>CM063501.1:109706294-109728794 GCA_032207245.1 Pardosa pseudoannulata | reverse complement strand
TTATATCAGAAACGCGCCTTAAAAAATACAAACAAATCTACTGGCTATTGTTATCCTTACAATAAACTTCCTAGAAGCTAAGGGGGGGAGTTCGGAACCATTTAGTGATATGAGAAGAAGTAGAGATACTTGCTATTCATAAGCTCGTCCGAGGAAGAAAAAAAAAATGAAGAAAATCATCTATAACTCTTGCCACATATTTATAAACGAGTAGAAAAAGTTAGCGTGTGGGTTGAGTTTGTGGCAACACATTTATAATTGCCTGATATCACGAACTAGGAGTTGGAGAAACGGGCGTATTTTCGAACTAAGACGCAATCCTGAAAAGATGCATTGCCTGTGGGCGGACCACATGGAAGAAGAGTTCGTGAACGTCCTTGGAAGGACAAACAGCTGCCTCAACCCCCTCCCTCCTTGCATCGCTTTCTCTAAAGGCCAAGGATCCCAATGAGCCGAGCAGACGATCTTTCATTTTATGCAAAAGACAGCAACAAGTTTCTCTGATAGATATTGGCAATTATGAAGAGATTTATCGAAAGGTTACCATGGTGACGATAAGGATACTTTGCTTCTGTGTTTAGCTTCATGAGGATACATGCTTTAACACGCAGATGTTTTGGAGGTTGCAAAAATTTGATTAATTATAAATTTTTTATTTTACCCATTAAACGTGATAAAGGTTTTCCTAACAGAAATCTTTTTATGCCGATGATTTCAACATGTTTTTTCTTCCATCATTACATACAGAGAATAACTTGGAACAAAATAAAAAAAAAAAAAACTGATTTTGAATCCTTAAATAGGGTTAAACTAAATTTATCGAATTAAAGTGCTTTCTCCGAACGTTAAATATACAGTTGATATGTTATAGAGATTTTACAGTTAGTACAAATATTATTGAACATTTTGGTAGTTTTGTACATTGTAAGTTGGGAAAACTAAACTATATTTGCCATTATTTCTATAGCATTTACTATTCCTTTAAACGCTTTATTTTACTAATATATTCTATGAATAATTTTAAAGGTAAGAAATGTGAGGTTGAAAGAAAACTAAAACTATATTTTCTAATAATTGGACTTTTACATTTTAGAATCAACTTTAAAGTTAGATTCTAGAACGGAAGCTCCGAACCTTTTTTGGATCACCGTCCATTTCAAAATGAAGAAAAATTCCATCTTATCTTCTATAATAGTTAATTATACCAACCATTAAAATGCTGTTCCATAGTATGTGTACCTATTTTATCTATCTATTTATCTATCTAAAAAGAATACCAAGGAAGAAATTTTTTAAAACAGCAATCAAATGTAGAAAAAAACTGTCTGTTAAAAACTTAAAATTAAGTCTTAATCAATTAGAAATAAAGTTTTTGAGATAGTTAAGGCTGGTGGAGTTTCAACAATTTTTTAATGTCTGATTGCAATTTCATTATCATTATTCGAAAATAAAGTTTTGTGATCTGAAGTCTGTTCTTAGACAGTCAATTAGCTGCTGAACGAAATCCAAGCTCAGTCAAAGATGATGAAGAAAATGCAATTGCAGATTTCGGTAGTTTAGCTCACGGTGGCCAAACAGGTGGCTAGCAGTGGAATTCACGAAATTTATAATTGAAAAAAATATTGCATTAATTATAGAATTATTATACCATTGGATTAAGGATCTAAAACACAATTCGGTGTATTCATATCTAAAATATCCTAAAATCGCTCTGTAGAATGTACATAAAAACTTTCATGGGTTGTAAATACCAGTACTGTACTGAATAAGGTGTATGTATATCTAATGCCTTCAGTACCTAATCTATTCCTGTATTATTTAATTTAATTAATTTATTTATTTTGTTACAGCGTATGAAGTTGAAGAGTTTTCTCAAACAGAGGTGCAAACTAAATGACATTAGACGTTTTACAATATGGAATATAAGCTACCCAAGGGTTTATTCTAGATAATCCAGTTAATTAGGCACCTTCGGAAACAGGCAAGAATAGACAAAAAGAACAGAGACCAATATGTGACATAAAGTGTCTGGATGAATGTATGTGAAGTATGCGATTTTTACGAAACTTATTTTTTATTTTATTCATAAAATATTAATTTATATTTATTTTTAAAAGAATAAACTGCTCTTGAGAGTTCTATCTATGATAGAAATTTAAATTTTGACAATATTTTAGCTCTCTAAGTAAATAGTGATCACAAGAAGTGAATCCCTGTAAAATAGGCCAAACGGTGGACGATTGGTTAGGGTGCTTGCCTTCGGTACCGGAGTTCGTGGGTTCGAATCCCACTGTGGCATGGATGTTCGTAGCCGTTCGGAATCGGCTTTAAGCTGTAGGTCCCGGTATCATTAGCCCTCGTGTAGCAAAAAGTAGACCGTAGCACTCCAAACCAAACCAAACCAAACCCTGTAAAGTATTCTAGAGTCTCATTCAACCCACTTTTTAAAGACCTTTACTTAGAAAAAAAGCTACTATGAGGGAGATGTTTTATATGATGTATAATACGTGAGTCACATAATTGAAGTGTAGGTCTGAAGTAAAACTTTAAAGATATTCCACACTGAGAAATTTTCTGTTGTTTCTATGTCCTATATTGAAAATCTACAAAATCTACTACAAATCACTGTTTAGAAGCTTAGTACGTCCAAGAGATGCTTTCAGAGGTTGCATTGGAAAAACAGTAGTTTCCGCTGCAAAAAAAATATATAGAGACTTTGTGTAGTAAAGATTTCATTTTTGATTTACTCAAAAGCTGTTTTAAAATACAGAATTATCAGTTGCCTCTTAAAAATTTAATTTAAATCAAAAGTGTTATTAAATGGCGTAGTCACAAATCGTTATAAATCTCTGCTTTTGGGAGCCTACAGCTTAACACTCCTTTCAGATTTACTACATCGAGAACACATTGAAGCGTCTTTCTAGAAAAATAGTTTCTGACAGTATTACTAATTTCTTGTGCACTCCAGAGCGAATCAAAACTCAATTCATAGCATTAAAATCTCCATGCGACATTTCCCACGTTCGTTAAACAAAACGTGACATTCTCTTACCGAATTTCATGACGCCAGGCTTTATTTATACAAATTACTAACATCACGTAGTACCTGCAGGATTTACGTCGGCATTACGTCACGCGTATGTAGATCTTCGTTTTATTTCAACAGCCAAATTCCGAACTTTCTTGGAGAGCAATTAACAATCTCAATTCGGATATTGACGTCAAATTGTTCTCGGAGGGGGTGGGACTCCACAGTAATAATTACTGTCCTTGGAAGGATTAGCATCCAATAGAAAGCTTTCCTACTTTCTAACAATGCCCCTTCCTCATAATCCTCTATTCGTCAAGAAATGAGCAAAACGAAAGCTATTAAATGTATAAAAAAAAACCCTCGTTTCGTTTGGTTTGAATTAGTTTGGAGAGCTGCGGTCTACTCTTTTGGCACACGAGAGCTAATTAGATCAGGACCTTCTGCTTAAAGACGATTCCGAAGACAAAAGTCAGTAGTTAGAAAAGCCTACCATGTCGGGGGGAGTATTTCTCCAATACTCAGCAGATGCTAAAAGAGTTGTATCATGCAATGCAATCAGCAAGATGAAAGAGATGATCTGTTATAAATTTCGCATTCAAAGAGAGTTAGACAATATTTTAGATGGAAATTTATACATATTATTATACATATTATTTATACACAATAATAATAATAATAATTTATGCATATAATTATATATTATATTATATAATTATACTATTATAATACTTTTATATTATACTATACTATTCTATACTATACAATATTATATATATAGCTATTATATATATACTATTATATATATATATATATATATATATATATATATATATATATATATATATATATATATATTATATATATTATATATGTCAGGTCTAAAAACGGGGTAGTTGAAAATTACGTGAATTAAAAGCGATTTTTAAAAGGGAACTCTTTTATAATAATAAAATAAATGAAAAACACCCACGCTCGCGTAAACTTTTAGGACCATCCGGTCAGGCGGAAGCATTTTTGAGCTATTTGATGAGCTTGCATACAGATAAGTTTCAATCAGCGAGTGGACATGGAGTTGTCACAACACTCTACGCGTGTCTTCGACGGAAAAGTGAAAATGGCGCAAGTTTTACTTTAACGATGGTTTATTAAACTTATTATTATCAAGAAGACTGTTGTCCATTCGCCTTAACTCTGCACCACGACATGTCATATATATAATATACTATACTATTATAATATAATATAATACATTTATATTGTATTGTATATATTATATTATACATAATTTATACATATTATTTTATATTGCATACATATTTAGTTGTATCTTAAAAAATTAAAAGAATATTCTAAATGATATTTTTAGAACACTGTTTCATGGCACTATTCTTTATCTGCACAGTAATAACGTCATATAGTACTTATGAAATGTTAACATTACGTCATGCTTATGAAGTTCTTAATTTTTTATTAGCGACTAAACTCAGAATTGAGTCTTTAATTCCCTAACCAAGATTATTAATTGTCCAATACATACTAGGAGTGGGTGTCATTCGAAAGTAATAATTATTGCCCTTCGAAAGATTTTCTTCCACAATGCTTATTCCTAATAAAATCAGAGTCTAAAAAAAAAAGAAACAAAACGAACTTTATTAATTCCACGGGTAAAGATCTTCGGAAAGACAAAAGGCATTAATCAAAAGAAATACATAATGTTGGTAGGACTGCAATACCCATACTCAGAAGCTGCTGAAAAAGATGTCCCATGCAATGCAATCAGCGTATTGAAAGATGTGATCTAGGGCGAATTTTGGATTCAAAAAAGCTTTACAGTTTATAGAGAAAGACTTTATACTGACTCATGCCTGTATTGTTTTTAGCTGCAATCGAAAACGTCAAAAAATCCCGAATAATTAAGACCTTATCACACATCAACGGATAAATGTTGAAAAAGCAGCAGGTTCAGTCTAGGATACCGTTTTCCATTGAAAAATACGCAGATTTCTCGTGTAGTATTGAATCATTTTTAGCTGTTAAGGGCGTTTTCAATCTGAACTAAAATAAATCAGTTGAAAATTTTTCGCTATAACACAAGAAATCTTCCCATTCTTCACTAGTACAAGAAATCATACGCTAACACGTACATATTGACTTGTGGTGAGGCCTTTAGAATAGTTTTATTGCGTCATTCTTTATTTATACATATTACGAACTACGCTTAGTATCTACACTATGTTAGTACTACGTCATGCATATGCAGGTCTTCCTTTTTTTTATTACCAACTAAACTCCGAATTTTCCCGGCGTCAATTTTCTAATAAAGGTTATTAATTGCCCAATATATGCTAGGAGTGGGTGTGACTCAAAAGTAATAATTACCGTCCTTGAAAAGATTAGCGTCCAATAAACCCCTTCCCTCCCTTCTCCCGATGCCCCTTCCTAATAAGCCTCGTGTTCCAGGAGGAATAAGCAAAACGAACGCTATTAATTCCATGCAAAAAAGCCGCTGGAAAACAAAAGACAGTAATTAGAAGAAACCTGCCATGTCGTCGGAATAGCGCTAAAAGCGATGGCTGCGGACCTTTTGTTGGCATTTCTGATGAAAAGTTTTATTGTGCCGTAAAGGAGTTTGGGAAATGCGTGAGCTTTTTTAATAATCATGAATAGGCCAGCATGTCTCGGAAGGGGGAAAAGTTGTACATTAATTATAATAAGTTGGCGAGAAGAAGTAGTATTGTGCAGCCTGTAGACTGGTCGAGATAAAAGCGACTGCGTTTCTTGATGAATCGATTGCAATGAATACAGGAGTCGGGAAAAAAAGGAAGAAATTCCTTTCTGGCGTCTTTGAATATTAGAAGATAAGGACAATGCAATAAATGGCTGTATGGAATTGATTTATACATAAGAGCCTATAATATACAGACGTGCGGTTTTTGTCTCGGGATATTTCTGCTCGCACGTTTGCTTCTGAAAAGTGAGGATTGCAATCCCCATACTCTCGCTGGCATTCTGAAAAAAGTTGTACTATGTGATGCTATCAACGTAATGAAAGAGAAGATCCGTGACAAATTTCTCATTCAAAAAGCATTAACCAGAGTTTTGAGAATACACGGTATTCTGAAGTCTGCATCTAGTTTCTTTAACGTCACCCGAAAAATTTCAAAACATTTTTCAAAATGATATTCATAGAATACAGTTTTGAATAACTTCACGATATCCGAAACTGGAAAAACCTAAAAAGCCATTTTTTATGCTTTTGGTAGTAAAGTTTTCTCATTCATTCGTTTCTAAATGCAAACAATTATGTCTTTGTAAGCATTTCAAATGTTTTTCTACTAGCGTTTTCGTAGATGCAAAATAATATGCAGAATTTCCACATAGATTTTCATACTACTCATATTTTTTTAAAAATACGTTAGTTTTGTATATGATATTACGGAACCCTCTTTAAATATTTTATTTTGAATTGAGCTCTGCTGGAAATTTCCTTTTTTTATTCAACAAACCGTAGATTTGAGACAGTTTACGGTTTTGTATCAAAGAATGCTATTGATATCTCTCAGGAAATTTTCTGTCTCACAGAATAACTTCTTTGTAACAGTACAGAGGCTGTTCGTACATTTTTAGACGATTTTGGTTAGCGGTATTAAAAAACCGTTTGTTTCAAAATAAATAACTGCAATTGTACTATGTTTTTAAAAGTCAAAATTATGGTCTGCGGCTTGAGAGGTTTGTTTTTATTCAAAATGGCAATTTTTATGAAGCAGTGGTTCGAAGGCTTATAATTTTGCTTTTTCCGAAGAGAAGTATTCATATTCCATTATCCAAAAACGATGTGAGAGTCATGATTTTGTGATATCTAAAGCGTCGATTGGTAATATCGACAAAAAGAAAGAAAAAAAAGTAAAATTGAAGCCTCAAGTGGGACAAAAATTCCAAACAAGTATCCAAGGAAAAAACGAACATCTTCGACTATTGCAAAGGTGCGTTGTTTAATGTTAAAAGAAAATCCTCGTAGTCAAAGAACAGTTGCAAAATCATTCAAATGTTCGGTGTCCCCTGTAAACCAAATGATAAACATTGATTTAAATCTTTAGAAAGCGAAAAAACGCAATGTGCATCGTCTTTCTCTAAAGCATATCGCTGAACGCAGGACACGCTGCAGAATTCTGTATGAGAAACCTTTATCCAAAGAAAATTGAAAACATTGTCACAATGGATGACTCATGGGTGTATTTAAATGGCTGCAATAAAAAAAGAGCCATTTATTATCATAAAAGGGGAGAAAAAAATTTAAGTACATAGTTCAAAGAATCCAAAGAAAGTTTTTCTAAGGGATTCATGATTGTTGCTGGTTCTTCGTATAATGGCAAGTTAAACATAATGAGAGCTGAAAAAATGTGAAGATTAACTCCAAATACTATCAGGAACATATTTCATCTACAATTTTTCTGAATGAAATACCATCGCTTTACCCGCAGTGCCATCCATCTGTGGAACTCCATCAAGACAAAGCTAGTAGTCACACATCAATAATTCACTGTAAATTTCCTAAAAGAAATGGAACAAAAAACCGGTATTAAGGCCATGCTCTTCACTGATATCCCTACTAAATCCCAGATGTATAACCTATGGAATTTTGTGCTTTCCGACTTTTAAAATGTGCCTTATCCAAACGTCGTCCCAGAACCCTTACAGGACTCTGGAAAGCTGTTTAGGAGGAATGGAATAGAATACCTCTTCTGACACTTCAGAAGGCATTATTATCCTGGAAATTACGGTTTCTCAAGATAGTTCAGAATAAGGGTTATCAAATAGGTTATCAAATTATATAACAAACATTTCATACACAAGTAATTTTATGTAATTTAGTTTTGTGACTACAATATACATTGCCTAAAAATGTGCGAACAGCTTCCGTAGTGGAGCAACAGTACGAAGAATACCGATGCACTGGGAAAAAATCTAACTTATTTTGTAAAAATACATGGTACAGAAAATAACTTCTATACCGAAAAAATTTGACTTTTTAAAAACTAATAGAAGGCTTACTTATTATATAGGGGATTCCTTTACAACTAAGGTAAACATAAATATTTTAATTTATTAATAAACATGTGAGATACTGAATATCGCAAGATACTTTTACATATGATTTTCCAAGTCTGGTTCAATGGACATTCAGAAATTTTTAGGAGTTCAAAGAACTATAACTATTAATATAAGTTGTATTATTACTAGTTGAATTACTAGATTTGGGGCTTAACAGACGTCGTAAAGCATGAATAAATGTTTCATTAAATGATAGACTTTAGAGCGCCGAGAAATAAAATGACAGGTAATAAATGATTGCCTTAACTCTGCGAGATGAGAAATTACAATGGTAGGAAAATTATCGAAATATGTCATAAATCCCTAGAGATTGGCTTTCAAAAGTTTTTACACACTATGTGTTTCTTTCACTTTAATTGCGTAATCATACAATGTTTGGGCATTCAACTCATAAATCTGTTTAATCTTCATACAATTAGAGTGCAACTATTACAAATAAAAATCTCTTAACCTTTTTACTCATGCAGTCTTTCATATGCATCCATAAATACGTAGATGATCCAGGTGATCAAATGACACAACACCTCCAGCATCACTCATGCTAATCGTCTCATTAGAGGCACTTCTGGTCTCATTTTGGCATTACATTACCTTGCTTGTTACATCCCTCCATTACTTTCACCTTTCGTTGAATTCTAGCTTATCCGCGAGCCCGCAGCTAGAATCAGTGTGGCAAAATCCCATTCAACTGCTGGTAAACAACAATTACAGACACACAAGTTGTTTTACTTTTTTATTTTAGCATACACCCATGGTTGTTAGAAGTGTCGAAGATCACTTCCCGGAGGGCCAAGCGATCAGCTGCAGAATGACTGATGACTACAAAATGGACAACAACAGGTCACTGGCCAAATGGAAACACCTAAACTTGATGTCTTGGGTTCTGCCTTCTCGGAACAACTGGGAGTCAAAAAGAAAACTTAAAGTATTTATTAATATGATTGGTGATTTTTTTAAAGAATTTTTTTATTTGGAAATTAAAATATGATTAAATATCTTCGTCCCCTAAATTATGACTTAATTTTTTCTCCAACTTATTTCGAGGTTATTGTTTTAAATAAACTCGTTTTTAAAAGATCGAGAATGAAGGGAACATCAAATCTATAGGATTGGGATAACAAATATTAAAGACGTATTTGGAAGTATTTTGTTTTAGCTAAACGACTTTAAAATATCATGAATGAAGGAAACATCAAACCACAGCAATATATATATATATATATATATATATATATATATATATATATATATATATATATATATATATATATATATATATATACATATATACATATATATATATATATATATATATATATACATATATACATATATGTATATATATATATATATATATATATATATATATATATATATATATATATACATATATATATATATATATATACATATATATATATATATGTATACATATATATATATATATATATATATATATATATATACATATATATATATATATATATACATATATACATATATATATATATACATATATATATATATATACATATATATATATACATATATTTATACATATATATATATATATATACATATATATACATATATATATATATATACATATAATTATACATATATATACATATATACATATATATACACACACACACACACACACACACACATATATATTATATATATATATATATATATATATATATATATATATATATATATATATATATATATATATATATATATATATAAGGATTTGGATAACAAATATAACATAAATATTTTGATATAAAGTTAAACTATTTTAAAGGAAAAAATCGCTAGTTAGCAATAATAACATTTTTGCGATGTGCAATCCGATGTTCTACATTTCCATGAACTAAGCCAATAGTTCTTATTGTCCGCAGGACTAAGATACCAGTAAGGTCAAAGTCCCACTTGGTCACAAATCGTCTCAACTAATTTAATCACATTTAATCAGTGGGATTTTTCTTCCGAATTTGTATTCTTCTCCCAGCTGCCGGCCACCCACCGAGAGGGTTTTTCGAACCCACTTATTTAACCTGCACGCATACCACCTGCATATGAAGATGTTTTAGGGTGTCTTCCAATCTCTAACATAGCACGTTAACCACTCGGACGTGGGAGATAGAAAAGAGTGAACAGTAACATAATTTGTGCTGTCTGCAGGGTTGTAGATAAGAAACAGTTATGGGGAGGGGGTGTAAGATTCATAATTCTGTGCCGTGTAATCCAAAAGTAAGAGAACTATAAAATTGAATGTTTTGAGGACACAGAAACATAAAATTATGTGAGTTTTACCAATTGCGTGAAAAAGAAGACCAATTTTTTGTGACGAAAGCGAAGGAATGCTAGAGTAGCTGTGCAGGCGACCTAAAAGTGGCGGTAGGACTATCAGATGATATAAAAAATGAATATTTCTTGCCAGTTACTGTGCAAGTCTAGCTGAAAGATGACAGAATGGTATGACGCCTCTCTTCGGTACCGGAGTTCGTGGGTTCGAATTCCACTGCTAACATGAATGTTGGTATACATTCGAAATCAACTCTAACAGCAAATCCCATTTGTCTTCGTGTAGCAAAAGGGTAAAAAGTAGCGCTGTAAATCAACGTTTCTGTGTCAGAAAGGTGTTGGAGATTTTTCCTTACCCTCTATGGCTCTTTGTGCCCTTACAAACATCTTAACTGGAGTTGACTGAGGATGCAGTTGTTAGCTCTCCAATCAAACTAACCAGCTTTACAAATGTTCTATGTACTTTCTGTTATGAAGGAGCACAACTGTGAGATAAGGCATGACACCTCTCACAGCCGTAAGAAACATTTCTCTTGGTTTAGCACACGAATGAAAGACGTCCACTTCTTATGAAAGTTATACGAAAGAACCTGTAACTTAAAATTTCTCTTTAAGTTTGGTCAATACAGAACACTTCAATGGTTATTCCGCACCTTGCATATGTAGTGGGATCCCCCCTTGAATAAGAAAAATTTCAATACTATAAACCCGAAATAAATTAAAAAAGTAAAAAACACTAATCTCTTTATGTAGTTTGGAAAATTTGAACTAATTCTGTGTGATAGTTTGTTTTATTATTTACGTACTGATTTCATTTAGTGTTCTTACAGTAAGTAAAAATATATTTAAGAAAAATTTAAAAATTAATTTAACGCTACATATTTTCACTAAAATTTCAGTAATATTAAGTATTTATTACTGCTTTTATATCTTATAAAATGTAATTTATAATTGTTTTGTTTCTAAAAATTACGAATTATTTTAACAGTCTAAAAAAACAGAAAATACATAACGATTTCAAAACTAACTCCTCTTAATTATATTAAATATTCACAAAAATATATTAATAAACATATTTTATAATAATATAACTTTGCAATTTTAACCTTTTGTTGTCATTAATTGCATTATTATTGTATTTTTTTTCATCTAACCATAGTTTTTACCATTTACAAAATGTAAAAGCAGAAAACAATTTTCGGGAGGAGACGAGTAATAACGTAAATGAGATAAAAAATTCTTTCATTTTAAACTCTAAAGACATATTTCGCTCAAAAATATACCCATTCTAGTATTGATAAGACTTTTTCCTGAAACACATATGTGTTTTCCTTTTAAAAAAATTGCGTTTTATGAGTGCAGGAAAAAATTTGCATTTAATTCCGCGAATTACAAAAAATTGAGCATAAATGAATATAAAATTATATTTTAAAACAACATACATATATTTTGTACACATAGTAATATATATGTACTAAGATTTCGGGGACGGAGGAATTGATCTTGGCAAGCCGCCATCTTGAATACGGGCCTGGTTATTTGTATTAACGCATTTAAACGATGTTTACCAATGTGTTTTTCACGATAGATAAATTTGTGTTAGATATTATATTGACTAAATGAGACGTTCCTTTGAAAGTGGTGTAAGTGTATTTTATTTTATTTGTAGAGATTTAAGGTTTTGCACTTAGATCTCTAAAAAAATATGGATATATATTATTACACTAGTTTTATATTTTTATATAAAACTAGTAATTTATATAAAACTTATTTTTAGATAAAGTTCACAGTAAACTATTTAAACAAAAAAAAAACCATTTTTATTATTAACTAATTTTTTGTTAAAATGGACTTACACCGTTCTCGAAGAAAACGGTTTAAATCATTCTTTAAAATAAATCTAATTCCAGCTAGTCACGAAATTCAACAAAATGAAACAAAATTTGCAAGTTGAGAGGCGAAAACACAGATACGCAAGTTACAATGGTTTTGAACAACTATTTGAAAAAATATACTATCTATATCGTGGTAATTCTCATCTTATATACTAAGCTCATTTATTTAATATTTTAGTTATTTATATAGTCAACTCGTTTGTTTATAAAGCGTAGTCATTTTCAGTGACATCAAGAAAAGATAATTAAAATTTCGTTAAAGAAGTAACTTTTTATCATTCAATAAAACACTGTTGGGTAAATAATAAAAGATCTGCAAACTGTAAAAAATTGTTACGCTTGTTGAGAAGGGTGAGTTATGATGTTGTAGTAACAACAAACGTCCTTGTATAAAAACATAGTTTATTACACAATTCAGTTTTCGCCTGTAATCAGTAACATAATTTAAAGAGTAATAAAAAACGAAATCGAAAGTGGCAAAATGAAGTTTGCAGTTAATTCATATATTAATTACGTATTTTACTTCTTTATCATTGTCAATATTAGTTTTTGAAATTATTATACCATCAATAAGTAGCAGAAAATAATAACTTTTCAGTTTCATATCCATTACCTTAGTGCAAGTGCACAGATTTAAATAAATTGTAAAAGAAATAATAAAAGTATAGATATTCCTTTACAAAACACGTCTACTGTTGGTCATGTGCCACTTAACCTTAGTTTAGTTTTATTTTGCCAAAGTGTTATTCCAATCCCACAAACTTTGTCTCTCAAGCCTTCTAAAGTAAAAACCAGTCTTCTGAATATGTTAGCTACAAAGAAGTTTTAGCAGGCGGCTCAATATTTTCTTTTATCCTTCAAAAGTGAAATATGCAAAACGATTTCCAGACTATCCAGAATTATTACTACCTGTGGTGTAGTTGAAATTCTGTAAGCATCTTAAAAGTAGTTGTATTTATCAAGTTTAAAATATCACGTACCCCTTTAGGTTACTCTGGATGCAGCATTAAAGAACGATTAAAAAAAAGCATAGAAAAAGTATTGAAATACTTCTAGAGCAATGAGGAATTTGCACGTGTGGGGGATTCGAACAACTTAGTATTTTTCTCATAATTCCAAACTTCTGGAATGTTCTCAAAATGTTCTGAAAAATGTAAAAAACTGGGTCCATCATTTTAAAAATTAATTTTAAAGCTAAGCGAAAATCACGGGACATCAAAACGCTCCGCGATTGGTTGTGACGTCATCGTTCACGATATTCAGTATTTTCTTATTGCTTGTAAGTGCGCACTATTTTCCGATTTTGTTTTTGTAAGTTCTTGGAATTTTCTAGCTATCAAAATTTATTTTTATTTAAACTCGAAGGTTTATTTTATCGATCTCGATAGCTTATAGCCCATTAGAAATCACTAATTAGGCCCCCAAATGAAAGAAAAATAGGTACTGTCCTGCTTACTTTTTTGTCTTCTATTGTTTAAAATTAAAATTAGAAAACTTGAAAATTCCTCATTGTTTTGAAGATAGTGAAACACACATTACATTTTAATAATAGAATAAAAAATATTGCAGAAACAACAAATTTACTTGTTTAAATTAAACAATGAATAAGCATAAAAGGTTCCAAAAATCCCTAAAAATGAGAACAGCTTTTTAATCATGGGAAGGTATTTCAATGGCAAAATTTAAAAATATATAAAAGAGAAAATCCCTTTAACATTAAAAAAATAATTAACAATTTCGTTCTACAGTTTTTTAACACATCTAAACTAATTGAACAGCCATAGTTCGATAATTAACGAATATTTCAAAAGACTATTTTTTAATGAAATAAATTTATTGTAGTTCTTAATTAAGTATTTACAATACTTTCTTCATGGAATGATACATAAAAAATGCACTTGTTATAATGACAGACACAAAAATATTATAAATTATGTTTGTTTAAAAAATTACAACACATTAGTTCTTGTATAATCGAAAACCTTCATAGTTAAACCTTTTTTTCCTTAGTTATAATATCGTGTTATTATCTACTGAAATGAGAAAAAAGTTTGATAACAAACCTTATACTAAACAATGAGAAATAAATGTTGATATACAAAGGCATTTAAATTCGCAAAAATTTTAATTCAAATAAGAAACACATCCTTGCTCTGCGGATATTTAATAGTGAGGGGAAAATCTGTATTTAAAGTATGCGTTTTACGCCTTGTCTCACCCTTAGTAATATAATTTAAACTACAATGAGCTACAATAAAGATTTCACTAGAGTTAATAATTATCTACTACAGATATGGGCCGATCTTACCAAAAGCGTTTAACGGCTAACCGCGATTAATCTCTGTTTAAACAGAGAATTGTGTCCCACCATTAGTTGGCGTTGTGGGTTAATTGCGGTTATCCGTTAAACGATTTTGTTGAGATCGGCCCTCAGTATCGCAGCTAATCTCTGATTAGTTCTAATAAACTATGATGAGAGTAAATTTCACTTGCATAACATAGTCGATAACATAAATTTATTTTTTTGCTCCATGGTTTAAACTTTACATGTATAGTCAATTTATTCAAAATTCCCGCTTATCATTATTTTTTAAATTTTTTCGGCTTATTTGTACGGATGTCACTGGCCAAAAAATATATTTATGTTTTACTATCCCTAAACTTTCTACTCTCTAGTTTTGTGTTATGAACTCACGAATCAACCCTTCTATCTCTTTGCTCTTTTATGTGTTTATTTTTCGCTCGTTGTCATTTTTGTGCTTACTGATAGAAGCCTCTGGATTAACGGGCTAGGCCCGTAGAGTCCAGTTGCATCACCACCTTTGATACCTTTGATTCCCGCTCATATTTGTCTCGATTTCATCTGTCTCTGAATCGTTTTACGTAACATCTTTTTTTTCAATACAAAGGAATATGACATTACAAGTGACGGTGGTAACTGGTATAAAAATCTATTTGACTACTTTAAAACCTAACAATATTAGGACTCTGGACGTTACGAGTCGGCTCGAACTTTCGTTGTGACGTCACTTTGACGTCAGCTTGCGGACAATATGTAAGCAAACGATAAAGCTGACGTCAGAGTGACGTACCAACGAAAGTTCGAACCGACTCGCAACGTCCAGAGTTAACGTCCACTTATGTTAATCTATTATTTTTTTGTGTCTTAATCCGCCACATTTAAAAAAAGTTTAATTCATTATATATATGGCTTTAATACAGTGTCGATTTTTAGATAGTGTATAAAAGTTTAAAAATAAATATTTTTTTCTTCCTGACATGGCAACACCGATACTAGAAAAAATACATTTTTCTTATTTCAGTTTTAATATACTCTGTGTCATAGACTATGACTCTGTGTATTGCATGCATAAATCATTCGTTTTTGTAGCTGTAGGATATTCTAAAATGTTACATCGTTCTCTTGCATTGAATCTGAATGTAAGTATGTTATCTAAATTCCATTTCAGAAATAAAATAATCATGTCATAATAATATTTGAATCGAAAGGATCCATTTGAATTTTTTAACAGTATAAATTTAAACTTTGATTTTAGAAGGATTGCCATTTGTTTTATATTTTTGATAATTAATTCAATTTATAAATGCGTATCAGTGTTTTTAAATTTTGTGAGCATTATTAACCCTTAATTTGGCCGCTACACCGGACATGTATATTTATAACTACTATAGAACATAATTGTCCGTGTTCGCTACAGCGGACATTAATTATCTCAAAAATAGAAAATGAAATTTTTTTTTTTAAACAGAGATCCTAATGTCTATACAGATATGGGAAAATAACAGAAATAAAAAAATATTTGAAAAAATATCTTGTCAAATTAAGAGTTAAGTGAATAGGAAACTGAGAACTGCTAATTTTTATAAAAGTACTCTGAAAGAAGCAGTGGATTAAATTTGAGTCGTTCCAAATTAGTAGTTTTTATTAAAACAACTAATTTGTTTGTAATTTCTCACCTCTTAATTATGTTCTTACTTAAAATACTTATTTTTTAAAAACATCACTAATCTGTTTGCATTTATTAATATAACAAAGTAATAAGCTTGTTCGCAATAAACTAATGGAGACTGAAACCAAAGACGTTGAAGTATTTCGCGCCATTTTCATGCTTTTAGCATAACTTTATTCGAAGTATGAAGTACATTAAAATTGAGGCCAAACTAATTTAATATTATTTATAATAGAAGTGAAATAGACTTAAAACTGTACAAATCCAGAGTTATGAGAATTTTGGTTGGCACAATGCCAGGAATATTCCATTGACAGAGAACAAAATGATTTGGAAAGTGGGAGGATATTTGGAATTGCTTCATTCTATGCCAATCTTTTTGAACCCACATAAAATTTTGTGAAAACAAATTCACGGAAGGTAGTTTTATTAAAAAAATATTAGATATTAAAGGCTATACTAATTTTTAAAGAACTACTATACAAGTTTATAATAATATTTAAGTGTACCTATAAATAATTAGTGTAATTTATTATAAGTAAACAATTTTTAGAAAGATCACAGAAAATTATCAGAAAATTAATTTCGGAATCATTGTATGTATAAACAACAAAACTTCTCTTTACTACAAAATTAAAAATCTATAATTTTTTATTGCTTCCCTTCTTTAAATTAACTGTTCAGTTGTAGGTTCTAAATTGAGCAGAGCAGTGAAACAACCAAAAGTCGATTTCTAAATTTCTGTTTCATTACCTTCAGAGATAATAATCCCAATTTTCGCAACTGTACAAAAAATTTATTATTACTTTTTGACTAATTTTTTTTAATGAGGACAGGTAAAAATCTGCTACTACACCAGAAGTTGTCCATATATAGAATTTATTTCTTTCTATTAATTTGTATTAGTTTTATTATGTTCTTAATTTTGTTTTATTTTAATTGTTCTTTTACCTTGTTTTAAGTTCCACGATGAAACATTTACATAGGAACTGAAAATGTATAAAATAATATTACAATGATGAAAGTTAGGTATGAAAAAAATACTTCAGTTTTGTAAAATGTGTACGTGAAATAGCTAGATTTACAGAGTAAGTTTACAGCCTAAGAGTTAAAACTATAGTTAAAAATAAGCCTAGCAAAGATCTTGTCTTGTAAATAGAAGCAGTGTAAAAGAGTAAAAAATATTGCTTTAGATACTTTTCATTGTCCCGGTGCTATTGAGGTTTTCATACAAATCCGAAAACTACAGACGATTTCTAAAATTATATTATAAGAGAAAGAAGTAAGCCTATGTTAAGAGAATAGTTCAATAGTCTATTAAATAATGAAACGTTTAAAAATTTTATTCACTAAGTTCTTAAAGAATGTTTAGTGTTCTCAAATTGTTTTCATCATCATATTTTTATACACTACGAATTCCTTTGTTGTCGGAATACAATAGTGCCTCGATCTATAAATTCCGCATTGATCGTTTGAATTATTCAAGCTCGAATTTGTTCCTAATGAACCAATATTATTTTATCTGACATTTTTTTCCAAAAACATCGTTTATGTGGATTTTAAGAGAGCACAGGAAGTCGCTACAGGACTACTAGAATCAGTTTATTGACAAAAAATTGAGATTAGGCTGCAAATGATTATATCCTAACATCTATCGAGGTCACAACAGTGGATGTCCTGTACACAGATCAGAAGCATGATCTTGAGAAATAATAGAGGGAAGACGAAGACGAGCTACATTCAGTGCTGTGTTTTTCTAAAGAGCAAATTGTAGTTTTAATTTTGAAAACTACTTAAGCAGTACAATAACAGTGACAGTGTACTTTTTGTCGTTATGCGATCTATCTGCACGAAAGTGGTATCAATTGCAAAATAATTTTAAAATGTTAAGTGTTGCTCTTAATATAAGTTCTATATTATAAAGGGGGGTTTACTTAAAAACTGGGTTTCCCCTGCTATTTTTGGCGATTTTTTAATGGCGCCAATCGCGCCAACTTCTTCGCACGGAGTTACCGGAAGTTTGACGTTTTGAACGGGAGTGGATTCTCTGTGTGAATAAAATAACTGACTTATTTTATGGTGGAATAATATACTAATTTTGCAATAAATGGCAAAAATGTTGAAAATTGCATAAAATGATATTTATATCAATACAAATTTTGTTTATTCAAGTTATTTTTTAATATCAATTGGTTGTTAATTTTAAAACATTAAAAATTGTTTTTTTTTGTTTTTTAATATTCTTAAAATATTTCCTGATTTTAAACACACAAAACAATTAAAAATTTCATTTTAAAAGATAAATCAGAAATAAAAAATAAATAAAACATCCGCAGAGATTTTTTTTTTTAATTTTCAAACAATATTAAAAGGTTAGTACTTTTTAACATTTTAAAAAATTTTTGAGTTTTCAAAAAAGTTCTTTAACCAAGGGGGGCTCTAAGGACATCAAATAGATCTGTACAAAATTAATTTATTCTATTCACAATTTAATGAATTTTTATATTCATTTTCCACATTTATAGTTTTTTTATTTCCGTTTCCGTAACAAAACGGTGGATAAAAAGATTCCAATGTTTTACGATATCTTGGATTAGGTATAAGATATTATTCCAAATATTTGTCTTGATATACATAAACCCTTATAAACATTCATTTGTCTAATTTCTAATGTAAATATAACAGAAATTTATGTTACTATTCTCCTTTAAGTATATTAAAATATTACTATAGAATAGGACTGATCGATATATTGATATATGGCAAAATATCGATATAAATTTCAGTTCGGCGATCACGATGTGGAACAATCACCGATCTTGCGGAATAGATTACAGCTTCTCCGTCGATCTCCAATGTGAAATCGGCTTTGTGATGTCCTGATAGTACTAGCACATGCGCGATATAGCGTTCTCAAAGGTCACATCTCTATAGAAACATCGTCTTTCCGATTTCCCGACTTTGAATAGCACAACGCGATATAATGTGCCCCAGATTTATCTACAACGTTAAACATTTTTTCCTATAGAGACACTACAGACGTCAGATAAAAAATTTGTCCAGTAAGACACAGAAAAATCATTTACTTGGACGTAAGTAATATTGCTGCTCTAAAATACAGAATTAGCTGTATTTTTGGAGCAAAATAAAAATTATATTCAAGTATTTTCTATCATGTTGTTATTTAAATACATATAGAAAAAAATGTAAATTTTTAATTTGTTTATATTTCGTGTCTCTCCTAACAAGGTGATTAATTTATAATTATTTTTTAAAATATTAGTTTTATCGAAGTAAAATACTTTAAAAAACTATTTTCTAAAATGTATGCATTATAGTCATTTTAAATTACGTTATATCGTATATAAACTTAATTATGAAAATCTAATTTCTTATATCGATATATCGTTAAATAATGATATAAAGCTGTTATACATCGCTATGTAAGATTTTCAACATCGTTAAGTTATGCATCGAAGTAAATTTCATTCTTTTCATAATAAGCTTACTTAAAATGATTTTATGATAAAAAAATGTGTTTGTTTTAAGAATGCTTTTTCCTAAAATTAATATTTTAAATTATCTTTTTTGAAAGGCCTCCCGATTCTTCAGCTTCAAAAACATTCGCTTCATATTTAAAGATCTAAATAAAAGCCGTCAAGAGTCAACAAGGAGCAAGAAAGGTCCTGTCTTGAAGGAACCTCATCTGAACGATATCCTTATTCCTACCGAGAAATGGAAAGTAGGATATGACAAGAGGCAGAATGTGAATGACAGCGTATTAGCAATCGGGTTCATATTTTTTGCCTTAACAACGTTATATGTCTTTCCTAAAATATTTTATTTTCCGTTTTCATTGCCCGTCCCAAAAGGAAAAATATCTAACAAACGACCAAATAAGTAACGAATACTTCTGTACCATTTTAATGATATGTTTCATTATTAAAAAAAAAATGATTGTAACTTATTCTATGTGCATTCCACTGTAGAAAAGGATTTTCATTAAAATTATTAAAATCCACGGATTCGAAGACTTCAAACGTAACTCTAGTTGTATGTTTTTTTATATACGCAATTAGTAAGAAATAAGTGGGAACTTCAAAATACGTTCTATTGGTTCAAATGAGACACAACTGAAACTGCAGATAATTCCAATGAGACGCTTGGCATATATTACATATAAACTATAGTAGAAAAATCGCCTATAGGTGGCACTGTGATACATATAAACACATTTAATATGCTTTATAAATGCTAAATGATGTTAAAAAGTAGCATTAAAAGTGCTTAATATGTCTTCCATATTCAACAATATGCTGTGATTGCCGAACTATATTTCTTCAGCTGATTTAAATAAGTTCACAGGAATATCAATATGACGCCGAATGCTGTCCTTCAGATCTGGCACAGCTGCTGACATTTGGCTAAATCTTGTCCTTCAGAAAACCCCCACAACCAAAAGTTCCAAGGGGTGATATCTAGAGAACAACCATCTTGATTAAGGAAGTGCAGACATTAGAAATTTTATTACCTGCTTCATACGACTGAATTCTTTTAGATTTTCAACGGAATTCAACTGGTTGTGATGTGCAGACAAGAAATTAATGCTCGACGTAACTTAATGAAACTAAAAAAATACCATATATGTTACAACGCCACCTATAGCCGTATTTGTGTACTAATTTTTTTTTATATAATAATTTTATATAAATTTTTTTTATATGCCTAGCGCATCGTTTGAATTACCTGTAGTTCCTATTGTATCTCATTTGGAACAATAGAACGCTTCTAGAGCCCTCGGAACTTATTTCTTGCTAACCCTGTACAAACAATTGAAAGTATTTTTTTTATCTATTACGTAAAATTTTATTACTACGAAAAAATAAAAAAGTTGTACGTAATTCTGTGTTTATAAATAAGCTCCAAAATTTAGTCTGCATGCTACCCGCTGCCTGAAATTATACAGCCTGCTGCGGAATTAAAATTTATACATTCGATGTTCGTTTCTTATTCAGAATGTGTTGGAAAATAATAATAATTGCATTGTTTAATACAAACATGAAGACTTCTTTGTTAAAACGGAAACGCTTAAGACGAAGCAAAACAGTTTCTTACTTTGATTGTATTCGAAAATAATAATTAAATCGTTTAATAAGTCTTCTTCGTTAAAACCAAAGCGCTTAAGACGAAGCAAAACAGTTTCCTACTCAGATTGTATTTGAAATAATAATAATTGCATTGTGTAATACAAACATGAAAACTTTTCTTTTAAGAGATAGTTAAAAATTACACCAAGTGACAAAAAAGTAAACTTTTTTTCTAGCAAACTTCCACTTAGAAACAAGTTTACCATTTTTCTAAAATTGGACAAAGTGAGAATGGTAAATAATAATAATATATTATAATGGATAATTAATTATATCCATAATATATTATAATGGATATAGTAATTTAATATATTATAATGGAATAGTATCGTGTGCGTGTGTATTTACGTATGTATAGTGTTAGAAATGTACATTTTACTTAGAAAACTAATATTTAAAAAGAAAAATGATTATTCTATTGAAATCGTCTAATTATTTTTAAGTGCATTTTTAAGTCATCCTAAATGAACTCTGTTTTATTAATTAATACAAATTGATATAAAAAATTTGTTAACCTTCTACTGATTATAGTAAATGTAATATTCTGTTTTATCTTTGTTACGGTTGTTTATTTAGGTAATGTTATAAATTTTTACTAACTGTGGTTAATGACACTAATATTTAATACATTTATACGCTATATAAATATTATGGATATATTGAAAAAAATATATCGCAGCATGTGAAATTTATGGATGATCAATCTTATATTGCTTTCCTGTACATGTAAAAAAAGCTTTTATTTCGAAGGTAGCAGCAAAGACATAAAGGGTTGAGTTCTTTTCAATAAGAAATAGAAAAGAAAGCGAATTTTAAAATATCACTACTGATTCACGCTTTTTCATTTTAGTACGGAAATCACGTGCAAGGTACCTTGTTGACTAAACGCTCACAAACCGTAAAATGTTGATTTAAGAGTGTATCGATATGTATTTTCGCACATTAATTTGCACAATCCGTTACCTCTCGCGTCTGAATAAATTCAACCGACCTTGACCAAGGTTAGTCCCGCATAAGAAATTGCCCGCTAA
>CM063501.1:109693794-109703794 GCA_032207245.1 Pardosa pseudoannulata | reverse complement strand
AAAAGTATTATTAAGTTTAAGAAGAAATTTAAAGCAAAATGTATTATTCATTTTTGGAAACTAAATTGTGCTGTTTTTGATGTTCTTAAAACTGATATTTTGACATTAATAAAAATTAATTTAAATTTTAAAATAAGCTTCATGTGGGAACCCTAAATACCCAGACCAATGACAATATATATATATATATATATATATATTTATATAAATATAAATATATATATATATATATGTATATATATATATATATATATATATATATATATATATATATATGTATGTATATATATATATATATATATATATATATATATATATATATATATATATATATATATATATGTGTGTATATATATATATATATATATATATATATATATATATATATATATATATATACTTTTTGCCTATGTCCGTGTGTGTGTTCGGTATGCTTTATGAATTAATTGTGAACCCATCGAAACGAAATTTTGCATGGTGATTCAGTTTAATCCAGGGAAAGTTTTATGTCGGCCATAGGCGCTTTACTGTTTATGTATTTTCCTTTTTATTATGTTTTAAAATAATTAAAATATTTTAAAGTAATTGTTATAATTATAGCGTTTAAAATAGATTTTTATATAAAACAAATTTTCTTGCTTTTTTAATCACCTTTACTTGACTTGCTTCACTTTATTAGTTTTAATTTGAAACATTTATTCCATTTTGAGTTGCGCCATTTTTATTTATTTAATTTTAGCGATGTAAATATTACCCCTTTAATGACAAGTTTCGAAGTAAAAACGTTGGTTAAAAAAGACTCGTAACAACTGCCACAATAAATAACAAATGGTCAATGAGCTATTATCAGTAATTTGTATACAGCTCATGTTTTACAAAATTTAAATTATATTAATTCGGTAATAATGATTATCTCGAATAATTTCTAAGACTACACATATAATAACATGCATTGTGGTACTAAAAATCAAAGTAATCAACCATAAAACTGTAAACGTTTAATTAATTTCAAATCTTAGTAAAGGTACAGTTACAATTTTAAAAACAGGTTTGTTTTAGAATTTACGCTATTTGAAAAAGCTTCCCCATATTCCCTTTTTTTTTCTTAAATTGGTTCTTTGTTTACACTCCAACCATTTTGCAGTAGCTATTAAAACAATACCAGACACCGTGAGTAGAGAGTAAAAATAAACACTGATTTTTATAGTAGACAATTACACTAAGTAATTGTTTTTTTCTTTTAATGGAAATGATATCATTTCAGCTAAGTTAAATAGTTAGTGATAAAATGAATATTATTATTTTATATCACTTTCAAAATTGTTAACAAACATGATGTTTTCTCTGTTAAATGATGATTTTTTAAACTTTAATTTAGGATAAAATCGTAATATATCAAATATATTGTGAATGCAATTTTGTAATCAAGCGGCTTGTACAAGAAAATAATAAAAACCTTTATTAAAACTTCGTTTAATAATAGTTAATTTGTATGTTATATTCTACACACTCAGACACCCACACAGACAATATATATATATATATATATATATATATATATATATATACACATATACATATATATACATATACGTATATATATATAATATATATATATATATATATATATATATACACATACATATATATATACATATATATATATATATATATATATACATATACATATATATATATATATACATATATATATATATATATATATATACATATATACACATATATACATATATATACATATATATATATATATATATATATATATATATATATATATATATATATATATATATATATATATATATATGTAAAGAGAGAGATAGAAAATGGTATTAAATGTTTAGTGAATAATTTAGAGTTTGTAAATATATATTTTTACATAAGATAAACGGGTGTTAACTTATTTTAAATTGTGATTATCTTTATGAAGTTTTGGAATTAGTGATAATAATTTTATAATGTTTATTTGATTTTTATTAACACTAAGTTATATAATTTTATTAACTTATTTGAGTTTTATTGCCGAGAATGATTATATAAATATGTAAAATATGTGTATTTATGTAAACGTACTGATAATAATAACTTTACAGTTGTATATAAATAATGATAGTTAGATTTGATGGCAAAAATGCGTAAAACGTCTGTGTCTACCAGTTTTTAACTGAAATTGTAAATATATAGCTATGGCATCCACTTTTGTTAGTATAAGTTACAGTATGGTGTTGGTGGAATATATAGAATATAAGAAATGCGCCTAATCGGGGATTATATGGTAGTTTCCTATAATAGATGTTAATTGTGACCTGTTTGGGATTTACATTTAAGATTTTTATGATAGTTTGTGACATATTGTATGAGTTACAATGTATAAAGAAATATTTGATGATTGTTTGTACAAATTTTTTAAAACACAAAAAGCTTTGTAAATGTATAACGTATTTGACTATTGAAACATAATCCCCTATATAATAATAGCCTAAGTTATCTGTACGTCTGTCCTGGATTTTATCAAGCGGTTGGACCTGGAATGGATAGAGGCATCTATAGATAGCAAAATTCACAGAGAGTAATGTTTATCATCTCTTAAACTATAGATCCGATTCTAAAATAAAGTGGTATAAATATGCTTCATATCTCATCGAAAATTACTGCCTTTAAAACGTTCGAAATCCACCCCTTCCCCTCTTTTCGAGCTTTTAATGCCATTATTATAACTCCTATTTTCCCCGGTTAAGAGCAGGCGATTAAATTTATCAATTTATCACACAGCAAATAGGTAAAAATAACATTTTTCTAGCATTATGACGTCATTCCTTTAACCATCTCATTGAATCATTTCTTAAATTAAATTATTTAAATTATGCCTTATTTTCATACACTTTATCATTGAACTTAGATATTATGTAAATAATTTTCTTTTATATTTGGCTTAAATAATAGATTAGGTACATATGTGATAATTTTAAATTGAATCATCGATTATTTTTTGTTTCAAGATAATTCTCAGCCAAAAAACAAACCATTTTTTACCTGCCTCATGGCGTACTTTACAATTTTGGAAAACTAAAAATTTTACTGATCCCGTCATATGACGGGCTATAAGCTAGTTTTCTATAAAAGTTGAAGACCTAACTTGCCAAGTAATGCTAAGTTATACTAATTAAGTAAATATGGCTTTGAATTAATTTCTCAATTAACTATGATATCGTTGTATTCTGTAAAACTTTACGATGCAAAACACCCTTTTTGTTAACTTTTATATAAAGCGGTAGCGGATAGGATTTTCTGAGCTCCCCCTGGCTTAGACAATCATAAATCATTTTATGTTGGTAGTGGGTTGAGTGTTACCCATATCTTTTGTTGCTATTTTAGTTACTTATTCCTCTGGTTTAGGAAAGCTTACACCACCTAAAATGGACCCCGTTCCAATATGCGACTAGTCCATGAATAATTGTATAATATACAGCTTCACTTGAGAGAGAAACAACGAGGGTTAAAGACTGTCCAAAAAGAGATGCGCCTTTCGTTTGATGAGTACTTGCTAGGATGATTTGGTTTGGTTTGGTTTGGTTTGGAGTGCTACGGTCTACTTTTTGCAACACGAGGGCTAATGAGACCGGGACCTACAGCTTAATGCCGATTCCGAACGGCTACGAACATCCATGCCACAGTGGGATTCGAACCCACGAACTCCGTACCGAAGGCCAGCACCCTAACCAATCGGCCATCGTTCGGCCTTACTAGGATGAAAGAACGACTTTGTTAAAGTGAGTCCTCGGAATTTAGAACCAAGGACCAAGCAGAACATCCCCCAGGCCTACCCTGCGACCACGATAGATATCATTTGGGAATTTAGAGAGGCTTACTCTAGAGTTGCGAGTCCGTTCGAACGTTCGTTGTGATGTCCTTTTGTCGTTAGCCTGATCGTTTGCAAGCAAAATGGCCGCAAGATGACGTCAAAGTGACGTCACAACGAACGTTCCAAACGAACCGCAGCTTCCAGAGTAAGGGCCAAAGAACATTGCGACCACGAACTTATTTTGCATGCTTCAGACGCCATTAATGAATTCGCCAATTCTTTGGCTGGCTTGAGCATCGATTACCCAATTTTTCTTAAAATCCCATATATATTGATAGTTTAAGTTATCTGTCCGTCTGTTCTCGAATTTATCTGTTACGAATTTATGGTAGGAACTGGAATGGATAGAGGCATCCATATTGGATTCCTCATGTGTTAGGGTTAGCAAAATTCAAAACGAGTTAAGTTTATCTTCTCCTAAAATATTGATCCGATTCGAAAATAAATTGGTATAAATATGCTTCCTATCACAGCGAAAACTACTGTCGTGAAAAAACGTTCGAAATCCATTCCTTCCCCCCTTTACGAGCTTTTAATGCCATTATTTCAAGCCCTATATTCCCTGGTTAAGAAGAGGCGAGTAAATTTATCAATTTATCACATAATATATAAGTAAAAATAACATTTTTTTCTAGCATTATGATGTCCTTCCTCTAACCATCTCATTTAATCATTTCTTATTTTAAACTATTTAAATATCGTCTGCATTATTTTCATACGTTTTATCACTGAACTTACATATTATGCAAATAATTTTCTTTTATATTTGGCTTGAATAATAGATTAGGTATACATGTGATAATTTTAATTTTAATCATCGCTTATTTTTTTTTTGTTGCAATGAAGATTTTATCACCGGCATTAACTACAAAAGAGTTAGCAAAATTTTACTGATTCCGTCATATGATGGGCTATATGCTAGTCACCAAATAAAGACTTAAAATAATTGCAAAAGCATATTGAAGGTCTTTAAAATAAAATATAAATGTGCATATAATAATAATAATATATTAGGCTATACGTTTTATCACTGAACTTACATATTATGCAAATAATTTCTTTTATATTTGGCTTGAATAATAGATTAGGTATACATGTGATAATTTTAAATTTAATCATCGATTATTTTTTTGTTGTTGCAATGAAAATTTTATCACCGGCATTAACTACAAAAGAGTTAACAAAATTTTACTGATTCCGTTATATGATGGGCTATATGCTAGTCACCAAATAAAGACTTAAAATAATTGCAAAAGCATATTGAAGGTCTTTAAAATAAAATATAAATGTGCATATAATAATAATAATATATTAGGCTATATTATGATAGGAAGCAGAGGTCACTGATCATTGGGTACTGTCTGGCTTGACTTTAATTAAAAAAAAAAATTCTGGTTTTGTGTGTTCTTTAAGGATATTAGGGAATAGACTTCGCATAGACTTTGCTATTCGTGACAAACTGCAGAATTGTATTTTATCCAAATTAAACTGATAGATATCATTAAAATAATTTTCAGGTATAAGACTAATGATATAATGTTTTTTTGTTATCCACTGTTTGGACTAGTGTTTCCAAACCTATTTCCTCTTTAATTTTTTATTGAGTACCTTATCTCTCCAAAACTCTTTGCACTCATTCCGGTGTTTACGTAGTTATTTGTAATCTTTATTTGGATATTTTGGTGAAAAAACAATGTTTTGAATTAACAAAACAGCATGGTTCAATGGTTGTACGGTAAAAAACGGAGGAAAATTCGAAATTAACTATGGGAAAGCTGGAAGTTGTTTGAAAATAGTGAGTAGTTTGGCTTAAGCAAACCGCTTAGGGTTAAATCTTAGGCAATTGCTCTTTTATCGAATCTCTTCTTTTAGTTGTTGTCTTTGCTTTTAATGACCTCTACCCGTGTTACGAAGTCGACCTTACCGTGAGAAAGTTAAAAAAAATATTTTTCTGTATCTATTTAATGGTAATATATGATGATATAGCAGGGAACTGATTACTAGACTCTTTCTAGTTTGACGTATTTTATCATCAAATAAGTAAAATTTTGAAATACAACTGTGCTTTCAATATTTAAACTCCGATGGCCGAATAGTTAGGGTGCTGGCATTGAGTACGGAGTTCATGGGTTCAAATCCCACTGTGGCATGGATGTCCGTAGCTGTTCTGAATCGGCTTTAAGCTGTAGTTCCCAATCCCATTACCCTTCGTGTTGCAAAAAATAGACCGTAGCACTCCAAACCAAACCTTAAAATTGAACCCAAATAATAAGACTAGGTACTCCTTCTATTTCGACTTTTCAGCTCTACTACAATACGCTAGTTATAGTTTGTTGTTGAGATATTGTCATATTCGTTAAAAAAATATGTTTTACGACTATGACGCTGTTTATTCTTGAAAAAGGGTAATTCACCATACGCTTCATAATGAAATACAATTTTCCCATTTGAAGGAATTTTTACTATTTTAAAACTTTGTCATACATCCTTATTTTATAACTTAAAAATTATTTTTTTATTTTGAAATGTGTGACGTGGTATCAGACTTTAAAATAATCCACGGGCATTAAGTTTTATCTCAGTTTCTTTCAAATTGTTGGACATTTTCCATATTGATGAGCCTGTCAGAAAATGTCGGTATGCATTTTTAAACGTAGTCTTTTGTCAAGTTACAGAAGGTTGTAAAATTTGAAAAAATTATGCGATGTAAATTTCCTTAGACGTAAGTGGAAATAGATATTCTCTTTTGTATAACGGAAACCAATGTTTTTCAGCCTTTTTTCGTTAGCGGCACACTATATCAGAAATTATTTACAGCTCAACTAAAAATATATCAAAACGCAGGAAAATTAAATTAAGAAACTGTTTGGTGGTTTCATATAATACCCTGAAACAACATTTTGATAAAATTGTATAATTTGAAATTATTATTTTATATAAGTTTCCCTTGACGTAAATGAAAATCAATACCTTTTGATGCGTTATAGAAATCAAGTGTTTGTCAAACTTTTTTGGTTGACGGCATGCTAAAAGTATCTGAAATGTTTTGCACAACATCTACAAATATCAAATCAATAATCAGGAAAAGTAATTTTAAAATAACTTTTAAGAAACTGTTGAGTGGCTGTGATACTCTGAAATAACAACAACAAACTGCTAAAAATTGTATAAATATTATTCCATAAAATGTAATTATGATATACACTGTTTACCAATAAGAATTTGGACACCTGTCATAGAAAAGAAAAACTAACTTTATTCAAAATCAATAGTTGGTAGAGGCTACACGAAAGGCAATTACAGCGTGAACCCTCCAGGACATACTTTCCACAAGTCTTTGTGTGCTAGTGTTATTGTCTTCCACTCGGCTTGGAGTAGGCATATAAGTTCCTTCACCGATTTTGAACGGGTAGTGCATCCCTTAATTCGGCGATCCAACTCGTCCCAGAGGTTCTCGATAGGGTTCAGGTCTGGACTCTGGGCAGGCCAGTCCATTCGATGAACTCCATTGGCACCATACCAAGCCTTGGTTAACCTCGAAACATGACAACTGGCATTGTCGTCCTGAAAGTAACACGGGTCCAACCCGTAAAACTGTCACAACGTAGGAAGCACATTGTCATCCAAAATAGTGCAGTAGGCATCGGCATTGGGCTTACCATATATGGGGACCAAGAGTCCCAGTCCATACCAGAAGAAACACCCCCAGACCACAATTCCATCTCCTCCGAACCTGACTGTTGGCACAATGCATTCTGGCAGGAGACGTTCTCCAGGCAGACGCCGGACCCAGACTCTGCCATCCGAAGGGTAAAGGGTGAACATTGATTCATCGGTCCAATGAACCCTTTTCCACTGATCTACGGTCAAATTTGGATGTGCTTTGCACCACATTAACCGAGTAGCGTGGTTGGACTTTGTGAAGAAAGGCTTATGGGCAGCAGCACGACCACGAAAACCAAGCAGATGTACTTCCTTAGGAATGGTATTCATTGAAACAATACTCCAGGATGCCTGTTGAAACTCCTCGCGGATAAGGGCCATCGGTTGGGTGCGGTTCTTACAAACTTCTCTGGACAGCACTCGTCGGTCTCTATCTCCCAGTTTCGTTGGTCTGCCGACTCGGGGCACATTCCAACAATCACCGCTCACCTTCCACTTCTTAATCACATAGGCCACTGTCGATTTTAGGTACTTCAGATCGCTATATATGTCCATTGACGTTTGGGCCACATTTGTGATACCCGATAATTATACCTTTCTTGAAATCAGAGAGCTCCGAACTGCGCGGCATCTTGCATGCGACTAATGCTGATGCTGTAATTTCCTACACGGTGTACACCAGCGGAGGCCGTGACGTACCTCAGGACCGCAGATATCGTCATAGGTGTCCAAATATTGCATAGGTGTCCAAATGCTTATTGGTAGACCGTGTATTAATACTTTTTAGTTAGCACGTGACCAAAGGATAAACTTCCAAATATGACACTTTTTATTCATCATAATTAATTTAAAACTTAGGCCACAAACGTATATTTAAACACCACGTGACGCTACTAATTATGTATACCCTGCCAAAAGGATGAATTTGGTTTGATTTCGATTGCTACGGTCTATTTTTTTGCTGCACTAACGTTAATTAGTACTGGATTTACTAATTCCGAATGACTGTGACCATCCGTTCGAACACATGAATTTTGGTACCAAAAAGCAGTTCTCTACTATCATACGACGACCGAGGGATGGAATTGAAGAAAATGCAAAATGGTCACTGAAAATCGGAAAAAATATAGGATATTTATATAAAAATACCAGTGTAATTTACAAATAATTTTTTAAAGTGTGGGTAAAACCAAAATAAAGAAAATAATTTAGAAGATCAAACTTTGGAATTATTTCCATTCTGTTGTTGAAATTAGAAGAAACAATTGGAAATCAATGAAATTTCCTGAAAAAAAAAATCTTAAAGCCTAATATTTAAACCTTTTAAATTTATTGTCAAACATATAGGTTTAATTTAAAGTTTAAGCATATTTATTGTACAACGATTTTCTTAATTTTCCTTTCGAATTTACTTGCTATAAGTTTATTCTGCTGTATCTTTATAAAAATAAATCGAAAAAGCTATTAGAATATACTATTTTAAAAGAAACAATGATTTTAAGTTATTAACTTTGCTGATAGTGATTATGAAACAAGTACCACTTTTAAATTTAAGTAAATCGGAGCTAATATTGCGTGTCAGTTGGTTAGAGAATTGTGAGTTTTGACCAGGGAAATTCAGTGAATTTATCAGGCAAATTTCGCTGGAACTCTATGAATATTTTAAAAATTCAAAGTCTCTTGTACTTAGCATAAATAATTACAATCCTTGTAATTATAATTCTTCTGTACAGTAACATCTATTTTGCATTCATATTTTTTAAATTTAATTATAAAAACGTGCCTAATGAGACATATCTGCTAATTACAATTATGTTATATTTGAAAACTTGCAAATTAGAAGATATAAAGTCACTCCATCCACAAAAAAATAGCACTCTACAAAGAGTAAAAAAATTAAACCATTTCCTTATGTTGGTTTGTATTTTTTGCCTGAACATGAATGAATGTTTTATTTACAAAAGCTTTTTACGGTATTAAGGGAGCTTCAAAATCATTTCTAAACTCTCCGAAATTTTAAACTCAAGATACTTTGAAAACATTTTACGGCTAATTGTTTTTACGTTATGCTCACACAATGAAAAATAACGTAGAATTTATAATTTAGCACGTTATATTGAAATTTCTGTTATACGGAGTTTAGATTTGAATCCAGATAGGCGGAGTGAAGAAAGGTGTTATAGTACACTTAACTACAAAGTTTCAACATTTTACGGCTAATAGTGTTTTAGTTAGGCCACACTGAATTAATATACGTTATATTGAAAATTTTCCTTAGGTAAAAATCACATTGCAACTAAAAGAAGAAGAATTAAACTAGACGTGATCATATCCGTTAATTACAATTTTGTTATATTTGAAAACTTGCAAATTAAAAGACATAAAGTCACTCTATCCACTAAAAAAATACCACTCTACAAAGAATAAAAATATTAAACTATTTCCTCATGTTCT
>CM063501.1:109683794-109688794 GCA_032207245.1 Pardosa pseudoannulata | reverse complement strand
TCATCTTGAAATTTTTGGTGGCTGAACTTTCATGAAAATATTTTTGGTTAGACGGAAAAAAATATTTCCAATAGTATTTTCATTAATTTTATATTTTTATTTCATTTTTTTCCAGCGTTTAAAAATGTTTTAATTTAATAATTTTCTTTTAGAATAGCATGGAAGTTATGTGAGGTTAATGAACATTTAACGGAACTTTCAATGAAACGAAAGCACACAATTCTTGGTGGAGATTAATTAATTGGAAGCTGCAAAAATCACTGGAGAACACACAGAAATTTTTGCATCGTATTAGGATTTTCATACTTAGTAGTCATAGTTTGTAGTCGGTTTACTTTTTGCAACACAAGAGCTAATGAGACCCATGTCCTTCGCGAACTAAAAGAGGCATATTTTGCTTAACACTTTGACTGCCAAGCCAAAATTGCAAATGTTCACAACGGGGCCAAACTTTTTTTTTGTGTAATTTGTATTTTTCAACATAAAACTATATATAAAAACAATATTTCAAAACAAACAATATTTTAAAACAAACTCTCTCTATTTATATATATTCCCTTTTTTGCTGCATGTTCCAAATATTTAATTTTTCATAAAACTTAGCTCATAAAATCGTCACATATACCAATTTGCGCAAACCACGTATACCTAACACATCGTAGGGAGCCCAACAATCAAACTCCAAAACGATTTTCATGTAACTGATAACATCTTTGATAGCCATGGCCTGAAGTGTTAAAACACCATGGCTATCATATCGGATAGCCAGTGTCTCAACGGAAATATCACTGGATATCACATATGATAGCCATGGCAGTCAAAGTGTTAAAGTTTTAGAACTGAACAATTTGAAGGAAAAATTTATGATGAAAATAAAACTATATAAATATAAACATTCTCTAAACATGCACGAGTATTATCTTAACAATTCGTACTTAGTATTTTTTTAAAAATTCTTTTAAAAAGAAAAATTATTATACCTCCATTTTCCTTAACTACTTTGATGGGATTGTTTGCTACAAGTAAAACGCAAACATATATACCGGGAATAACTACATCATTTTGTAGGGCAATAAACTAAAAAAATTAGCAATTCTAAAGCAAACATAAAACGTTTTCACTTTTTGCGTATATATATATATATTCTACCTTGTCCATTGATAAATGTGTATTCTGCACGCTAGACGACTTGAGAAAATTGTCAAAACTTGTATTATGAAGGGGGAAAGGAAAAAGAAATATGCAGAGGAATTTCAAGTATGACATAAATGTGTTATCATGAGATATAAAACAAAACAAAAAATGTCTGGCGTAAGAAAATAAAACATTAAAGAATTATTTCTGATGTAACTCTACATTTGTCGCAGGACAAGTAGTAAAATATAGTAAGGAGGACGAAATCAGCTTGAAGCAGATTCCCAAACTGGATTTAACTACTTTTATATGGTAAATAAAGACCATTACAAAGAGACCGGAACGAGAAATTTTACTCTATTATGTACAAGTTATTATTGAACTCAGAAGCATTTTTTCAGGCTATTATTTTACATTTATACTATTCAAAGTTTTGAGAAAGTGATTTAAAGTAATTGGGTTTGCAAAAGTTTGAAATATGGATGAGTGTTTTATTTACAAAAGTTTTTTTACGGTATTATGGGAGCTTCAAAATGATTTCTAAACTCTTCGAAGTTTTAAACAAGATACTTTGAAGACATTTTATGACTAATTATTTTTACGTTATGCTCACACGATCCCGGGGTACCTGAGTGATCTTTTCCTATGTTCTTTTCGGTAGTCTCGAGCTTACCTCTGTAGAGTTTGCTCCTTACCGAGTTGGACTAAATGAAAATCGGACCATGACGGGCCTCTCGTAGGTCAGCGGTGGCTTGGTAGCCATTATGGAGTCACTGTCGCGACATGGTCATCAGTAGTTGCTCCTGTATGTCTTCGGATGGGTCAGCGTAAAACACACTTACGTTATGCTCACACAATGAAAAATAACGTATAATTTAGCACGTTATATTGAAATTTTTGTTATATGGAGTTTAGATTTGAATCCAGAGAGAAGGAGTGCAGAAAGATGTTATAGTAAACTTAACTTCAAAGTTTCAACATTTTACGGCTAATAGTGTTTTAGTTAGGCCATACTGCATTAATATACGTTATATTGAAAATTTTCCTTAGATAAAAATCACATTGCAATTAAAAGAAGAAGACTCAAATGCGTTTACAACATTTTACGGCTAATTGTTTTACATTATGCTCCCACAACGAAAAATTTCAATATAACGTATAATTTTGCAATTTATATTGAAGTTTTTGTTATATGGAGTTTGGATTGCAATTCGGAGAGAAGGAGTACAGCAAGATGTTATAGTAGACTTAAATACAAAGTTTTAAATTTTAAAATAGTTTTTGAGTTAGGTCACACTGCATTAACCCCTTCGGGACCAACGTCTCGTATACGCGACGCAGCGATTTCGTTCTTTATCAGTCCAGTGTCGACTCCACGCAATGATCTATGGTTGATGCTGGGATACCAGCGTCGCATATGCGTAATAGATCTGAACGTTTTATTTTAATTTGTAAATGCTAGATTTAATTACTAGATGACGTAAACGGCAACGGTGTTCACAACGGTCGACTCGTATAGCATTTACGTGCTGATCCTGAATGGGTTAATATACGTTATATTGAAATTTTTCATGAGATAAAATTCACATTGCAATTAAAAGAAGAAGAATTAAACTAGATGTTATAATAGTCTTAAATACTAGATTTCGACCTTCTATGGCAAACCATTTTTCGTAACATGCACTTAAGTCCTAAGGTCCAATTATTCGTTATTTTAAAGTTTTCGTTATATAGTGTTCGGAATGCAACCAAAGGAAAAGTGCACAACTATATATCATAACAGTCCTACAAAACAACTTTTGACTTTCTACGGATTATAAATTTTTGAGTTATACTTGAATGTACGTATATACAGACATCAAGAGAAAGCTAGAGAAAACTAGTTGGTCAAAATGGATATTTTAAGTTTCAAAATGAAATTGTACTTGAATGTACATTCAGACGTAACACTTGAAGTGTTCAAAATTTAGTCAATTAAATTGAACTTTTTTCCTAAAAAATAGTAATGGAAAATAGGAATAAAGTAGTTTTTACTTAATTATTTATGTACCATTAAAGGCCGTCCTCACCAAAGTAGTTTAACGGCTAACCGTAATTAACTCGTGGTACCAACCAATGGTGGGACGCAATTCTCCGTTTAAACAGAGATAAATCGCGGTTAGCCGTTAAACGACCTTTGTGTGACCGGCCAAGTAACATTAAGTAGGAATCAAAACCGACGAAATATTTTATAACTCTTTAATAAACGACCCCATATTTGAGATTTCAGCAGTGTGCATTCTGATGAAGTTATACATTATGTATTCCATCTCAATTAATCCAGTACAAACAAGATGTGAAAAGAAAGTCACAATAATTACTGTCTTCATTTTAACCCCTGAAGGGGCTATATGTATACTTTAATGTAGAACATTTGCCTAAAAGCCAATTAATCCCCATTCTTCATTCGCGAAGCCTCGTTTGACAGCAAGGCTTTGATTTCCAAGTAGAAATGACTTCATAAATGGCAATATTTTAACTGCTGATTGGTAGACTTGTCTTCTGTAACCTCTCTCAAAATGTTTGAGAGAGGTTGCTGGAAACAGATTGACATTACTTCTAATGAACGGCTGTGCAATCTCTTCATCAATAGAAAGATTATTTTCTAAGTTTGGAATGATTCAAAACAAATTACGAAATAGTCTAAATTTAGTGACAGCCTCAATTTATTTCGTGTAATCTTTTCTGAACAGAACACACATTACTTATAAGAGCTTGTTTAAACAAATAATTAAAGCATTTGTGTTGTATTTTTGTTTAATGTTACGTATGTTATGAAGTTATTTTTATTAAGTGTTTGATGGTGTTATGTTCTTTAGATTATGTCTAATTTAATAAACGTTAAATTAGTTTTAACATATGCTAGTAAAATATATTTCATAAGTATTCAATAAATTGAATAGTGAATTTTAGTTGTCAAAACTGGTTAAAATTGGTATTTACCAGGATGGTTAAAACTACTGGTTTAAACCTACATAGTTTAAACTGATAAACCTTTCTCAAAATATACATTAAACTACCAACAAAAAATTACTTTTATTGACTGAAGGGGAATGTGCTGTACCTTGGTCCTACGATTTTTTGAATAGAGCATTTGCACTCAACATCTCGAACCACTTTAATGCTTTTCCAGTTAATTTTCATGTTTACAATAAGGCGATTTCACGCAGCAGGGCACATCTCAACTTATGACAATCCTGGCTTTAGTTTTGGATGATCGTAGCCTTTCGGAATCGGCTTTAAGCTGTAGGTCCCTGTCTCATTAGTCCTCGTGTTGCAAAAAGTAGACCGTAGCACTCCAAACCAAAACCAAATCAAAGGAAGGGCATTTTATTGTTTGTCTATTGGCTGTTGTAAACATGAAAATGAATGGGAAGAGTATTATAATAGTTCATGACATTACGACAAATTGCTCTATAGACAATAGACAAATAATATGCTGCCATTTGAAATTTAAGCTAGATTCGTCAGGAGTTGAGATGTGCCATGCTGCTTGAAACTTCCTTATGGTATCTGTTGATTTTTTAGATTTGTTTGTATAATGTGTGAGTACATAAAAAATAAAGGGTATATATCAGAATAGTTAATTTTACACTTTAAGGTCTTTCGTTTCATAAAGTGTTTTGGTTTTTCGTTTTTTCCCCTCAGGAAAGTTCAATTATGTTTTAAGTCCCAATTATTTTTATCGGCCAACCCAGATACTATTTACAAATATAATACTATTATATCCATTACTATAACTTTACCTATAGATTTGTGTTGGTGACAAATGTTCAGAAAGTCTACATTCCTTGCACCAGCTACCTTGTTTCACAATTACTTAGGTC
>CM063501.1:109663794-109678794 GCA_032207245.1 Pardosa pseudoannulata | reverse complement strand
TGTGCACAGCCTGTATCGGTGTGCGTGCGGGACCACACAATGCCAATAAATACCTCTTCCGCCTTCTTGGAATTATGTCTTACAAGTGCTTTATGGATTTGCCGGGAGAAAAATGCCATTGCGGAAGTTACCGAGGAGGTGTAAGCAGATGTAGCTGTTAGGTTTTTGCTCCTTTTTCATAGTAGGGATGGGCTGTTGCGATAAAGGGAGTTTTTTAATGCTGGTAGTAAACATGCAATCGATAGAACAATGTGAGATGCGGACAGCAATTGAGACTCTTATGAATACCGATCTAGTATCCGTGTTTAATGGAAGATTAGCGTAATGGGTCAGTCCTGTAAGGCATTTGTGATTGTTCATTAAAGTATAATAATTTCCGTCATAGATATTGGGAGGAACTGTCAACTGCTTTCTCAACTACAATGCGTATCTTCAGAATGTTTTATAGCCGATTGTGTAAAACTGTGCTTTCGTTACAGTGTTATTGTTCATACGAACTCCATAGGCACAATTAAGTGTAACACTTTGGATGTTCCCATATAAGAGAATAATTATATGATCCACGTTAGATGTAATGCTCTAAATTTTCTCGATGTTTTGTAAAAAGGGTAAGCTAGCATCCTAGAAAGTTTGCGCTAAAAATGCTGCCAAATGGTATGTATTTTTTAAAGAATTCTTACTATGCGATTCCAGTGAAAATGAATTTTTTTCCCATAGGTTAACAATGAACGGTAGCCGATTGGTTAGAATGCTGCCTTCGGTACCGGAGTTCGTGGGTTCAACTCCCACAGTGGCATGAATGTTCGTAGCCATTCCGAATCGGCTTTAAGCAATAGTTCCCGGTCTCATTAGATTTCGTGTTGCAAAAAGTAGACCGTAGCGCTCAAACCAAACCATTAAAAAAACCCATAGGTTAGCACAGTGAAGAGAATTGAATATGGTAGGCACAGACCCACTTTAGAGACATAAAAAAAATTTGAGAGATTTAAGACTCATATAAAACTATGGAATTATTCTCATTAAATGATCACAATAAAGGATACAAGACAATATAGAGGACTTAACATTTCTGTGCTAGTCGCAAGAGTTAATTTTTTTAAATAAGTAAGTCTAATTTTCTTTATGTTGGTATATAGTTATTATCTATAAAAGGATCTGATGGTTAGTTAATTAAACATTTAGGTTATTTAATGACTAACTATTTATAATTCCATTCCACTTTACATCAAATTTGCAACTGTTTCTTGGCTTCTTATATCAGAAGGAATTTTGTATTATTAAACTGATAGGGAACATTAAATAAAATGATTCTCGAAACAACTCATTTATAATAGTTAAAGTTCTGAAATTTCGTACATATATACATTGTACATATAACTTACTGACATTTAAAAATATTTGTAAAAATCAAATTTTTTTTTAGCATGCAAATTTTGGAAATATTTTGGCTATTTTTAAAATGGCATTTGAGAATCAATTTTCACTGTTTTCTTAGATTTTTCTTTAATTACTTTAAAATGTATATTTTTTTGTATTATTTTGCTGTTAATTTGAGTCGTGATTAATAGAAAATTTATGTCTAGAAATATGAGATTTGCTTTTTAGATTTGTATTTCCGAATTTTTTCGTATTTTGTAGTAATTTGATTAAGTATCAAGATTTTTAAACAAAATTTGTATATCCAATATTATTTTTTATTACTGTGTAGTAATTTTACTTAATTTTATGTATCAAGATCATATTAAAGTTAGTCATTATAAAAAAACATAATATTATTTTTTAAAATATTAATTGCTTATTTTATTAAACATTTTTAGTATCTGTGAAAAATTAAATAGAAGATTAAAAAAAAATCAATTATATAATTTTCATAACTTTTATGTATTATTTACTTATTTTCTGTATATTTTAAAATTAAAATCCCCAATATTTATAAAAAATTTTGTAATATTCATTTATGACCTTTTTATATTAAAAATTTTAATAACTCTGTGCTAATATTTTATAAAAAAATTTAATACATTTTTAACTTAGAAAAAAATATTAATAACTATCTGCTAATTTTTAAAATTTTAATGTTCATTTATAACTTATGTTTATATTTTAACAAATTTTAATAAACTCTCTGCTAATATTTTATAAAAATTATTTGTAATATTCATTGTCCCCATTAACTTCTGTTTATATTTTAACAAAGTTTAATAATTCTCTGCTAATACTCTGTTAATATTTTATAAAAATGGTTTGTAATATTCATTTTCAATGATACATCCATTTCAACCATATATAATCAAGGATTGAAGTAAAGATATAAAAAAATATTTCCTGACAACGCGTAATCTGCGAAGCGATAATTCAATTCCAAATTTAACTTTACTACCTAACATTAAAACTTTTTCACTAATTAGACTAATATCTACCGATTAAAGCTGGTTTCAAATACCCACGAATACCTACGCCATTAGGATTTGAATTCATTATTTTTAATTTTTGTTAATTTTTAGTGAAATAGTGGTAATTTCTATAAATGGCATACTTGAAAACTATTTTGAAGATTGTTTCCTTATTTTGTGGCATATGTTCACATAAGATCATGTTCTTGTTAAGTGTAAATAATTATTTATTTTATCTCTTAACAACTAGTGGATCTCAATTGGACATTTACACCAATTTCATATTTTTTGAACATATTGGCGCATGAGAAAATCATAATTTTTCCAATATGTCTACAGTAAAAATATACTTATATCGACATATATTTCCATCATTATTTGATGGATGCCACTGCCCTATGTAGAATTAGATGCTTCGTCTTTAACCCTTTCCACCCAACTTTGGAGGATTAAAATTTCTTTATAAAAATTAGTTTGATTGAGGGTTTACATGCTAAAACAATGTAAATAAATTAAACTTTTAGCTTTTCCCTTTCTCGGAAACTCCTGGGCCAGTATGTCTCAGTCCTATTGTCAACTGAGAATATTTGTCCCAATTGTCTAGAATATTTTTATAATGCAACAGAAATTTTCACACATGTTTCATAAAATAAACGTAATATAACTTTTTTTTAGTAATTTGATAACTGATAGACATTTTACCTACTGTTATTTACGATTAAGACACTAGATCCCACAAAAAGAACTTAAGTTTTCTTTAATCTTTCATTAAAAATACTAAATAACTTCTTAATAAGAACAATAAGAGTGATTTCATACAAGTATGCTTTAGCTATCGTTATACTTACTACAAAACAAAAAAGTGACGAATCGAAACTTAAGTAATGGATGAGCCCAAAAATATTAGTGCGCCATTTGCAATCAGAAAGTGTTGCCAGATTTCTGTAGTCATATTTTCCCTCCAAATTCTTGAGACACTGAAAACGTATAAACCATTTTTAAAGTGAATTTTATTTACCCAGTAAGGAATGGCATCTGATATGTGAGAAGATTAAGACCGAAATGATTAAATTTCAATTTTTTAATATCAAATTTTAGACGCATTAGAAGGCTTCTTAAAGTACGTATATTACTCTGGAAATGGATAATTTATTGAATCATATCAATTCAAAATAGTGTTACTATTCGGAAAAAGTTACAGGAAATTCTCCATTAGATTGGCAACATCCCGATGACAAAAAAAAAAAAAAAAAACTCTAATACTGCGATTCCGAATAAGTAAAACTACTAGAGGAAACAAAAGAAAGGATAAATATGCCAATTTCCTTCCTATAAAAAGAACAAACTCAGAACATTACCTTTTAACATGGAAATGACGTAGGATAGCTTTCGATACTGCTCATGCCACATTCTTAGGCTATAAATATTTCTCCTGCTATACTGCTTCAGAGGATATTAAAAAAAAAAAAGAATTTCTCAGTTCTGAAACGATTTCAAAACCATCCCCGAACATTACTCAAAAAAAGAAAAACTATAATAACCCTGGTATTTCTTACTGTTGTCTTACGTAACGCCAAAATAGAAACCTCTCATTATGTACCCTGCTTCGCTGTTACACAGACACAAAAAAAAAGATAGAAGCATGGATAAGAGTTACCATTTCCTTGTGATGGAGAAAAAAAATTTCTAAAACCTAAACGATGCTTCCAAATTGATACCATGAGCTACCAAAGATTTGATTTACACTGGGTTGCAAGGGAAAGACGCTACAACTGGAGGACAATGAAAACTGAAATGATCTTTCTCTAAATGACCTTTTCGCCCGTTACAGTTACCGTATAATCACAGTAGCGGTGTCTCTGGCACATCATTTCATTTCGGACGCTTGCTCAGACGATAAAAATGCCCACATGATTATAACAGAGCATTTTTTCTGGCTTAATGTCATTAGAGGATGGTTCCTTTAGTCATTAATTTTTGCCGTAGCTCATGCAAATTATACGGAAATAGAAACTGTAAGGCACATTCTCAAGAGAAAAATAAGTATGGTTGTCGTGTAGTCCTCGTTTATATTTGAGTATCAACCTGTGATCAAATGTATAGTGGTGATTTATTTTTAATTGCGTTGTGTTAAGTATTTTTGTACTAAATTTAACCACAGGTTCTGAGAAACTACAGACATAAATATAAAAATAAACTAACAGCTAAATTGACAGCAACCGAGACTAACTAAATATGAAAAAAGTAAATTTATTATAATATATATACATCTATTTACATACAAATTGATGCTAATTTTCATAAAATAAGCTTTGTCAACATCTTCTAAATTAGTTCTGACAAATTTTTTATATACATAAGTAATTTTGTAAATAGATAGAGGACCTAATCTCAAATTAAAAAATGTTTGTAAATTTGGGGTACCTTTGTGGTCCTAAAATGTTGGGCCCGGAACACTTCTGGTTAAAGGGTATCAATGGCTGATCAGGAGAGGGAATCTATATATCATCCATTGGTCTCGCCAGAGGCTTCCTCCTGAGTCTTTGGGGTGCGGCCGTACTATTTGGTGCAGGAACACTTCCTGTCGGACTTGGCCGGACTCTCCTAGTCTGGACTATCGAGCACCTTCTCCTCTGGACTCACGAACAACTTCCGTCGGACCCCACTGGACTCCCGACTTTCGAACACCTTCTTTTGGGACCTCCGAACCATCGTCTCCTATCTTTTAGATTTTTCATATTTAATTATTTCAACCTTGTCCCCTCTTCCTTCTTGTCGTCCAATCGGGATAGTTGTAAGAATTTCATTGGTCTGATTAAACCCCGCCTTGAGACCGCCAACGTGCCAAACCTTATCCCTTCTAATTGGGCACTGTCCCTTAGGGACTCGTAAATACTCCACAAAGGTACATTCTTATTTAATGTCAAGTACGGAGACGGGATTCTAATCTGGGACAGGGATCAGAACCCCACCCGAGACCACCGTAGAAGACAAACATATCCGTTGAATAGAAATTTATGGTCCTCCACTCTTTACAAAGATGTGATGAGGTCAGATTTAGATCCCGAACATTTTACTTCTTGTATGAATGAATCAATTATATAACAGATCTAAATCGTCTCATCACAATGGTAATGCATGTCAGTCTCAAGGTACGGTAACCATGCAAGGTAAGGTAGATCCTCGATTATCTGAGCTAATTGGGACCGCTTGTACCTCGGATATCGGAATTCTCCGCAAAAAAAAGCTGTAATTTTTTAAGGAAATTTCATAAACTATACGCATTGAGTTAAATAATGACAGATACAATTTCAAAAAACAACAAAAATCTGAAGAAAATATTTTAAATTTCTTAAAAGTATATTACTATTCAAAAGATATCTTTTACCTTTAGTTGTAAAATACCAAAATTTCTATCAGTGACAATAATTTTTGAATAACAGAAGATCTATCAGCTTAACATTGCCTCTTTACTCTGTTTTTAAGGCTATTTTGGCTGTTTCTCGGAAGTTTAAGGACTTCTAGGCAGGAGAGCCTGTGGCATGGACAATGAACTAAAAAATGTGGTGTTTTACATAGTTTATTCAATAAAAATGAATAACTTATCTTGGACTTTAATTCTAAAGTTAAAATATACGCTTATCAGTATATGAGCTTCAATTAGTTTGTAACGCTGAATCTAAGAAATAAAATCCTTTTAATTGTTTTTTAACTGTTTTAATACTGCGTAAAAAGAGGTAATTTTTATATACATAATTTCTTCCTTACAGATATACTTTAATAGATATAAAACTGTTGATCTCTATGTTTAATAATAATATGTACATTATATAACTATGAAGTATGTATATATATATATATATATATATATATATATATATTAATAGATAATATAAAAAATCGGCTCGATTCACAGAAATCTTGGGTAATTAAGTACAATCGAAGTTCTACTGGTTGGAAATATTTGAAGTGACCCAGTACCTTTCGAGACATAAAAAACTTCATTAAAACAGCATTTTTTTCGATTCATTAAAAAATATAAGGTTTTTTAGCTTTTACAATGAAATTTGTACTTTTTTTTGTATAAAAGTTAAGAAAAGTTATTATGGAATACATTATCAATCAACAAAAGATATGCTTCTATACATTAGCCCACTAAAATATATTAATATTAAATTACGTTTGGCTTGTTTTACAATCTTAGATGTCGAACGCAGCCTAATACTCTAAATGAATATAAAATACTAAAATGATAAATAAAAATGAAGACAAATAGAAAAATAAATAATTTAACTGTTAGCAAGAAATGAGTTCCTCAATTCTAAGAATTCTAAAATTCGTTCTATTGGTACAAACGAGATACAGTTGGGACTACAGATAATTGAAATGATGCGCTAGACATTTATTACATAAAAAATTAAGTACAAAAATTCGCCTATAGGTGACGCTGCAACACAGATGGTATTTATTTAGTTTCATTAACTTAAGTCAAGCTTTGTTTCTTGTCTTGCACATCACAACTCAGTTGCCAGAAAAAGTGCTACTGGTAAAACTATTTTACCAGAATCAGCAGATATCCGTTGCAGCTCTAAAAGAATTCCGTCGTATGAAGCAAGTACTAAGAGGTCCAATGTCTGCATCTGCCTTACGCAAGATGGTCTTTCTTCAGATATCAGACCTTGCGACTTTTGGTTGTGAGGTTTTGTGAAGAACAAGATCTACCGTCAAATCCCAGCGTCTATACCAGATCTGAAGGAAAACATTCTGTGATATGTTCCATCGGATTCATTCCGATCAGCTGAGGAAAATATGGTTCTGCAATCCCAGCATATTGTTAAACATGAAGGAAGTCATATTAAGCACTTTTAATACGACTTTTTAATATCATTTAGCATTTATAAAGCATATTAAATGTGTTTATATGTATTACAGCGTCCCCTATATGCGGATTTTTGTACTAATTTTTCTTTTATGTTATAAATGTAAAGCGCATTATTTGAACTATCTGCAGAGAAAATTGTATCTCATTTGGACCATTATTGCTTATTTTATAGTCCTCAGAAGTGGGGAACTTATTTTTTGCTAATCACTTATTTTATCTTCATTTACGATATTCAATTAACTGTGTTCGACATCCTTTTTTGTAAAAGAAGCCAAATATAATTTATTATTAATGTATTTTTGTGTGCAAATGTATAAAAACACATGTTTAGGAACACATGTTTTATTGTTAAATAATGCATTTTTTATGATTTATATTTATTTCTTCTAATTATTGAATATTTCAATATATTACTATTTTATCCTAATAAAATTAACAGTTTTGACTACCAGCTACTTAGGAACACATGGTTTATTGTTAAATAATGCATTTTTAGAATTTATATTTATTTCTTCTAATTATTGAATATTTCAATATTTTACTATTTTATCCTAATAAAATTAACAGTTTTGACTAATAACTACTAAAGAATACATGGTTTATTGTTAAATAATGCATTTTTTATGATTTATATTTGCTTTTTCTAATTAAAAAGAACAGTTTGACTACCAAGTACTAAAGAATACAGGGTTTATTGTTATATAATGCATTTTTTATGATTTATATTTGCTTTTTCTAATTAAAAAGAACAGTTTAACTACCAACTACTAAAGAACACATGGTTTATTGTTAAATAATGCATTTTTTATGATTTATATTTGTTTTTCCTAATTAAAAAGAACTGTTTGAATACCAACTACTAAAAAACACATGGTTTATTGTTAAATAATGCATCTTTTATGCTTTATTTTTATTTTTTCTAATTATTCAATATTTCAATATTTTACTATTTTATCTTAACAATATTAACAGTTTTGACTACCAACTACTAAGGAACACATATATATGGTTTATAGTTAAATAATGCATTTTTTATGATTTATATTTTTTTCTAATTAAAAAAAAATTTTGCATACACACAAACATACACACACACATATATAGGTATAAAATTATTTTGTGAATGTTATAGGAAAATACTAATTATAATTGAAGGCAACATTTTATATTTCTCAACTATTGTATATGCTGACATACTTTTTTCTCAAACATTTTGTTTGTTGAGCCTTTTTAAGAAAAACGTATTCAACTGCGAAAAGTTCAGTTCCCTAAAATTATATAATATTTATTTTTTTCTTTTAAAAAATAGAAATAAAATATGTACGTGAAAGAGACAAATCATAAGGAATAATTTACAGAGCAAGACACCCGACAGGGACTTGTTCTTTTTAATAGCACTTTCACACATGATCTGAAATTAATTCCATTATAAAATAGTTTTTCACTTCGTTATAGACATTTGTTTGTGCAAAATATTATATATTGGTCTAAATTTACTACCTGAAGAATCGAGATTTTTTCAATATATACAGAAATATAGAGAGGAAATTATTTTCATTTTGATAAAAAAGAAGTAGAAAAGCTTTTTCTTAAAAAGCAAAAAATTTTGATTTAAAAATTTTCCTGTTATTTTTTTTCGGATGATTCTTGCTTTTTGTTTTGCCGTTTACATCACTCATTTTTTTCTTTTTTAAAATACTTTTTCTCAGAAATAGAACTCTCTGTCGTTTTAAAAAAAATAGTTACGTCAGGGCCACTAATTACATCTGAAGTCATTCTAGGAAAGAATGGGGTTTTCAACTACTGTCAGTTACCGGATCTACAGAAATGCATTCTCAATTTACAAATACCAGGTGCCGTTTATATTGGGAAACGACTAAATGGAGTTCTTTAAAAGACAGTTTGACAGTTAAAATAAATATCTTACTAGTACTATATTTAGCTATATAGACGAAGCATTCTCAACTGTTTTGTTTTCTCAAACTTTGATTTCTGTTATTTAAAAAAAAAAAAGCTTTTCGTTTACCTCTTTGTCTTGGAAGAAATCATTAGCAAGTATTGAATTTTTCATTCTACTATATCAAGTGAAAACAAAATATCTTTTTAAAAGTATCCGAAATCCAAGTATCATTAAAAAGGAGTCGGGTTTCATTATTTTTTTTAAAATAAATTAGAATTTATATCTATCATTCCTACATTATGCGGTGCCTCGCATTCATCATTCGATTCTTTTGATTCCGAATTTATCTCTTTCCTTATTTATCGTCCCCGGTCATTATTATCCAGTTTGCCGTATCATGGTTCAAAAACCTGGGCTGTGGCAAAATCTTATGTAAATAGACCTGCCATCTTTGAAAGAAAAGTGTTAGAGTAGATTTTGGGTTCTGTAAGCATTAGAAGAGTTTGCCGGCACAGGTGCAATGAAGAACTATACAAGATGCACAGAGACACTGATATTGTACATTTTATAAAAGTAAACGGAGTGAAACTCGCTGAACATGCTGGATGGACCCATCATCCATAACATCAAGGGTTTACCTTGTCGCGCCTCGCGCGTTCCCGGCCGCACTTTCTGATGTCTGCACGCCACGTTTCTATACCTGCTCGCCTATTGTTGCTGGAGCAGGCATCTTGAGTTCGATTAAAGCCTATATTGCAGACAATTAAGTACTGCAGCGACAAAACTCTTGACTACACATTTATTTACAAATTCCGTTAAGACATGTACAGTCAACATCTTACGCCTAAACATGGCTGAAATAAGACCGAGAAAAAGAAACAAATTGTGCCGAGCGGAAAAAACCTCTCTCGGTCTCAGCTCCTTTCACAAGAATTGTCCGTTCTTCCTCTTTCGGAGCGGGTATCTACCCTCCGAGCTCTACCCTCTCCGCGAGGGCTGGGGTGGAATCCCCCCCCCTCTTGGTCAAGCTTTCTCCTCCACGGGAAAAATGTCCTTTTACGCAGCTGGCGCGGGTGGGCTGGCATCCCTCGCCCCCTCCTGTTGAACCTCCCTGGAACAGGGCTTGCCCACCCTCTCTCGGGGTGTCCATCTTCGGCCACTGAAAAAAAAAACAGGGGCCCATGTAACATCAACTCGAGTCTTGAGTCTAGTATTACATACCCCTTTACACCAATTGGCACTCTAATCAGAGTCAGGCTGAGATGGGTTGATTGCATACAAGAGGGTTAAGATACCAACAGGATTTGCTTGGGGAGGTAGAGAAAGGAATAGCGAAGGATTCTTGAGAAGGCCTTGGTCCTCAAAGGACTGTCGAGCCAGTAAATAAGAAGATTGCTGAAAAGTTTTGGTCTCGTCACTTTGACTTCCCCAGCGTTCCCTTATGACGAAGGATTCATTTCCATGGATATTTACATGAGAGGCACCTCCTCTTTCTTGTTGAAAAGGTCATAATTAAGTATCATCTCTACATAACATTTCATGTTTATAATTCGGTCTAATTCCCAATTAACTAAGGATTTATTTCCTTTGATGTCTACACGAGAGGGACCTCTTCTTTAATGCTTAAAAATTTTAAAATACACTCATGTTTCCATATAAGTCTGCGATTAAAGAAGTATTCATTTCCGTGGATGTTCAAAATGACAAGGACCTACTTTTTTTGTCGAAAAATTTATAATCCTATCGAGTCTCCCTATAATGAAGGACTATGATTCCACTAAAAAGTTTACCCTGTAAAAATCCTTATATATCCAAAAAAATACATATTATCAAGAATACTTTAGAATATTTAAAATTTTTTTTGAATTGTTAATTATATTTTAGTAAAATTCAAAACATCTTAAAGTTAAACTATTTTACTTCATGTATTTAAGTATTTTATTAAATTTACATGATAAATGAAGGAAATTTCCCATGAATTCTGGACAAGGATTTTTTTATAATCGCAATTCTTGGTGTTACAAAATTACTAAATAGACACTAAATTCTTTAACTGGAAGTTTTACTTGATTTAAAACATTTCTATTTGTTCGGAATACTCCCTTTTCAGAAGATTTCGCCAAATAGAAATTCACTTTACAGAGATTCAACTTTACTTACATCTTTAATTAAATAAAATTAATTAAATGGATCTGCAAATATGTCACTGTGAATTGTATATTTATCAGGATAAACTATGCTACAGTTTTAACGATATTTAATATTTAGGGCAGTTACTATTTTATATGTAATATTTTAAAAATTTTAATTAAATTCAAAAATTCAAAATTTTATTTTAAATTGGTAATAATTTAAAATTATTAAAATGTTAATTTAAAAATATTGTTTAGTAAGAAAATGTCAAAATTACAATAAAGTTTACCAATACAGGTTTAACGATACTTCTAAAATATTTTTCTTTTTCTTCATGATAATAATTATATATATATATATATATTATATATATATTCTATATATATATATATATATATATATTATATATATATATATATATATATATATTATATATATATATACATATATATATGTATATATATATATGTGTATATATATACATATATGTATATATATGTATATATATATATATATTATGTATATCTATATATATTATATATCTATATATATATATATATATATATATATATTTATGTATATCGTATATACTATGTATATCTATATATATTGTATATATGTATATATATATATATATATATATATATATATATATATATATATATACATAATATATATATATATATATGTATATATACATATATGTATATAAGTATATATATATGTATATATATATATATGTATATCTATATATATGTATATCTATATATATGTATATATATATATATATATATATATATATATATATATATATATATATATGTGTGTGTGTGTGTGTGTGTGTGTATACATATATATGAGTGTGTGAACAAAATTTTAAATATGATTCAGTTTATCCTATCTTACAATTTTTAGAGATTATGGAATTTTTCTAAATGTAAATAATTTATATGTTACATATACGTGTTAATATTTATAAACTATATTATTTTTCTCTAAGCTTATTTAATTATCTGTTCGATGCACTATAACATCCAACATTTATTCATAATTATATGCATACCTTTTCCCAAATTGTTTTGTTGAAAAACGTTAAAAAGATTTAAATTAAGTCTAGTAAGTCGTAAGTAATACACCAAGCCTAAAATCTGTCAGATTAATCTTTAAATTTTAACACTTCTCTTATTTTCTCTTAAAAATATATTTATAGACACTATACCCTCTGTCAAACCGGGAGCTGATGGAGATGTTTTTCTTTATAGATAATTTTCCTTCCTAAAGAGGAATCATTTCGCAAATTAATATCCATCCCGTACGAGCCCGTCCTTCCTACAACAAATTTATCACTTTCCTAAGTACGGCCACCCCAGATGTTTTTGGCATTAGCGACCCTACCTCTAAAACTGTTACTTATCTTGCTCTCATGCAAATTACCTTTCCCAACTCGAGTCATCCCTCAGCAATGAGGAACTGCTCCATACAAGACGGCTGCTGCGAAAGAGAAAGCCATAAATAAAATTGAGACTGTGCTGGAGAGCTGGGTATCAAATTTTCGCGATTGCTAATTCCAACAATGACCCATCCCAGTGAGAGAGTCAGTCCAGTTCTCTGACACAAACGCTTGTTTACCGTTCGCCCAGGGTTACAATTTATCACTTTGGGAAAGCCATTTCCTTGGGAATTGTGTTCTCGGTTGAGCCTTGATGACACGGCTGTGAGGGAAGAGGTCATTGAGCCTGATTGGATGTATGCTCGTCGCCCAGTTGGTTTTGGAATTTTGCGTGAGTGGCACCGGTGGATTAGTTAGACTGAGAATGGCAATAAAATTATCGGTTCCCTTGTGTCGGCAGCCGCTACTGTTACGGTTCTAATGGAGAGCGGAAAATCGAAAGTCGATCACACTCAAGAAGGATTAAGGGAGACTGATAGATAAATGGCCCCCCAAGGCATCGTGTTGTACTTTAATGAAATTTGATGACCTCCGGAAATCGTGTAAGAAATTCAATGCGTGAACTAAGGGCAGGATATTTGCATGCGTGCGGGGTCACAAATAGGAAAAAGAGGAGAAAATTATTAATCTCTAATTTTACGGTAGTTTGTAAGGTGTGTGGCTAAAATGCACCGCAGATACTATTTGGTAAATATCGGTTTAAGGATGATATGAAGAGTAATTTTATTGTATTATCGGGGAGAAGTAATGCTATTTGTGTTTAACTATTATAACTGGAAATATTTCGTGACTAGTTCTAAATTTTGCACTACTGCTTTTTGGAAAAAGGTAGAAATTTGTAAAATAATTTGGTTCCCCAGATTCAGTTTTAAAATCATTAAAAGCCATTATTGTCATCCTTAATGGCAGGGTCGAATAATGGCTGAATAAGTAGGATGCTGTTTTTCAGTATATAGGTCCGAATCTCAATCTTGCAGGGGTGTTCGTAACCACTTGGAATCGTTATTAAGCAGTAGATGCTGGCGACATCAGTCCTTGCGTTGCTAAAAAGTAGATCGTAGCATTTCAAACCAATCTTTAACTAGTCTCTACCATGAGTCATTCCAAAATTTGAGGCTTCTTGGATTATAACTATAAAATAATCATGTTTAGAAATTGCTATTAAGCTATTTTCTTAGCTAATTTTTTAATAGTTGTTGCTATCACCATTTTTTAAGCTTTTGCCTGTCCTGTACATCACATGTGAAATACACATCTACTATTTTATACTCTTGTATATCAGTGTGATAAACTACTACAATATAAAATATATAAAAGCTCTATATAAAATATTGTTAATTTTGTAAGACATGTGATGTATAAACTTATAAAGCATTATATGTATGTGTCATATGTAATTTATAGGACAGGAAAAGGGTTAAATACTACTTATAACAACTTAAAATATTGATATAAGTAGAAAATTTATCACATAAATTCGCTGTTTAGTTTGCATTTTCCTCATCCCACCCCTTCAAAGCGTATGAGGCTTCTTGAATTATGACTTTGAAAAAATCTGATAAAGTATTGTTTTTTCTGTAATTTAAAATTCCGTTTTAAATTTAAGAGTTCTTAACATTATTTTTTTTCTTTGATTTTTATACAAAAAGGGAGCGATAGGGTTTATATGAACAGGGCCAAAATTGGAATTTCTTTTTAAATCAAATTTTTTCTGGGCATGGGGCTTTCCCTATTCACCAAGCCAGATTTTTCAATAAACCTAGGTTATATTGGTGCCAAAAGGAAGATGGTATTATAGAACATATAATTTATGGTTGTGAATTGGTTAATGATATAAGAATAAGGTATTTTCCTATAAATTTTATTAATGTAGATATAAAAAATCTTTGTAATTCTCCTAAGTCTCGTTCTGGTTTGTGTGCTATAATGGAATTTTTTGTTGAAAAATCTTTGGATTGAAAATGTAATTTTTGTATTATATATATATATATTTTTTTGGTTTGTTTTATTTTAAATTGTATATAATTGTTATCTTGGTTTTGGCTTGTGGTTCATGTAATGTTTGTACTTTTTGCTGTTATCTCAACTTGACTCAATATATATAAAAAAAGAAAGAATAAATGAATGGATTATGAAGAAAAAAAAATTCAGACCAAAGTCTTTCAGAACACTTTCGCGTTTCTAGTACAGTGCTTAAACTCTCCAGTTAGGTTATTTTTATAATTTTTGTCTTTATTGTGTT
>CM063501.1:109648794-109658794 GCA_032207245.1 Pardosa pseudoannulata | reverse complement strand
CAGTTGAAGAAAATACTTAGTGGAAAAAGACAAACGAACGAATTCTACTTATTACTCCTAAGTCTCCAAACGAAAGTTTTAAACTGCAATTCTTTTAGAAAACTTCGACTGCTCTTTGAAATATATGCAGGTAATAAAGACATAAATAATATTGTTTTCAAATTTATGTTAACCTTCTAAACATCATAATATGATAGTGAAAGGAGTAATATTTATTCAATAAAATTTCATTTAGATGAAATTGTAATGATTATAGTAAAGGAAAATTATTTTTAGCATGTTCCCATTTGGGAACATTGGTGCATTGGGATAGATTAAAAAATATGTATGTTTCTACAGTGAAATACATCAATATTCTCATCTGAAACATGAAGATTTGTTTCCTTAAAAAACATTTTTATAAGCATATTCACATACATAAATTTTTTATTATTCAAGTGAAAACTTATATAGCATCAGTATACATTATTTAAAAAAATTTATGCTTTGATTTTCTATAGTTTAAGAACTATTAATTAATGCTAAAAGTATTACAAAAAGCAGTGTTTTTTAAAATGAATTTTAGTATGTTGCAAAATTTAATTCTAGAGCGTAATTACTATACGAAAAAAAAAGCTTCGACTGTTCATTGAAATATATGCAGGTCATGACGACATAAATAATATTGTTTTCAAATTTATGTTAACCTTCTAAACATCACAATATGATAGTTAAAGGAGTAATATTTATTCAATAAAATTTCATTTAGATGAAATTGTAATGATTATAGTAAAGGAAAATAATTTTAAGCACGTTCCCATTTGAAAACATTAGATCATTGGGATAGATTAAAATATATGTGTGTAATTTTCTACAGTGAAATACATGAATATTCTCATCTGAAACATGAAGATTTCTTTTCCTAAAAAACCATTTTTATAAGCATATTCATATACATAAATTTTTTATTATTCAAGTGAAAACTTATATAGCATCAGTATACATTATTTAAAAAAAATCGACTTTGATTTTCTATAGTTTAAGAACTATTAATTAATGCTAAAAGTATTACAAAAAGCAGTGCTTTTTAAAATGAATTTTAGTATGTTGCAAAATTTATTTCTAGAGCGTAATTACTATGCGAAAAAAAAGCTTCGACTGCTCATTAAAATATATGCAGGTCATGAAGACATAAATAATATTTTTTTTCAAATTTATTTTAACCTTCTAAACACCGCAATATGATAGTTAAGAGAGTAATATTTATTCAATAAAATTTCAATTAGGTGCAAGTATAATGACTATAGTAAAGGAAAATAATTTTTATCGTGTTCCCATTTGGAAACATCGGTGCATTGGGTCAAACTAAAAAATATGTATGTAATTTTCTACAGCGAAATACGTCAGCATTCTCATTTGAAACATGAAGATTTGTTTCTTTAAAAAAAAGCATTTTTATAAGCATATTCACATATCTAAATTTTTGATTATTCAAGTGAAAACTCATAGCATTAGTATACATTATTTAAAAACAAATTCTGCTTTGATTTTCTATAGTTTAGGAACGATTAATTAATGCTAAAAGTGCTACAAGAAGCAGTGTATTTTTAAAATGAAGCGAAATTTATATCTAGAGCAGAATTACTATACGAAAAAAAAAAGCTTCGACTGCTCTTTGAAATATATGCAGGTCATGACGACATAATTAATATTGATTTCAAATTTATGTTAACCTTCTAAACACTATAATATGATAGTCAAAGAAGTAATATTTATTCAATAAATTTTCATTTGGATGCAATTATAATGACTACAATAAAGGAAAATAATTTTTAGCCTGTTCCCATTTGGAAACATTAGATTATTGGGATAGATTAAAATATATGTATGTAATTTTCTACAGTGAAATACATCAATATTCTCATCTGAAACATGAAGATTTGTTTCGTTAAAAAACATTTTTATAAGTATATTCACATACAAAATTTTTGATTATTCGAGTGAAAACATATCGCATCAGTATACATTATTTAAAAAAAAATCTGCTTTGATTTTCTATAGTTTAGGAATTATTAATTAATGCTTAAAGTATTACAAAAAGCAATGTTTTTCAAAATGAATTTTAGTATATCGCAAAATTTATTTCTAGAGCGTAATTACTATACGAAAAAAAAAAGCTTCGACTGCTCTTTGAAATATATGCAGGTCATGACGACATAATTAATATTGATTTCAAATTTATGTTAACCTTCTAAACACTATAATATGATAGTCAAAGAAGTAATATTTATTCAATAAATTTTCATTTGGATGCAATTATAATGACTACAATAAAGGAAAATAATTTTTAGCCTGTTCCCATTTGGAAACATTAGATTATTGGGATAGATTAAAATATATGTATGTAATTTTCTACAGTGAAATACATCAATATTCTCATCTGAAACATGAAGATTTGTTTCGTTAAAAAACATTTTTATAAGTATATTCACATACAAAATTTTTGATTATTCGAGTATAATATTATATAATTATATTTTTTTTAAAAAAATATTTTTTTATTATTTACTAAGTATTCATGCTTATTTTTTTTAAAAAAAAAGCATTGGATTATTTACAATAAAAATGAATTTTAAAGTTAAAAAATGTTTTTTCAATAAATTGTAATTTAAAATTTATTTCTAGAGCGTAATTACTATACGAAAAAAATCAACCATGTCTTTGTAATTAAAACTTTTTACAACATCATGAAACTTTAAATTGTATGTTCTCATATGGAAACATTGGCCTGAAGATTAATTGCTTTGTATTCAAATAACGCTTAGAGAGTGTGTAGGAAACTGTTTTTTAGGAAGCGAATACTCTCACTACATTAAAAGTTATAAAAGGTTTCGTGACTTTCCAACAAAACCCGAGCAAAAGATATTGGTATCTGCGAAAGATTAATCTTACTCACGGTCTAAACTTAATTACCTCTTTCCTCACAGCCATTTTCCTAACAATAACATTTCTTTCGACTAAAGGGAAACTTCATCGATATTCAGAGTCATGCCTTATTTAGAACAAAACAGTCTTCATCTTATTCGATGATGGCATCACCGTATATATCTACATTCACGTTTGTTTTTAGTAGTTTGAGATAAGGGAGAAGTTTCAATCGAATGATGTCAGATTTCGTTAGGGATTTCCCAGCAAAAGGACTTAAATGAAGGAAAAACCAACATTAAGTAATTTAAAAGCATTTTAATTGGGGTTGTTTTCCCTGCCAGTTGGATTTTACTTTAAAATTTCCTACAGGAATTATAAACATCAATCTAATTTAAAAGTTAAATGTTTATTAGCTCTTTAAAATTAGAATTGTTTCACCAATTGTTTTCCGTTATTAAAAAATGGGGTATACTTTAGCATTACACTACATTTCTGAAAAATAATTATCAATAAGCACTATATTCTAGTTTGAAATTTTAAAGCTTCTTAAGCAAAATTACGTGAGTTTTATGCTCGGAATTGCAGTTTTACGAACGTAATTGGATGTAAAAAAAGACTTCATTGCTTTAAAAATAGTATTGTTTCACCAACTGTTTTCCGTTATTAACAAATGGGGGTATACTTTAACATTACACTACATTTATTAAAAATAAGTATTAATATGCACTACATTCTAGTTTGAAATTTTAACGCTTGTTAAGTAAAATTATTTGAGTTTTATTGTCGATATTGCAGTCTTACGAACCTAATTGAATGTAAAAAATGCTTCATTGCTTTTACAATTTAAAGTCATTGTATCAAAAGTATTATATATACTAAACTTTATTTAACTCAAACTTGCTTAAAATTAAAAAAAAGATTTAATTCTTGTAAAATATAATTACGAATTCCTAATTATTTTAAGCATATTACTTAAAAAAAGGGCTGATATACGAATAATTTTGCTCTTTATCTCTAATTTAAAATAAATATTTTATATATTCTAATTTTTATATTTTTTAGAATTCTTAAGAATTTACTTTTAAATTATTTTTTATTTTTAAGTATTTTTATATTTTTAAGAATTCAGATAAATTTCGGATTGCGTGTCAAAATTACGTGAGTTTTATTGTTGGAATTGCAGTTTTACGAACGTAATTGGATGTAAAAAGACTTCATTGCTTTAACAATTTAAATGTCATTGTATCAAATGTATTATATATATATATATATATACTAAACTTTGTTTAACTCAGCTACAATTTACTTGATACATACTTTCAAGAACCCCCCACACAACAACAACACCAAAAAAAAAAAAAAAAAAACCTTTTTTAAATTAAAAAAAAGTTTTTAATTCTTGTAAAATATAATTACGAATTCCTAATTATTTTAAGCATATTGCCAAAAAAATGGGTGATATATGAATCATTTTGCTCTTTATCTCTAATTAAAAATGAATATTTTATAAATTCTAATTTTTATAATTTTAAGATTTCAGATAAAATTACGTGTCAAAATTACGTGAGTTTTATTGTTGGAATTTCAGTTTTACGAACGTAATTAGATGTAAAAAGACTTCATTGCTTTAACAATTTAAATGTTATTTTATCAAAATTATTATACATGCCAGACTTTGTTTAACTCAGCTAAAATTTACTGATATATACTTTTAAAAACACTCCCCCGAAAAAAAGTTGTTTAAATTTAAAAAAAAAGTTTTTAATTCATGTAAAATATAATTACGAATTCCTAATTATTTTAAGCATATTACTTAAAAAAATGGCTGATATACGAATAATTTTTCTCTTTATCTCTAATCAAAAATAAATATTTTATAAATTCTAATATTTATATTTTAAAGAATTCTAAAGAATTTAATTTTAAATTATTTTTAATTTTTAAGAATTTTTATAGTTTTAAGAATTCAGATAAATTTCGGATTACGGGTCAAAATTACGTGAGTTTTACTGTCGGAATTGCAGTTTTACGAACGTAATTGGATGTAAAAAAGACTTCATTGCTTTAGCAATTTAAATGTCATTGTATCAAAAGTATTATATATATATATATATATATATATATATATATATATATATAATATATATATATATATATATATATATATATACTAAGCTTTGTTTAACTCAGCTACAATTTACTGATACATACTTTCAAGGATACCCCCCCCCACACACACACACTACCACCAATAAAAACCCTTCTTAAAATTAAAAAAAAGTTTTTAATTCTTGTAAAATATAATCACGAATTCCTAATTATTTTAAGCATATTGCCAAAAAAAATGGGTGATATGCGAATTATTTTGAGCTTTATCTCTAATCAAAAATGTATATTCTATAAATTCTAATTTTTATATTTTTAAGAATTCAGATAAATTTCGGATTACGTGTCAAAATTACGTGAGTTTTATTGTTGGAATTGCAGTTTTACGAACGTAATTGGATGTATAAAGACTTCATTGCTTTAACAATTTAAATGCCATTGTATCAAAAATATTATATATACTAAACTTTGTTTAACTAAGCTACAACTTACTAATATATACTTTCAAAAACCGCCACCTCCACCCCCACCCCCAAAAAATTTTCTTAAAATTAAAAAAGTTTTTCATTCTTGTAAAATATAATTACGAATTCCTAATTATTTTAAGCATATTGCTTAAAAAAATGGCTCACATACGAATAATTTTGCTCTTTATCTCTAATTAAAAATTAATAATTTATAAATTCTAATTTTTATATTTTTAAGAATTCAGATAAATTTTGGATTACGTGTCAAAATTACGTGAGTTTTATTGTCTGAATTGCAGTTTTACGAACGTAATTGGATGTAAAAAGACTTCATTGCTTTTAATTTAAATGTCATTGTATCAAAAGTATTATATATATCAGCTATACTAAGCTTTGTTTAACTCAGCTACAATTTACTGATACATACTTTCAAGGATACCCCCCCCCACACACACACTACCACCAATAAAAACCCTTCTTAAAATTAAAAAAAAGTTTTTAATTCTTGTAAAATATAATCACGAATTCCTAATTATTTTAAGCATATTGCCAAAAAAAATGGGTGATATGCGAATTATTTTGCTCTTTATCTCTAATTAAAAATTAATAATTTATAAATTCTAATTTTTATATTTTTAAGAATTCAGATAAATTTTGGATTACGTGTCAAAATTACGTGAGTTTTATTGTCTGAATTGCAGTTTTACGAACGTAATTGGATGTAAAAAGACTTCATTGCTTTTAATTTAAATGTCATTGTATCAAAAGTATTATATATACCAGACTTTGTTTAACTCAGCTAAAATTTACTGATATATACTTTTAAAAACACCCCCCCCCGAAATAAAAGTTGTTTAAAATTAAAAAAAAAAGTTTTCATTCATGTAAAATATAATTACGAATTCCTAATTATTTTAAGCATATTGCCAAAAAAATGGGTGATATACAAATAATTTTGCTTTTTATCTCTAATCAAAAATATATATTTTATAAATTCTAATATTTATATTTTTAAGAATTTAAAGAATTTAATTTTAAATTATTTTTTATTTTTAAGAATTTTTATATTTTTAATAATTCAGATAAATTTTGGATTACGTGTCAAAATTACGTGAGTTTTATTGCCGAAATTGCAGTTTTACAAACGTAATTGGATGTAAAAAAGACTTCATTGCTTTAGCAATTTAAATGTCATTGTATCAAAAGTATTATATATATAATATATATATATATATATATATATATTATACAATATATACTATATATACATATATATATATACTAAGCTTTGTTTAACTCAGCTACAATTTACTGATACATACTTTCAAGAAACCCCCACACACCGCCACCAAAAAAAAAAAAAAAAAAAAAAAAACCTTCTTAAAATTAAAAAAAGTTTTTAATTCTTGTAAAATATAATTACGAATTCCTAATTATTTTAAGCATATTGCCAAAAATATGGGTGATATACGAATGATTTTGAGCTTTATCTCTAATCAAAAATGAATATTTTATAAATTCTATTTTTTATATTTTTAAGAATTCAGATAAATTTTGGATTACGTGTCAAAATTACGTGAGTTTTATTGTTGGAATTTCAGTTTTACGAACGTAATTAGATGTAAAAAGACTTCATTGCTTTAACAATTTTAATGTGATTTTGTTAAAAGTATTATATATGCTAAATTTTGTTTAACTCAACTACAATTTACTGATATATATTTTCAAAAACATCCCCCCCCAAAAAAAGAAAAATTTTCTTAAAATTAAAAAAAGTTTTCATTCTTGTAAAATAAAATTACGAATTCCTAATTATTTTAAGCATATTGCTTAAAAAATGGCTGATATACGAATAATTTTGCTCTTTTATCTCTAATCAAAAATATATATCTTATAAATTATAATTTTTATATTATTAAGAATTCAGATAAATTTCGGATTACGTGTCAAAATTACGTGAGTTTTATTGTTGGAATTGTAGTTTTACGAATGTAATTGGATGTAAAAAGACTTCATTGCTTTCATAATTTAGATGTTATTTTATTAAAAGTAATATATATGCTAAACTTTGTTTAACTGAACTACAGTTTACTGATATATACTTTCAACACCCCCCCCGAAAAAAAAAACTTGCTTAAAATTAAAAAAAGTTTTTAATTTTTGTAAAATATAATTACGAATTTCTAATTATTTTAATCATATTGCTAAAAAATGGGTGATATACGAACAATTTTGTTCTTTATCTCTAATCAAAAATGAATATTTTATAAACTCTAATTTTTATACTATTCTTAAAAATTCAGATAAAGTTCGGATTAGAAATATTTTTATAACCCTTCAACTATAGTTTTTTTAATCTTATGTTTACCAGCATTGTATTTTACAGGTGTAACCTCTCTATTTATAACATTTATTTTTTTAAAAACTTAAAATATTCTCCAGTTTTTAAGTTGAATTTCTGTAAAAAAGAAAATTCTTAAAATTTAAATAAAACCCTTTGATTTTGATAAGTGTTTATTAGCTACTTTCTCTTCCCTGTTACATTTGAAAGATTGTTATAATTACACTTTACAATAAAATTACAATAAAATTACGTATATTTTCTCTTAAATAAATTGTTCTAAAATTAGTGTATTTTTGCTTTAACTACAGCCGACTTAACCCTTTACTTACTGTTATGAGTTTAAATATTACTACAGTGGCCTTATCATTCATAATTATGTTTAAAATCTTAAACTTTTTTGATTTTCTTTACTTTAAATAAATTTTAATAGCTACTTAGCTACTCTCTCTGTACATGTTACATTTGATAGATCGTTATAATTATACTTAAAAAATTATAATGTAACTTTCTTATTTTCTGAAATAAGTTGTTTAATAATTATAGTATATTTTCTTTACCCATGGCAAATATAAACTTTTATTTACTGGTATGGTTTTAAATCCAACTACTGTAATCTCATCACACGACATAATTGTGTTTAAAATCTTAAAATAAAATAAAACACTTTGATTTATATAAGACAAGTTTTTAATAGCTATTTTCTCTGCATTGTTCATTTGAAAGATCATTATAATTACACTTAAAATTTTCAATAAAATTATTCAATTCACACTCTCCCTCTCTCTCTTTCTCTCACTCTCTCTCTCTCTCTCTCTATATATATATATATATATATATATATATATATATATATATATATGTATTCCATTTTCAATCGTTAATAAAATTCTTTTTATTCATCCACTCAAATTCAAATACATTTTTTTAAACTTGTAGTGGATGACATTTGATGTTAATACAGTTTTCAAATACTACTACATTAATTAAATTTAATAGATGAATTTTAGTTTTATTAGAAGAATCTCGCCAAGCTCTTGGCGCGAGTCTTCTGATTTCGCCAGTGCGTCGCCATTCAGTTTACAGTAAACCTAAAGACCCTCCACACTATGGTCCACTGCAAGCCATTACCACCATCTGGAGGGGGTATGGCTTATGGTGGTCAATGGTGAAAGACGATAAAATAGGCTTGAAGGATGATGGCTTCGGAGGCGGTTTTTCTCCAAAGATCAAAGACAGTCAGATGCGCAACTAAAGTGCGCAGTAGACTCTATGGACGAATCTATGCGCTCGGCTCATTTAGTGGCCCAGCGTGTGGATGCAACCCGTGACCCTAGTTCAAGGTCACCATCAGGAAGTGGTGAACAATTGGCCATAGTCTGGAGGCTACATATGAATCGGGATCTGAAAGGATTTTTTCTTATCTGTTATTTGATCATGTGATCATATTACTTAATAAAAAGTTACAAAAACAAATTTTTTTTGTTGACCTAAGTAGGAATCGATTTGAATTTTTTTATACGTTTCTTGTCTATTCTCGATAAATCTAGATCGGGATGCCACCTTTTATTTTAGCAACCTTTTTGGGGGTCAATAGGGCTAACATATCATTTAAGATGGCGGTGATAAATTTCCCATGAAAACAATAAAAATGCAATACAAAGCAAAAAAACATTAATATTAAAATAGTAAAAAACACACTATAGATAAAATTTACACACAAATCATATCCAATTTTTAAATTAGCAAACGTATGGAGGACAATTAAAAAAATTCTTAAATCATAATGAATCTTAACAAAAAATTTAGGTACTTTAAAAAAGCAATGAAAATGCAATAAAAAGCCTAAACTATAGAATCATAGAATTATTTATCTATCTGTTGCACGCAATTTTAAGATTTTCACAAGATTGAAGTAAATGAAAATACGCTTTATAACCTGTTAGTCACGCGAATTCTTAATTTGCATACCACAAAAATTTCACCGTTTGAAGGACAATTTAACAGTTAAAGCAAAGCCTGTTATTTCAAAATGTTTACGGAAGTCCCGACTGAGGACATTATTCCATCAATATGTCGCGAGAATAACGTCACACGCAATTAAAACGACACAAACTTTTATTCCCTATTCCTAACTGCTACTAAGGACCGTTAATTGATTGGCTATTTCACGGTCACG
>CM063501.1:109621294-109638794 GCA_032207245.1 Pardosa pseudoannulata | reverse complement strand
TTGTTTTTAGGATAGAAATTTACATTCTGTGAAAAGGTTTGGTTTTGGAGCACTACGGTCTACTTTTTGCAACACGAGGGCTAATGAGACCGGGACCTACTGCTTAAAGCCGATTCCGAACGGCTACGAACATCCATGCCATAGTGGGATTCGAACCCACGAACTCCGGATCCGAAGGTCAGCACCCTAACCAACATTACATAAACATTCCCCAAATTAATTTTAATCCCTACCTAAAAAGAGACGTTATGCATTAATGTTTTAATGCAACCCCATCTATTCTCAAAGACTTATTATTCTCACACAAACAGTAGAAGTTTATCATTTTTCTATGATTCACAACTGGGTACTTCTAAATAACTTTTCAGAATATGCTTCATGACGCATTTGTTTCAGAGTATCATCGCCTTTCTCTACCCTCCTTCACACTTTCTCTTGCCAGAGACATAAATCTCGGCGTAATGAACGGCCCCAGATAAGCTGGCTCGGGCAAGGGTCCCGTGACTTTAGTATTCACAGCACGGAAGGGATGATAAGACGACACCCACAGTGGCTAGTAAAATGTAGGTAGGTTTAAAAATCTTTTAACAAAAGGTTTTAAGGGAAATATGATCACGTCCTACAACAGCTGTCAGATCTAGACATATATTTGTGAGATTTAATACAAGCAAAAAAAACTCACTTTCTCCATTTGAGTTATTGACCCCTTTCGCGTGGATTTGTGGGCAAGTCTGAGACCGGCTTTCCTTAGGCTTAAGGTGAATCTAGTTCCAGACCCCTGTCCAGAGCGGCAAATTTTAGAGGCAGCATTTTGATCGAATTTATTAATTAATTTATCTGTAAAAATATTTATACATAATATTTCACAAAATATAATTCTTCGTAACTTGGATGCCTGTCGCATAATTATTTTATATTATTTTTTATTAATTTATTTGAAGTGTTGTAACAATAAGTTACATTCGATGCTTAAACGATTTTTTTACCTCTTCTCGTAAGCCATCACCAAAGACAAACAGAACAGGAACGGTCAGAGCTAGGAAGAAAGTTTGGACTTCTCCCAACCCAAAAAAGAGCCTGTTGGTTGGGCAGGATCTGACCCCTCCGTGCTGGAGTTGCCCCTGTTTTTTATCCGCGGGGGTAGGCTGATTTTTTCAGTATGAAGTTGTTTCCAGAGGAAAGAAGAGGGTGGACGCGGCTAGCAACCACTGCTAGTGGGATAGATATTTGGAGCGACAGACAAAGGAAAAGCGACACCATTTTTGAAAGACCGACACCTAATCTAGAGGAATCTTCTACATCTACAAGCGATAAGTTGTATTCCATACGCATTTATTGTATAAAACCATTTGTTGTTGTTTCTCATGCCACTTGAACAAACTAAGCACGATTGAGCTTGCAGCCTCTCGTATTAAGGCCAATGAGCACCATTTAATGAGCACCATTAAGGTGAAAGATTGACTTCGCTCAAGTAGGTCCTCATAATTGTGAAGCAGGGACAGGGCAAAAGAACCGCAGACTCGACCTGCCACCCCCAGAGATATTGATTGAGAACTTGGAGAACATTGTGACCACAAACATATTTTACGTGTACCAGTCACCTTTAACGAACAAGGCGGATCTTAATCCGGCTCTGTGGCTCGATTCTCCCCACTTCGTTACCCTAACGAACTTCGCCGAGAACCGGTCACGTGGTAGTTGTGACGTCATTTACCGAAAAGACTGAAAAAGAGCGATTCTCCCCTCCGCAACGAAAGATTTCTGTTCGTTACGGGTAGCTATTCGTTCGTCTACTGAACGAAAACATTACCCTGTCGTTACCGGTCGTCGGTGATCGTTTATGACATGGCTACCTATATAGCAGCTTCTTTCTTGCAGAATGAAATTAGCAGATAAAGTTTAAGAAATGAGAGGACATTTAAAAAGAGAACTGATGCATTTTCGTTGGCAAATAAGTATTTTATTCATTTATATAGATTTCCAAAATATTTAGTGGTCAATTTTTGTAACAAACTCAACCATGAATTGAAAGATTGTCTAGTGTGCATGCAGCACTTTCAACTGAAACTAAGGTGTTTTTTTTTCATAATTTAAATTTATTTAAATAAAGTTATTCCTTTTATACTGTTCCACAATAATTTTATTTCAATCTTATTATGTTTTTAACGTACGCAGTAGTTCAACAAAAATATCATTTATCATTTCAGAAAAAAATTAACTTTAAATACATTTTAGAATCAAAATCTTCTAGACTAGACTTTTGTTGCTAGTGTAAAATATTTAAGATATTGAAATTTTACAGTGTAATCTAAATAAATTTCATTTAATAGTATGTGATAACTTAATTTTTCTTATTATAAATTAGCTATGCTAGTTTTAAATAAATATTTGGAAAAGAACAATTCATATTAGTACTTGTGCTTTATGCATTGTAAAATAAATTATTTAAATTCCAGATTATTTGTGCTTTAGCATTTTATGCTACAGGCTCCTACCACAGAGCAATTGGGCAGAGCTGTGATCTGGGATTAAGTCAAACTTCATATTTCTATTGTTTATACAACATTATTAAAGTATATTGTTATGAAATTTTAAATTGGATTCCTTTTTTTTCAATATATATATATATATATATATATATATATATATATATATATATATATATATATATATATATATATATATATATATATATATATATATATATATATATATATATGTATATATATATGTATATATATATATGTATATATATATGTATATATATATATATATATATGTATATATATATATGTATATATATATATATGATATATATTTATATATATATGATATATATATATGTATATATATAAAATGTATTGTAATAAAGCTTCTTTTGATAATGATTAAGTGTAATTTTTCTGTCAATAAAAAGTACCACAAAATACTATACAATCAGTGTGGGACACATTACACAGCATTGCATTTAGAAACTGAAACTATAAAGATTAAACTATTTATATTTATTATTTTTAATGTTATATATATAAAACATTTTTCAAAACTTTTAAATTAGATAAAATGAGAATAAGTAGTTCTTTATGTTTGCAATTCTGTATTTTGATAAATATTTTAATGATGATATAAAATCTAACAATTGTAAATGTATTTTGCTCTTTCAACGAAATTAAAACAATGCTTCTAACAAGCAATAAATCAAGTGTGTTTCTGATATGAAATTTTATGTGGGTTTGTACTGAAAATTGTAATAAACAAGTTTTTTTTTCTGAAAACTAAAAAAAAGACCATCTTTTACCTCAAATAATATTTATATATGATTTTGAAGATAATCAAACTTTTCTATCTTTCTTTTCTTATCATTTCTTTCTTTATTGCCTTGTCACATTTTTTTCTGCCATGAATCAAGTAAAAACATTTCTTGTGTTATTTGATTAACTTTTTTTAATTTTGGGAAACTTTTGAATAATATGCATGCTAGATCAGATATACAAGAGATAGATTTGCATTTTTTAAAACAATATATAAATATATAAATTCATGTATAATATGTTAAATTAAGAAATTGAATGTTTTCTTCCTGGATAATAAACACACATTTATATATGCTTGTGATTGAATTTTATACAGAACATGCATATATTTGCGACTCCATAAGGAAGTAATATACGAATTAATACATATTAATATATCGAAATATCTATAATTGAGGAATGTTATATCACAATATTAAAACTCAGATATAGCCCAGCTCTAATACCGACATCTGAAAATTCCCTTTATTAATATCTTTTATTTTAAATTAGCATGTTTTTTTTTTAATTTTTTTAGAGAAATTTGTATAGAGTTTTTTTTCCGAAAATTTTGTCTAAAATACAGAATTTTTTTTTCAAATTAGAATCACTCATGCAACAAACTTTAGTTTGACTATTTTATGATTTAATAAATTAATATTGTCAAAATATAGTATGTAGAAATATACTTTTTTCCATTTTGATATCGATTTGATAGGTTCCAATCCATCGGCATTTAGTAGATTTGTTAATGCATTGTACAATTCTTCTTTATCATTTGCAGTAAAATCCAGAGTTAATTTAGCGTTCAACATTTTTTCATTATTTCCAATAATTTTTTTTAACACTAACTAGAGAGCTTATTGCTCTATACACATGTGCGTTTGCTTACAAATAATCCGCTCAAACTTTCTGGGAAATGGGACTGGGAATGAACTGGGAATATGATTGGTTTGAAAACGAAGCCTCGACCCCAAACTGGTTTTAGCGAACAAGCGTGAACGAAGATTTGCAACGAAACGGGGGGAATCGCTTTCTGTCGAATGTTCGTTGAAACTGTCGGTAAAATTGTTCGTTGAGTAAACGATTTCGGTACGTAACGAAAGGGGAGAATTGAGCCACTGGTTCCGAACCCGCAAACTTTCAGTTCCGAGATCGTTGCCGACTGAGCTACCGCGGCTTATAAAATCATTTAATCAAGATATATTAGTCAAGGTGTGTTTTATTAACGAGTTTTAATTTCATCTCTCTCAAACACTTAATCAACGCAATATCATTCCCACAAGTGTAAACCAGGAGTATTTTGTTTTGCCGCAAGAGATGAACCAGTTAGCGCCTTTGAATGTAGATTTCATTTAATTAGCACCCACAGGATTATTTTTAATTTTTGTACAACACATATGATTTAAAGGTTACCTCTAAAAATGTATTAACTAAATACGCTAAGTATTTGGAAGTAATATTGAACGATGGACAAGTATAGGAAATTAATTTGGCAGATGAAAGCATTGCAGTTTCGGCAAGTTATTAGTTCAACTCTAAATTTCGCACCAAATCATGCTGTTGCTTTGAGATTTTTGCTTTCTTTACCCATGAATGTGGCAAGTGGAGAAGTTTCTTAAAATCAAATATGTAACTATCAACAATTTATGTCTTAATAGTAAATTTTACTGTGAGAAGGGGGAGAACATTTTGAATTTTTGCCCGGAATGGCAAGACTGCTTAGCGTTGGGATAGTGTCTCATGCTGCCTATTGTCTTTGGACGCAACTTTTATTACTTACTTCCAGTAAAAGATTTAATGAGTGACATCTGAATGATTGTATTAATAGCACAGTGAAAGTAACGAACTTACACTATCACGTGATGATAGAATGACTATAATAGCCGATTAAGACAGCACAATGTGAATATACATGTGAATGTCTGGTATGCATGATAGACACGACCATATGTAATAGAGACATTCTTGTGATCAAGCTCAATTTCATCACATCGTAATATCTTTCTATTGTTGAGCACACCTAATTATAATTTTATTGATAGTTTATTGATTGGTTACTTTTAATGTACCCAATTTAGTTTCAAATTGGTATGGATGGAGCAACTTATGCCTAGACTAATGTAACTATACATTTACATTAATACGTGATTATATGTGTGTATATATATATATATAATCCATTGTATGAATGTATGTATGCGTGTGTGGGTATATTTATGCTCACTATGTGTTCCTAAATGTTTATGGTTATCACCAAACAATATTTGAAAGATAGGATGCTACTTATTGATTCCAGAGTTAGCGGGTTCGAATGTCGCTGATGGAATGTATGTTCATAGTCATTCGGAATCTCCCTTAAGCAGTATATCCGGGTCTCATTATCCTCGTAGCAAAACAGTACACTGTAGCACTCCAAACCAAACTAAACCTGAATGGTTGGATCAATCTTAACAATATTTTGTATTTCGTAATACCTTTTTAACGGTTTTTAATTTTAAAACTTAAAACACTTTGAGTCTACAGAACGAAAAAGATATTTACCTTCTATTATCTGAAGAAATTTAGTTTCTAATGTATATAATTTAAAAGTTATTATAAAGGTAAGTAAATATCATTTTAAAAAAATTTGGTGTATTTTTCTGTTATTTTTAAAACTACACTACTTGGAATGACAAAACTAAATACTTTTTTAAAGTCAAAAAGTTATTAATCCGAGTTGTTTTATAACTGCGAATGTTTTATAACACTCGGGCCTCGTTATAAAACATTTTACTAACAATAACTCAGTGGAAAAATTTACCCAGATTTTCAGTAGCTGTCTGATAAGTATTCTAGACCTAAATAACATGCATTTCCGCTATTTTATCTATATTTTTCTCAGAAAGAAATACTTTAATTTATTATTGCACCAGTGATCCAGTGCAAGTGCATACACTTTTGCTTTTCTATTTAGCGATTATGGTGCTGTCAAAACACATCATTATTTGGTTAAAGTGATAAAAAAAGATGAAAAATAAAGGTGCGATTTAAGTTTTTAACTTGTATGTCTTGTGTTTGGGTTTTCGGAAAGTTAAGAAGAAAAAAATCTATCGTCCAAAATACTTTTTCAAAAATAATATTTTAAACAATCCGAAAAATATTTTAAACTTTTAATAATGTATTTTCGGTGATATAAGTTTTCTGATCATCGTCAAAAGCAATTTTGTTGGTATTATTGGATCAGAGAAGTTTCACAGTGTCTCCTAATTCCTGCGTGCGTTCTCGTGTAACTCCGGGAATGGCTCATCCTCGTGAGTACACTAGATCAGCGGAATGGGTCACTTTGAACCAAAAACTATTTTGAGTCGAAATTTCTCAAAAAGTTACTAATGAAACTGAATTAAATTTCTTGACTATTTTTACCCCTAAAAATCTATGAAAATATAATATTTAAAAATCTGTCATTTGCGAAAAAGGGATCATAACCAAGCTTCCAAGAGTGGGAACAAAACTGTAGATATTTGGACTCATTGTAAAATACCGATATGTATAAAATATTAAAAAATGTAAAATTTGCCCAAACTGCACCTGAACTATGTGAAAAACCTTGAATGGCACAAAAATTGAATTAAATTTCTTGACTATTTTTACCCCTAAAAATCTATGAAAATATAATATTTAAGAACCTGTCATTTGCGAAAAAGGGATGATCACCAAGCTTCCAACAGTGGGAACAAAACTGTAGATATTTGGCCTCATTGTAAAGTAACAATGTGTATAAAATATACAAAATATATATAAAATTTGACCAAACTGTGCCTGAACTGTATACAAAACCTTGACTGGTAAAAAAATTGAATTAAATTTCTTGACTATTTTTACCCCTAAAAATCTATGAAAATATAATATTTAAGAATCTGTCATTTGCGAAAAAGGGATCATAACCAAGCTTCCAAGAGTGGGAACAAAACTGTAGACATTTGGCCTCACTGCAAAATAACGATGTGTATAAAATATGCAAAAATGTAAAATTTGCTCAATCTGCGCCTGAACTGCGTAAAAAACCTTGACTGGTACGAAAACTGAATTAAATATCTGGACTATTTTTATCCCTAAAAATCTACGAAAATATAATATATAAGAGTCTGTCATTTGTGAAAAAGGGAACATCACCAAGCTTCCAAGTGTGGGAACAAAACTGTAGATATTTGCCTTAATTGTAAAATACCTATGTGGATAATATATACAAAATATATGTAAAATTTGAACAAACTGAGTCTGAACTGTGTAAAAACCTTGAGTAGTACGAAAATTGAATTAAATTTCTTGACTACTTTTACCCCTAAAAATCTATGAAAATATAATATTTAAGAATCTGTCATTTGCGAAAAAAAGGATCATCACTAAGCTTCCAAGTGTGGGAACAAAACTGTAGATATTTGCCTTAATTGTAAAATACCTATGTGCAGCATAAAATAGACAAAGTGTATGCAAAATTTGCCCAAACTGTGCCTGAACTGTGTACAAAACCTTGACTGTTACGAAAATTGAATTAAATTTCTGGACTATTTTTACCCCTAAAAATCTATGAAAATATAATATTTAAGAACCTGTCATTTGCGAAAAAGGGAACATCACCAAGCTTCCAAGAGTGGGAACAAAACTGTAGATATTTCCCTAACTGTAAAATACCGATGTGTATAAAATATACAAAATAAATGTAAAATTTGCTCAAACTGTCTACTGAACTGTGTAAAAAACCTTGACTGGTACAAAAATTGAATTAAATTTCTTGACTATTTTTACCCCTAAAAATCTATGAAAATATAATATTTAAGAATCTGTCATTTGCGAAAAAGGGAACATCACCAAGCTTCCAAGAGTGGGAATAAAACTGTAGATATTTGCCCTAATTATAAAATGCTGATGTGTATAAAATTTACAAAACTGTAGATATTTGCCTTAATTGTAAAATAGCGATGTGTATAAAATATTTAAAACTGTAGATATTTGCCTTAATTGTAAAATAGCGATGTGTATAAAATATTTAAAACTGTAGATATTTGCCCTAATTGTAAAATACCGATGTGTATAAAATATAGAAAATTAGATATTTGCCTTAATTCTAAAGTACCGATGTGTATAAAATATACAAAACTGTAGATATTTGTCCTAATTGTAAAATGCTGATGTGTATAAAATATACAAAACTGTAGATATTTGTCCTAATTGTAAAATACCGATGTGTATAAAATATACAAAACTGTAGATATTTGCCCTAATTGTAAAATACCGATGTGTATAAAATATACAAAACTGTAGATATTTGCCCTAATTGTAAAATACCGATGTGTATAAAATATACAAAACTGTAGATATTTGCCCTAATTGTAAAATACCGATGTGTATAAAATATACAAAACTGTAGATATTTGCCCTAATTGTAAAATACCGATGTGTATAAAATATACAAAACTGTAGATATTTACCCTAATTGTAAAATACCGTTGTGTATAAAATATACAAAATATATATGTAAAATTTACTCAAACTGCTCCTGATCTGTGTAAAACACCTTGACTGGTACGAAACTAAATAATTCCATTAAAGTTGTTAATATATTTTTCTAACTATATATACTTTTCGATATTGCATTATCGAAATTCATTCCTATTAGCAAGAATATGAAGATGAGTCAAGAAAATGTTTTTTATAGCTTAATACTGTGTGCATAGGAATCTAAACAAACATTTATCTGTGTTTACAACTATGAGTTATTGACTCCTTTTACGAACGAGTACGTGGGTATATGTGGGAACCTTGATTTCTTTTCTCTTTCTTTAGTTAAGCTGCCTTTTAAATTTTAGATTTTTCTAGGAGACGATTATGCCACGTGAATGTTAACTAGTTTTAGAGCTCTTGCGGCTACAGGTAAGTAAATGATGACTCAGAGAGATTTTAAATTAAGCATAATTTTGTAAATTATATTTTGGAAAATTTAGCTCCGTTATATAGTATATTAGAGCTTTAGCGAGTTTTGCACAATCAACAGTAAATGAAAGTAATTAGTTTTTACTTGAATAAAATCTCAAAAAGAAAAATCTATTAAAAAACTACGAACAATTCCTAGTATATTAATCTTAGATATGTTAAGCAATAGAATTTAATGATTTTAATTATCATTCCTAATATACTCTTTTATTTAAGGGGACTGTAGTTCCTTTTGAACTGAAAAATCTTCTGTATAAAAACCTATTTTTGATATATAAAAATTTCTTCTCTGTTTTGAAATTTTAATAAAGATCTAACTATTAATTTTTTATATGAAACAATAGATATTCAAAAAGTTCTAATTTTATACACCATGTGAAAAAAATACAAATCCACTTACCAGAAAAATAACTTTTGCAGACTTGTAAATCAGAAAATTGAATAAAGTAATAAAGATCTAACTTATTAATTTTTATATGAAGCAATAAATATTCAAAAAGGTCTAAATATATACATCATGTAATAAAAATTGAAATACACTTACCCGAAAAATAACTTTTAAAGACTTGTAAATCAAACAATTAAATAAATTAATAAAGATCTAACTTATTAATTTTTATATAAATCAATAGATATTCAAAAAGTTCTAAATATATAGATCAAGTGAAATAAATAGAAATCCACTTACCCGAAAAATAAATTTTAAAGACTTGTAAATCAGAAAATTTAATAAATTAATAAAGATCTAACTTATTAATTTTTAAATGAAGCGACAGATATTCAAAAAGGTCTAAATATATACATCATGTAATAAAAATTGAAATCCACTTACCCGAAATATAACTTTTAAAGACTTGTAAATCAGAAGATTTAATAAAATAATAAAGATCTAACTTATTAATTTTTTATATAAAGCAATAGATATTCAAAATGTTCTAAATATATAAATCATGTAAAAAAATACAAAACCAATTACTAGAAAAATAACTTTTAAAGACTTTAAAATTTGAAAATTTAATAAAGTAATAAAGATCTAACTTATTAATTATTATATGAAGCAATAGATATTCAAAAAGTTCTAAATATATACATCACGTGAAATAAATAGAAATCCACTTACCCGAAATATAACTTTTAAAGACTTGTAAATCAGAAAATTTAATAAAGTAATAAAGATCTAACTTATTAACTTTTATATGAAGCAATAGATATTCAAAAAGTTCTAAATACATATATCACGTGAAATAAATAGAAATCTACTTACCAGAAAAATAACTTTTAAGGATTTGTAAATCAGAAAATTTAATAAAGTAATAAAGATCTAACTTATTAACTTTTATATGAAGCAATAGATATTCAAAAAGTTCTAAATATATACATCATGTGAAATAAATAGAAATCTACTTACCCGAAAAATAACTCTTAAAGATTTGTAAATCAGAAAATTTAATAAAGTAATAAAGATCTAACTTATTAATTTTTTATATGAAGCAATATATATTCAAAAAGTTCTAAATATATACATGTTGTGAAAAAATAGAAATCTACTTAGCAGAAAAAACCTTTAAAGACTTGTAAATCAGAAAATTTAATAAAGTAATAAAGATCTGACTTATTAATTTTTATATGAAGAAATAGATATTCAAAAAGTTCTAAATATATAAATCATGTAAAAAAAATAAAAATCTACTTACCAGAAAAATAACTTTTAAGGATTTGTAAATCAGAAAATTTAATAAAGTACTAAAGATCTAACTTTTTAATTTTTTATATGAAGCAATAGATATTCAAAAAGTTCTAAATATATACATCATGTGAAAAAAAAATACAAAACCAATTACCAGAAAAATAACTTTTAAAGTCTTGTAAATCAGAAAATTTTATAAAGCAATAAAGATCTAACTTAATAATTTATTTTATATGAAGCAATAAATATTCAAAAAAATTCTAAATATATACATCATGTGAAAAAAATAGAAATTCACTTACCCGAAAAATAACTTTTGTAATCAGAAAATAAATAAAATATAAAGAATTTATTTATTTTAGTATAATATAAAAAATAATATAATATAAAAGTCATAAAAATTTTTTAAAATTTCAATTTCTTAACAATTTAAAATGACAGATAAGTTAAAAGTTTTTGTTTAGAAAATATAGCAGCTAGTTTAATTTAATTGAATTTCCTATGTACGTATTTTTAAAGTTATTTTTCTTTTAGGTGAATTTAATTTTCTTTTCCATTTGGTGTAAGATATGTATATGCATATTATATGGATGGGTATATTTCATGTTATTTAAAAAACACTCTTTGAACAGATAAAATATGTCTTCAAGCTAGAACGTTATTAAAAAACTTGTAAGAATTCATTCTAAAAGAAACTGAATTTTTTACTTTATAATGAATTGAAAAACAGGTTGTTATAATGAAAACTGCAAGTCTCAAAAGTACTGTGCTTCTTAAGAATATAAGGAACGTTGATTCTCAATTAAAAAAAATTCATTTTTGTAAGGATATTCTTATATGAATATTGTATTACATAAAAAGTATAAAAAAGTAAAATCTATTAGAAATTAGTTTTTGATTAAAATGTGAGCTTATTAATAAAATCTGAACTATCGAACAATATTTCTTTAAAATATTCCTAGTGCACAGAATACAACCCAATTGCATTTAGTTTTTCATTTTATCTCTGGAATTTGTATATAAACAAAACTGAGTATTCATTTTTCCTTACGTTAAGTATTATTTATATAACACAATTATTTCAAGTTCTACGGCATTTTAGTAACTGTGTTTTACCTTTTCATGGTATTAAATCCTCCTTAAGCGCAGAAAATACTTTGCGATTTTAAAAAGAATACCCAGTTTTATAACAAACACATTAAAAACAATCAAGAAAATGTTTTATAAGAGAAACATAAAAATTAATTTCTTCTGAAACATTTTGGAATTGCTATTTAAGTAAAAAATTGTCAAAATGAAATATATATATATATTTATATAAAATAAATAGTTTTACTAAAGTTAAATTCATGTCATTAAAATGCCTTATGTTAATGTAACATATACCTAATTTGATTTTTTTAGGACAAAAAATCATTTTATATGTTTGATAGCATTTTGTTATTTCGGAGGTTCCTTGTATCCAGAACATCATCAAATATAAAATTTCAACCTCACCTAATATATTACCCTGTGGCATTTTGTAGGTCCTATCATTTGCACACATCTTTTTTTTACTACTCGTTACCTTACATTAACCACATAAACTCCTTTCTAAACCACTTAAAGAATATGTAAATAAGATAATATCTCTTGAGCTTCCGTTTGTATTACAAATAAAAGAGCCCTCTGAATGTGTTTTTGTAGAAGTACTAGTTTTCCGAGACCTCCCCTCTTCGCGGAAATATCTTGTGTCCAGAGGCGCGTTGCTGAAAGACCGAGAAATAATTACCATGATTCAGTTTTCATCATTGTGGATGAAGACAGTTTTTTCTTCAGCTCAGGGATTTGCTTATTACCCTCGGTGATGATATCTCGAGTTGAGTAAAATATGCCCTCAATTATTAACAAACAATTGTAGATTGTCTCAAAGGGTGTCGCCACAGATTCATCATTCGAAACATAATTGGACAGTTAGCATCTAATTCTTATAGTAGGTAATTATGCTACGATTAACTTTCTACTCTGTAAGGTACCGCAGATTGTAATGTGGTGTCAGTGGTAATTAGCTTGATCTTTAAGATTATTAGCAAAGTAATTTACCTTTGACTAATCAAGTCTCCCAGAAAGCATCTAGTATTTAGTCATATCTTGCGCCATGAGAAAAAGTCTAATGAAGAGACGCATGCAAACAAAATTATTTCTTAAATTAACAGGTTTCTTTAGGACAAGTATCCTATGCTGATTTTGGTTTTTCCTATTGTAGAATAGTTGTGGTTGGCAATACAATGTAATTTGAAGAATATAAATTACATTAATTTCCATACAGCACACAATGTATCCTACACGTTGCAAATACTTATCATATATATCATGATACGCATTTGATAAGAATAGGATACAGTATGTCCTCTGCGGAGAGCTATTTCGAAATGTGTTTGATTAATTTAAGCTATAATAAAGCTTAAATCAATCATACTAATGACTAAATATAATTAATTAAGCTTTATTAAAGCTAATTAATTCTAGCTTAGATCTTGAGCTATAAACAGTGTGAATAACAAGTGAGATTACATTTTAATTTGTATCGAATTGTATTTAATAAATCCTTAGAAAGCCAAGCTTATCCCTGGCTTTCTAAGGATTCTAAGGATTAAACCTACAGCAAATTTATTCTTCAATTATTTCCGTTTGTTTGTTTGAGAATACAGCAGTAAACATTTTGTTAAACAAAAGCAAATTAGACTGGGACCTACTGCTAAGATTTTGAGCGGATTCGAAAACCCATGTCAGCAGTAGTATTTGAACTCGACTCTAGTACCGAAATCCATTCGACTATTGCTCACTCAATATGTCGATGCTTTATACTACTCGTATGTTTGGTATTCTATTCGGAGAGAGCCGCACAGGAAAGTAAAATTACTCCTTTTTGGTGGCAGCCATCGGGTATTTAATCTAAATCCACTTAATGGTATTTCAAGTAGAGGGATATTTGGGTCTTTCGAGAATTAAAATCTTCCTTAAAAGATTACTTTTGGAATGAGTTTTAAACAAGATTTTAAGGATGCTCTACTTTCCTAAAGACAAATGATTAATGAATGGGGTAGGACGCTTGTCTTCGGTACCGGAATTTGCGGGTTCGAACTACTCTGATAGCATGGCTGTTCGTAGTCGTTCCGAAACGGCCTTATATGACCTCGTGTAGCAAAACAGTAGATCATAACGTCTCAAGCGAAACCGGAGTAAATTAGCTATAGAAAAGCAATTTTTTTTCTCTTTTTTTTTTCATTTTAAGAAGAATAATTAAAAAAATATTTATTTAAAATAAAAGTTATACATCAAACCTAAAAAACATGAAATGTACTTATAAACAAGATTTTTAAACAGTTTATTGCAAACTAAATTTTTATATCAAATTGAAGTAAAATATCGCCTTTTTAGTTTAAAGTCAAATTATAATTAATGTAAGTGAGGTAAATTATTTATTAAAAATAATTTTTCCTGATTTAATAACTTTTGTATGCTAGCATATTCCTACCTTAAAATTTTATAATATATATAACACTAAAATATAATTAAGTCAATAATATCGAAATATATTATTTTCTCCTCATTTGGCATTGCATGCAGGGTATTTCTGTATTGGCATGGAGTATGGTTATAATCTAAGTATAAATAATCGTGGTTTAAATTAATACTTTATTTTTTATTGAAAAATAATTTTGATATGAGTATATAGATTAGTGCATTCTCCCTAAAAGAGGGAAACTATTCCCAGAAATGTAAAGATACCATTTATATCTGCAAAGTTTGTGACGGATATCCTGGTTATTGCTTGGACTGTGCAAAGTTGACCCACAAATAAGTATTATTTTCAGATATATTATAATTGTATCGTACTTATAATATTTCATTTATATTACATATTTTATAGACATAAAATATCAAGCAAAAATAAAGCATTTTAACATTTTTTATTATTTAGTTTCATTTTTTATCACGCCAGCGCGTATGTATTTAGGAAATAATTTCACTTAGTGTTCACGTTTCGAAATATTCTATCAGAAAATTGCATATTACTTTAATCAGTATGACGCACTAATTATGTTTTATACTTATCAATCATTTGTGATAAAAAGAAATCGGCTTCTAAAAAATTTTACAGCGGCAATAACTATCAATCTTCAAAAAAAATAATTTGTTTTTAAAATGTATATTCAATATAATTGAGGTAATTTTATTTAAAATAATTTATTTTTCTGATCCAATAATTTTTGTATATTGATAAATCTCTAGATTGAAAAAAAAGTATTGTACATATAGTTGAATATAGCATTTATATTTAATATAATTGAGGTAATTTCATTTAAAATAATTTATTTTTCTGATTTAATAATTTTTGTATGCTGGTAAATCCCTATCTTGAAAATAACAGGATTGTATTTATATTTCAACATGGCCTATGTAGCTAATGCAGGTGAGGTCAATTTATTTAAAATATTTTATTTTTTATGATTTAATAATTTTTTATACTGGTAAAGCCCTACTTTGAAGAAAAGTATACTATTTGTTGTTTTATCTGGTCTATGTAGTTGTATATCATTCCCTTTTACTATTTTCTAGTTAAAAATCCTTATCTTTGATACTATAGTTGTATAAAAAGAACTGATATAAAAAGAACAAATTAGGAAGCAAATGCTCAAAAAAGAAATAATTTGTTTTTAAAATGTAATTTAGGTAGTTTGTTTTAAAATAACTTATTTCTGATTTAATAAATATTGTAACTGACTAATCTCTATCTTGAAAAATAAATCGAATTTATAGTTTCGAAATAATTATCTGAAATATCTTTTATTCACATTAATAATTTCATTTTGCAGGTAATTTGAAGTAAATTTTGATATACTCCGTCAAGTCATCATCATCTTTTACTATTTCCCAATTAAAAATCCTTTAACACCTCATCAAAAATATTTCTTCTTGTTATATTTCTACCACCTGTGACGAGGACAGCTCCGGAAGGCGTGGACTATAAAAACTCTAGTGAAAGGTAATTTATTCGACATTAGCTTGAATGATTGATCTTGTGAACTTGCACTTGAATCCATAGAACAATGTCTCCCATTTATCAAAATGGCGAATAAAAATTGTGACCCCAGACGAAGAGTAAGAAGGAAGGGTGAAGAAAAAAAATCAAGGTAAAAAGAATGCTCATTTGCCTGAAAATTGTTGGCTGGTGAAGTTATAAAAAAACTAAATTTCTTATTCATCCCGAGCATTGATTGATTTATAGTTTGTTTTGTTACGGCTAATCATCTTCTGCAGACAGGAATTTGATTGGCGAGTAATAAGCGCTGAACATCAGGTTGAGTTCGTCTTTTTTTTTTTCTCGTGGTAATTGGTGTTCTGTATTCTCCCATTCTCAATAACAACTCAAAACGCACAGTATACACAAATTATAGCTTGTAAAAGGGAAGGTTCACTCGCTACCAGGATACTTATTTAGCATAACATTTTGTAAGGGTTTTGAGATATCCAAGTCCAAAAAGGCTACCAAAAGAGAACAATAAACTGTTTTTATTTTGTCAGTTAGATTTTTCAGCTGTTGTATGCATTATGCTGAATATACTAAAGGAAGAACACAACTGCAAATGCAAACTAAAGTCTCAAACTTATTTGGAATTCGCCTCTTTTATTTTAAAATACATCATGAACCCAATTGATATTCAGGGAAGCAGTATTTCTTAAATAGTCAAGAAAAGAATCCAGCTTTTTCAGAAAGCTTGTTGTGTTGAGTAAAAAATGGTGTTTCCTTAAAATATAAAATCTAAAAGACTCCTCGCAAAGCATAGGGAATGAAGATTCCCCATGCTTTGCGAGGCAATAGAAGCATTCCAAATAAGAAATAGAAGCATTTCCAAAATTGTTAAACTTTTATTGAAAAAAAAAATAGCTATAGAAGGAATGCATGACACTGTTGCCTCACAGACATAATCTCATTTTGTATAACAAGCAATTTGTTTAACTTCCTTCTTACAAGAGTATTTGAGATTGTTTACAATCTTTCAAAATAAAAGCATTTTTTATACCATCTGCTTAAAATAATAAACCAACTTGTGTTCCGGTAAAAAGAAATATCGCCAAACTGTTTTTTGAAATCTACAGTGACAAGCAAAAGAAAAACCATATTGTTAGATTTAAATAATCCGAGATACATTTTAATTCTGATAACATTTTATCTCTCGTCTAAATAATTGAATAAATTATTTTACATAATAGGATAGTCTGAAGTATTATATTTTGTATTCATTAATTAAATGTTCTATGAAAATTAATGGGTGTTTTGTGAGTAAAATTGATAAAAACTATTCAAACTCCTGCAAATATAGTGAGTTAAGGCGGCAGTGAGCTGTAAGATGGGTGTAACCTGGCTGCAAATTTGATATATATATCTCAATTAATTTCAAATATTTCAATTCTGGACCTAAGATTTTATTTGATATTTTTGATTCTTGAATGAATATTGCCGCATAAAAAAGCTTAGCCAACGAGCTCAGTGGCCGAATGG
>CM063501.1:109606294-109616294 GCA_032207245.1 Pardosa pseudoannulata | reverse complement strand
ATAAATAACATCAGATCTTTGAAAATTAAGTAGATCGTTCATAAAATTTTCATCTAACTCCACTAAAAAGAAAACCTCGTTCTAAAAAAATGCAAAATGCTTAAAAAAAACCCGTTTTTTGAAAAGAAATTTTTGCAGTAATTGGTAAAGTAACTTTTATAAACGGATATCTCTAAATGAAACAAAATAAAAAGCATTGATTAAAAAATAATTTTAAGGGAAGTGTATAAATGTTTGGAAAAATTGTTCCAAATTACTTACAAATTTCTTTATGATAAAAGATATATTTGGTATCAGTTACAAACATAGTACTGTATAGTGACTCAGTTTGGTTTTGCTTTGGTTTGGAGCACTACGGTCTATTGTTTTGCACACAAGGGCTAAGGACTGTAGAGTGAAGGAGTATAAAAGATAAATAAAGCCATTTGGTGTGATTTAAGGTGGTGTAATGTGAAAAAGTAAATTCATGCTGGAAAAATCATATGGCTGGGAAAATCATAAAATATCTGTCCAAGAGACAAAATTATAAATAGTAAATTGTTCATAAAATTATCGTCACCTTCGCTATAAAGGAAATCTCTTTATAACGGATGAAAAAAAATATAAACTTATTTTTATCCTTTTTTTAAAAGAACGCTATGCATTAATTGGTTGAGAAAGTTTTGTACACTAATATACCCAAATAAAATAATATAAATAGCATTGATTAAACAATAATTTTAAGTGAATTGAATAAACGCGTTGGGATAATTGTTCCAAGTTACTTACAAATTCTTTCGAGATTGATTTATTTGGTATCACTTGCAAACAAAGTACCGTAAAGTAAAGCTGTAAAATAAATAAATAAAGTCATTTGTCGTAATTTAAGTTGATGTATTGCCGAAAAAGTAAATTCATGCTGGAAAAATCATATGGCTGGGAAAATCATAAAATATCTGTCCAAGAGACAAAATTATAAATAGTAAATTGTTCATAAAATTATCGTCACCTTCGCTATAAAGGAAATCTCTTTATAACGGATGAAAAAAAATATAAACTTATTTTTATCCTTTTTTTAAAAGAACGCTATGCATTATTGGGTGAAATTTTGTAAATAATGTACCCTAAAATAATATAAATAGCATTGATTAAACAATAATTTTAAGTGAATTGAATAAACGCGTTGGGATAATTGTTCCTATAATTACAAATTTCTTCATGATTGGTTATTTTGGTATCACTTACAAACTCAGTACTGTAATGTGAAGGAGTATAATAGATAAATAAAGCCATCGTGATTTAAAGTTGATGTATTACCGAAAAAGTAAATTCATACTGGAAAAATCATAAGGCTGGTAAAAATCATAAAATATCTATCCAAGAGAGAAAATTATAAATAGTACATTGTTTATAAAATTATCATCTCCTCCGATATGAAGAAAATCTTTTTATATCGGATGAAAAAAAATATAAACTTATTTTTATCCATTCTTTAAAAGAACACTGTGCATTAATTGGTTGAGGAAGTTTTGTTAACTAATATCCCCAAATAAAATAATATAAATAGCATTGATTAAACAATAATTTTAAGTGAATTGAATAAACATTTGGTATAATTGTTCCAAATTACTTTCAATTTCTTCATGATGTTTATTTGGTATCACTTCAAACACAGTACTGTAAAGTGCAGTATAATAGATAATTAAAGCCGTTTGTCGTGATTTAAGTTGATGTATTGCCGAAAAAGTAAATTAATGCTGGAAAAATCATAAGACAGGTAAAATAATAAAATATCTATCCAAGAGACAATATTATAAATAGTACATTGTTTATAAAATTATCATCTCCTCCGATATGAAGAAAATCTTTTTATATCGGACGAAAAAAATTTGTAAACTTATTTTTGTCCGTTCTTTAAAAGAACACTATGCATCAATTAGTTAAAGAAATTTTGTAAATTAATATCCCCAAATAAAATAAAATTAATAGCATTGATTAAACAATAATTTTAAGCGAATTGAATAAACGTTTCGTATAATTGTTCCAAATTACTTTCAAGTTTCTTCATGATAACAGGTTTATTTGGTATCACTTCAAACACAGTACTGTAAAGTGCAGCTGTATAATAGATAAATAAAGCCATTTGTCGTGATTTAAATTGATGTATTGCTGAAAAAGTAAATTAATGCTGAAAAAATCATACGGCTGGTAAAATCATAAAATATCTATCCAAGAGACTAAATTAAAAATAGTACATTATTCATAAAATTATTCTCACCTCCGCTATAAAGAAAACCTCTTTATAGCAAACAAAAAAAATATATATAAACTTATTCTTATTTTTATCCTTTTTTTAAAAGAACGTTATGCATTAATTGGTTGAGAAAGTTTTGTACACTAATATACCCAAATAAAATAATATAAATAGCATTGATTAAACAATAATTTTAAGTGAATTGAATAAACGCGTTGGGATAATTGTTCCAAGTTACTTACAAATTCTTTCGAGATTGATTTATTTGGTATCACTTGCAAACAAAGTACCGTAAAGTAAAGCTGTAAAATAAATAAATAAAGTCATTTGTCGTAATTTAAGTTGATGTATTGCCGAAAAAGTAAATTCATGCTGGAAAAATCATAAGACAGGTAAAATAATAAAATATCTATCCAAGAGACAATATTATAAATAGTACATTGTTTATAAAATTATCATCTCCTCCGATATGAAGAAAATCTTTTTATATCGGACGAAAAAAATTTGTAAACTTATTTTTGTCCGTTCTTTAAAAGAACACTATGCATCAATTAGTTAAAGAAATTTTGTAAATTAATATCCCCAAATAAAATAAAATTAATAGCATTGATTAAACAATAATTTTAAGCGAATTGAATAAACGTTTCGTATAATTGTTCCAAATTACTTTCAAGTTTCTTCATGATAACAGGTTTATTTGGTATCACTTCAAACACAGTAGTGTAAAGAGGAGCTGTATAATAGATAATTAAAGCCGTTTGTCGTGATTTAAGTTGATGTATTGCCGAAAAAGTAAATTAATGCTGGAAAAATCACAAGGCAGGTAAAATAAAAAAAATATCTATCCAAAAAACAAAATTATAAATAATAGCAGATCATTTGAAATTTAGTAGACTATTTTTAAAATTATCATCATCTCCGCTATAAATGAAACCTCTTTATAATGGACGAAAAAAATTATAAACTTATATTTATCTATTCTTTAAAAGAACTCTATGCATTAATTGGTTAAGGAAGTTTCGTGAACGGATATCTCTAAATGAAACAAAATAAACAGTATTCAGTAAACAATAAACAGCACTAAATAAACGCTCGGTTTGTTCCAAGTTATTTACTTCCTAATCATGTTTTTGGGAAATATCGCGACCCCATAGCATCTCTTAACCTTCATAAGGGAGTAAAAAGGGGGTAGTAGCGTTTCCACAATAATTGTTGCTTTGTCCGCCACATTTGTTTATAAGCACAAAAAATTTGCCTAAGTGTTACCTGTTTTACAAAGACCATTGAAAAATAATATTAGAACTGACTAGCGTTTTCATCATTTTATTATTTTCTCATTGTTTTTAGTGTGAAACCCATTCATATGTAAACAATTGGAACGCCCATTGTTAAGTGTTTGCTTCCGAGTCATTCATCCGTATTGTTTTAGTTGAAAAGTTCATTTAAAAATTTTTCTCTTTTTCGAACATTTTTTCGCACTTGTGTCACATTTCTCAAAATAAATGCGAAATATAGTATATATAAAAAAGGATGGTCTATTTTTATGTGTACAGCACTGTGAATCCATTTGCTCCAATGGCTGAAAGATAAGAAAACCGTAAGTGAATGCTAAATATTTTTTAATATTTCATATTTTGTTTTTATAATTATTACTACAGTGGATTCAGCTTAATGTGATCTGTTTGGAACACCGTGATTTTGAAAACAATAACCGATTGATAACAATAAACGATATATATATATATATATATATATATATATATATATAATATATATATATATATATATATATATATATAATTAGATAAATTTACCCCCCTTTAATTCACACGTACTAAATTTCAAAATAAAAGGAAAAACTCACCTTATAATTATGTACTGTATAACAATTGTTTACATAATAAAAATAATTGTTTACACAATAAATCTACCCCCTCTTTAATTTACACCTTACATTTATGTACCGTATATTATCGTTTAACACATAAGAATTGTGTACATAATTAAAAAATGATCAATTGTTGGCTGTCTACAATTTTTTCCAAGAAGCTCATTGATAAATTGTTCGTAATCATAATGTTTTTCAAAGTCATCGGAGCAGTGTTGTACTCCACGTTTCAACACTTTCAATGCATTTCTCATTTCAGCACTTATAGGAGGTGCTTGATATCAAGAGATTATTCATCTGATTCATCAGTTTCACCATTCATCTATTTTCCTATGACAATCTGACAGACTTCATATTCTGTTAATGTGGAAACTACTGGAATGTGTCTCCGAATTTTCATTTTGTTTATTTCTTCTAGTAAGATCATCACGAGTTTTCATAATTTTCCACAATAGAGGCTGAGAAATGTTGCGCTGACTCAATTTTGGAAACCTTTCATAACGACATTAAAATTTTGATCTTTTGTTTTAATGTTAAATCATTTCGCTTTCTGGCTTCCATATCGACAAGCTGCACGTAAGCGAGCAAAATTTCGGGGACGTGTAATTTCCCACTCTTTTGTTCTCTTCCCATTTCGCTAGGTGGATGAGGGAGAATTCTCTGAAATTCAAACAACAGCGAAGGAAAGGGAAAGAATGGGTTTCTTTCTGAATACATTGTGAATATTCCTTTGCCAGTTAGTTCGGAAACTGATAACATTAATCGATGTAAAGATCCCATAAAGAGATAATTTTAACACACAAATGAATAGAGAAAATTGGGACTAAGTGATTTCGATAACAATAAGCGATTGATAACATTAACCGTGATCGCATTAAGCGGAGTCTACTGTATGAATTTTCTTCATTAAAAATTTATGTCAGGTTGAAGTTTTATTTGGGAATCTCAAAGCCAAGACTTTTCATCTGTTGGAAGGACAATGTCTTATGAAACTCACTTAGAAACTTAAATCAAATAGTAAAAATGTCATCAAAAATCACTTTTCGTATTTTATCAGAGATGATAGTTCATCATATTTCAAATTCTTCTAAATAATATATCTAAAAATGTTTTTCATCAAAGAAATTCTCTTTTAAAGAATTAACCGATCCTGTTTATCTCTTTTCTATTACACTGAATAGGATTGTATATGATTTATAGAAAGAACAAATAAATGACAAAAACTTTTATAATTATTATTATATATAGTACTAACATAATTTTGTATAATTATTAAAGTACGGTTTACATAATTGTCGTGACAGCTTAGTCGTCAAAGGCGTGGATCTCTAACCGAAGGGTTGCAAGCTCGAGGTTCGTGCTAGGCAAAGATTTGCCGCGATCGTCAACGTCGGCTGAAGCACTTAAATTAGGTTTGTATTCGTTCGTAGTTGCCCTTTTCTCTCTCGTACTTCTAAATTCTGAAGCTGAACTTCTCGCGGCCACATCTTGGTGGGTCTTTTTCTAATATTGGCATTCGTCCCCATTCGCTGTTCTGATTCTCTGAGATTTTCTCTTCCGAATCCTTACTTAGCTCTCTCAGATTCTAACTTGTGTATTTCTCATGATTGTTTATCTTGAGCTTTGTGCTCTCTCTCACCATCACCTTTAAACTATTTTTTTAACAAATTAATAATTATAATGAATGTATCTTTATTATTTTAGCTATAATCTCTATTAGTGTACTCAACTCTGTATCTTATCTTACATTCCAATTGGAATTATCCCCTTTTACTTTTTTCTCTTATTCGTTTTATTATTTTGCATCCATCCCAAACTCAAGCACTCATCCCCATTATTCCACTTCTTATTGCCATGATGGAGGCAAATATATTTATTAGTGTTGTTTTGCCAAATTCCCATGTATTGCAGAACCAGAGGGCTTGGCCCAGTCAGTTCTGTGCGAACTACATCCTGTGATCGTAGTTGCCAAATGGGCTTCTGGAACTGCGAAAACTGCCGTTATTTTGGTTGGAACGAAACCGGAACTGAACCATCGGTTTATTTCGGTTCGATATATTTTTCAGTCATTTTGTTACTGTTACCAACTTATCAATATTTTAAATTTAACGTCAACTTAAATTACTTACATGTATATGCTTCTCGATTTTATTGATATTTGTTGAAAGAGCGTTTTCAGTTTGTTTATTCTCCGAGACAACAGAAGTAATCTCAGTGAAACATAGAAGTATATTAATAATAAGAGGCAATTTTCATATGTTAAATAAATAATATATTTTTACATAATTATTCAAGGCTGTGCACGATGTGAGAGTTAAAACGACGAATGTGGGTAATCATGAACCTAGTTGTATGCGATTTGATAATATAACAATGTACTGGGCAATCGTACCTGCTTTGTATCAATTACATAGTGTACAATTAAGAATAAAATCTTCTATTTTGTAGAATTACATTTTTTGTTTATGATAGAATTATATTTTTAGTACAAAATAGAATATACATAAAATGTATTCATTTGGAACTGAAACGAAAACAGTTATTTTTAGCGAAAACCAGACTGAACCTATATTAATAGTGAACCGGAACGGGACACATTTTCGATTCAAATAACATTTGGATGGCAGGTCCAGCCACTTTTGCTTGACCCTCCTTCTAAAATTACAACCCAGCGTTAATATTACTCCGCATCATAACATTCCTTAAGGTCACTGCGCACTCGTGGGTTCGAAACATCGCAGCCATACTAAAAATATAGGAGAGTTGCATTGGAAAGAAAATTTATGATTTATTGTATTACCCTATAGATTTAAGATCTATTGATGGCGTCAACGATCAAAAGCAACTTATAAAATGAAATAAAAACTTGCACATTTCAAATGTTGGTGAAAAAACCTTCCGTGGACTTTTCCTGAGGAAGGTTTAGAGGAAAATGCTATGGTTCAAGATACCGTAGTATCGACCTAGAAATGGGCTTATTAATACATGCCATTTGAAATAAATTTATTGCTACACTATTCTATAAAAAAAACCCCGTTCTGTGAAATGAACGCTGTGCATTAATCGGTTAAGTAAGTTTTGTTAACTAATATCCCCAAATAAAATAAAATAAATAGTATTGATTAAACAGTAATTTTAAGTGAATAGAATAAACGTTTGGGATAATTGTTCCGTTTGGAATGATGTTTTGCTGAGTACATCAGTAAAGAAAAAAATGTAATTTTGTTTGGCTACTTGTGGAACAACTGGCGCTATTTTCTCCATGTCCACCAGTTTGAATTCTTTTTACTATTTCTTGTCAACAAAACCCATTTGGAAGTGAGTCAAAGTTTCTTTCCTTGAACGTTTAACATTATATTTAATTTTATGAATAAGATTTAATGGTATTTCACAAAGGAAGACTGGAAAGTTAAGGAATAACTTTTGAGCAGAAAATTTTCGTTAAAAGTGATTGCAATTGTGAATAGGAAACTACGGTATCACTTGATTATTATTTTGCTGAGAACAGTACTAAAATTGTAAATGATGAGTCATCAACAAATTCAAATATCTTTGATTGGAAAAATGTGGAATAATATGAATTTATTAACATTACACCCTTCACCGGGAATACTGAAATAAAAACAATCATAGACTGACAAAAGTCATACGACTTTTTAAAAATTTTATTTACTAATGAAATCTTGGAACTCGAGTGTAGAAACTAACATATATGCTGAACAAGTATTCGTAATAAGACCAGAGGATTCTGGTAAAAGGAAACAATCCCCCGAATGTATGAGACTCACTCCTCGGAAATTGAAGAAATTTCGTGGCATAATTTTACTGATGGGTCATATCGAAAAAGACAGAATTCAAGATTATTGGACGAAAAATGAAATTTTTGAAGTTGAAATATTTGAAAAAATTATGCCAACGGATAGGTTTTTGTATTCTATAATTTTTACATATTGAAAATAATAACTTAAAGTCAGAGAAAGATTCTCTTGGTTGTGACAGACTGCATTAGCAATCTATTCAAAAAACTAAATAATATAAAAAAGTTCATGAACCCACAGAAGCTCTTGCTGAAATTATGATAAAATTTAAAGGAGAAGTAGCGTTTCGGCAGAACATTCCAAAGAACAAGAAACCGTGGGGCAAAAATTATATAAAATTGCCGATAAAACAGGATATACATATGAATTGAATATACAGGATATACATTGATATGAGTATATTTAAGTAACGAGAAGAAACTTTGAAATAATAAGGTTTCTGCTTCATAGGATGTTGTCGGTTTAATGACAGAATGTGTAAAAGGTAAGGTCCATAAACTTTTTATTAACAATTATTTTTGTTCTCTAGAATTACCCACCGATATTTTACCACGATAGCAAATTAATTTCTGTAAAACTGTTCGGAACTGCAGGAAAAAATTTCCTAAAGATATTTCGAAAACAAAATTTTAAAAAAGGCGAAGTCAAAGTAAAATATGCCCAAGGTGTGACTGAATTAAGCTAGAAAAATAAACGTAATGTGTATATATTGAATAATATGCACTATCCAGTAAAACAGGTTATAGTCGATGGTGCCAGCAAAAATCAAATAATCATCGACTATAATGAAAATATGGGCTATGTTGACTTAAAGGGACCGCATGTAAAACAAAAACTTCGTTTGACCACATGTTACTTTTCAAAGAAAAACTGTTAACTGGACGAAAAACCTATATTTCATCTTTTTGACATTGCAGTGCTAAACTACTTTTTATTCTCAAAATCTGGCTAAAATCAAAGAAAATTTCGTTTGTCTTTTATAAATAAACCTTATAAAAGAAGATGAAATTTTTAAAAATTCTCATTCTTCTGATAAAACATCTTTAGCGGGACACTGTCCAATGGACTGAAAAAAGTGAAGAAGATGTGTTGTTTATTTGTTTATCACAATTCATTTCAGAAGTGTTTATCAGTTGTATGTAAAAAATGTGATGTAGCTCTCTGCATTGACAAAAATTGCTTTGCTGAGAATCACACGTTAGAATGTTTTAAACAACATACAAAATTACAATCAATATTACTTACTGCTCTTGTCAAAACATCTGGGATATTCGCAAAGCAACATGAGATGCTACAGAATCCAACAACAACAAAAAACTCTTTTCAGAGCTAAAAGTTCTCTCGAAAAAGAGAGCTTTTAAATTAAAAGAAAGATTCACACTTAAAAATAAATAAATAAATAAATAAATAAATAAATATATATATATATATATATATATATATATATATATATATATATATATATATATATATATACATACAACTACAAAGACATATACATGCAGTTGCATTTTATTGTATAAATGCATATTTCCCAATATGTCTGCATACTATGAACAGCTCTGCTTTTTTCGACTACCCCTTTCCCCCGAGTTCTTCACCGGTTTTCTGCAACTGTTCTCTGCTATTTAAACTTTTATTCAATATATTTTTGAATTATTTCAGTAGTTTAAATTTTCGTACTTTATTATTTTTATATAAATTCCGTTTATATTAACACTTTATATGCGGGACACGTGCTAGTACGTTTTCTGACGATTGATACTGGAGTGCGGGTCACGTACTAGTACGGATTAGTGTAAAAACATGGTTTGTTTGTGGGTACGAAAATAACGGTATATACAGGAAAACGAAGCCGAATGTTCTTGTCTGGAAAAATTTAGACAAATAAAAACTAGTTTTTACATCAGTCGATGCGAAACCACAGAACGGGAAAAAGTTAAAACTATATACTACTATTTCTATTTGATTTTTCATATTTACGATACTATTATAAATTTATGAACTAAAAATATTTTTTTTTTTGCTTACAAAAATCTTATGGTTGTTATTTATATATTT
>CM063501.1:109578794-109586294 GCA_032207245.1 Pardosa pseudoannulata | reverse complement strand
TTTTGACTATTATTCAACAATAATTTTCGATTAACAATCACTTTTCTTCAAGTAATAAATCTATCTTTAAATAAATTTAAAAAAACGGAATTATTTTTCAAAATTAATTACATTTTATTTCCTAGATTGTAAAAATTTTTAATATTGTAGGAAATATGCCTGCAGTTTAATATTTTTTCCTCTAGAAAATTTATTTTGATAATAAATCTTACTTTGTAAAAGACTAGAAGTGGCAAATTTATTTTCTGCACCAAGCAGCGAAAACCTTGTTGCGGCTACTGGTAAATTATTCTATAGAATGAAGATCTTACATCACGTTGATTTGAGATGAATGTTATTCTAAATTAAGTTATCTTTCAAACGTAAAATAATATTTTTTTTTTCAAATTTGGTCTTATTAGTTGCTCTACACTGTTCAGTTTAATAAATTTCGTCTGATTAATCTGATTTTAATTTAAGAGCTGAAATAAAACACAAAATCAACTTTTATTAGTGTAAATTATTGGATTAATAAATTTAATTAGATGATATCCCCCGCAATAGTTACCAAATCAGCGATTTTGACTTATAAATCAACAATAATTTTCAGTTAACAATCAGTTTTCTTCAATAATAAATCCATCTTTAAATAAATTATTAAAACAGACCGATTTTTCACAATTAATTAAATTTTATTTCCTAATTTGTAAAAATTTTTAATATTGTAGAAAATATGCCTGCAGTTTAACATTTTTTCCTCTAGAAAATTTATTTTGATAATAAATCTTGCTTTGTAAAAGAGTAGGAGTGGCAAATTTATTACCTGCCCCAAGAAGCGAAAACCTAGCTTGTGCTACTGGTAAATTATTCCATAGAATGAAGCTCTTGCATCACGTTGATTTAAGATGTATGTTATTCTAAATTAAGTTATCTTGCAAGCTTAAAATAATAAACTTTTTTAAAATTTCGCCTTATTAGTTGCTGTACACTGTTCACTTTAATAAATTACGTCTGATTAATCTAATTTCAATTTAAGAGCTGAAATAAAACACAAAATCAACTTTTATTTGTAAATTATTGTAAATTTTATTGTAAATTATTGGATTAATAAATTTAATTAAATTTAATCATAAGGAAAAGTTACCAAATCAGCGATTTTGACAATTATATCAACAATAATTTTCGATTAACAATAAGTTTTCAAGTAATAAATCCATCTTTAAATAAATTATTAAAACAGACCGATTTTTCACAATTAATTAAATTTTATTTCCTAATTTGTAAAAACTTTTAATATTGTAGAAAATATGTCTGCAGTTTAACATTTTTTCCTCTATAAAATTTTATTTTGACAATATATCTTACTTTGTAAAAGTGTGAGGATGGAAAATTTATTATCTGCCAAGAAGAGTAAACTTAGCTTGTGCTACTGGTAAGTTATTTCATAGAATGAAGCTTTTATATCACGTTGATTTAAGATGTATATTATTCTAAATTAAGTTATCTTGCAAACGTAAAATAATAATTTTTTTTAATTTGGCCTTATCAGTTGCTGTACACTGTTCACTTTAATAAATTACGTCTGATTAATCCGATTTTAACTTAAGAGCTAAAACAAAATTTAAATAAGAAATAAATTTTTGCATAACTTTCTTAGTTTCTTTTCTGTCGAGACAGATATTCTTCCCGAATAATCTTTTTTTCAAATTTTATTGATATTTTAAGCGATATTTGTGGACACACTTATGATGAAGTACATTCAGTTTATGGGCAACGGATTTCTGATCATAGATTTAGATTTAGGGTGAGGTGGTTCATAAGAGCACCAGCATTGCGACCCAAGGCCTTTAAGACGATTTCACGCAGCAGGGCACATCTCTCAACTTATGACAATTCTGGCTTTAGTTTCAAATGAAAAGGGAGTTTATTGTTTCTCTATTGGCTGTTGTAAACACGAAAATGAATGGGAAGGGCATTATAGTAGTTCGTGACGTTACGACAAATTTCTCTATTGTACTGATCCCCCCCCATTTACTGAAACAAAAGAGTCCCAGCAATAAGTTAAGAAAATTAACAATTAAGTCTCAAAGAGACCAATAGCTGAGATAAATCTAAGCAGCAACTTAACCGGGAAGTTGGCTAACTCCCAACGTTCGATAAAATGATAACCAAGAAATTCAAAACGCTTATCAGAGTAGTAATGACAATCACACAAGATGTGTAAAGAACCCTCCTCCGCCACGAGATACATACCGGGCTTGACAATAATATTAAGGTACCTCTTGCGGCAACAGTGACCAGTCAACAGACCAATAGCCACTCTTAGCTCATTCCTACAGAGCTTAAGTAGCTCCTTAGCCCTCAGCCAGGGATACCCCTGGTTAAGCTTCTTAACCTGCCTTTGATTACCAGAATTAATCCAAGCCATTTTTCCGTATAGGTACCATCCACCATCCTGCCTTTTGATGGAGACCAATTGACACGTATTGTCCTTATTTCCTTATTTTACCCGCACCAGATATATTATCAATCTGAGTGCAATTCTCTTTCCACGAAATATATTTCCGAGATTTTATTTCTTTGTCGTTTGTGCTTTTATTTCTGATCATTATAACGAAAAATTTATATTTATTCGTTAATTTGAACTTATTAAGATCAAATTAACAAATAATTATTACTATTTTAAGGATATATAAATTCTAAAAATACAGTTGTATTTAGTGTATTATATGCTTTTTATTTTAACACTTAAAGAATTTATTTTACTATATTAATAAAGAAAATAGAATAAGAAAATATTAATAATAGAAAATATTAATTTTATAAGATAATAGAAAATATTAATTTTTAAACACTGAAAGTCTTCAAATAATTTGTCAATTGAATTGATATCATACCAATCATTGTAAGTCAAAAGGAGAACATATTAACACTGCAATACGACAGTTTAACATTTCTGAGACCTCTAACACCTATATAAGTTTTACTTTTTAACACATTGTATGCGGGACACATACTAGTACGTTTTCTGACTATTGAAACATGAGCGCGGGTCACGTATGGTCACGGGTTTGTTTGTGGGTACAAAAATAACAGTACATACAGGAAAACGAAGCCGATTGTTTTTGTCTACTACATAGATTCTGGAAAAATTTAGACGTCATATACACTTCCACAAAGACGAAAAAAATTAAATATAAAAAACTTTTATATGATCTCGCATTGGAATGGGTAACTGATCAATTACCTGCAACTAACATTGTAGATCCAGGGCAACCCACATCTAGTAGAAAAATGACACCTAAATATCACCTTCCTGGAAGATTATCATTTTTATGCAAAAACATATTTGAGAGAAAATTGTTACTACTGGGAAGAAGAAAAAGCCGCAAAGACAATGTCGTGTGTGCTTTGAAAAAAGTGCGGAGTGAAACATCCTACATATGCAAGTTTTGCCATTTACCTCTTCAAAGAGGAAAATGCTTTGAACGTTACCACACTGTAAAATATTATTCGTTTTATGACTGCATTTTTTTTATAATGTAAAAATGTTTATATATAACATAATTCGAAAAAATTAAAACTATATACTACTATTTCTATTTGATTTTTCATATTTACAGTACAATTATAAATTTATCCACTAAAAAATATTTTTTGTTTCCAAAAATCTTATGGTTGTTATTTATATATTTCTATTTATATATTTGTTTATATATTTCAATATAAAATACGAAAAGTTGGTTAAAAAGTTAAATAATTTTCCATCTATTTAACTGAATAACTAAATTTACGAGCAAAACACCGGCTCCGGTACAATTCCGCTGCTAAATGTACCCGCACACAATGTGTAAAAAATGTGGTGTAGCTCTCTGCATTGAAAAAAATTGCTTTACTGAGAATCACAAGTTAGAATGTTTTAAACAACATGCAAAATTACAATCAATATTATTTACGGCTCTTCTCAAAATATCTGGGATATTCGCAAAGCAACATGGGATGCTATAGAATACAACAACAACAAAAAACTCTTTTCAGAGCTAAAAGTTCTCTCGAAAGAGAGAGCTTTTAAATTAAAAGAAAGATTCATACTTAAAAATAAAAAAATATATATATATACAACTGCAAATACATATACATGCAGTTGTATTTTATTGTATAAATGCATATTTACCCAATATGTCTGCATACTATGAACAGCTCTGCTTTTTTCGACTACCCCTTTCCCCCTAGTTCTTGATCAGTTTTCTGCAACTGTTCTCTGCTATTTAAATTTTTATTCAATATATTTTTACAAATATTTTAGAATATATTTTTGAACTATTTCAGTCGTTTAAATTTTCGTACTTTATTATTTCTATATAAATTCCTTTATATTAACACATTGTATGCGGGACACGTGCTAGTACGTTTTCTGACGATTGATACTGGAGCGCGGGTCACGTACTAGTACGGGTTAGTGTAAAAACATGGTATGTTTGTGGGTACAAAAATAACGGTATATACAGGAAAATGAAGCCGAATGTTCTTGTCTGGAAAAAGTTAGACAAATAAAAGCTAGTTTTTACATCAGTCGATGCGGAACCACAGAACTGGAAAAAGTTAAAACTATATACTACTATTTCTATTTGATTTTTCATATTTACGATACTATTATAAATTTATGAACTAAAAATATTCTTTTTTTGTTTACAAAAATCTTATGGTTGTTATTTATATATTTCTATTTATATATATTCGTTTATATATTTCAATATAAAATACGAAAAGTTGGTTAAAAAATTAAATAATTTTCGATCTATTGAGATTTAACTGAATAACTAAATTTACGCGCAAAACGCCTGCTCCCGGTACAATTCCACTGCGAAATGTACCCACACACAATGTGTTAATAATTCCAAAATATGAAAAGGATGAGACCCTTTTCTTTTATCATTTCTCATTACTGTATGAGTAAGGATATCAGAAAGGATTGAAATTTGATTCAATGAAAGCTTTAAAAGAAAGAACCTAGAAAAAAACCCAAACAGTTATGTGACAATGTGAAAGCTTGTATCACAAAGAAGGAAGAAAAAGTAGAAATTAATTAGAAAAGTTCTATGAACTCTGAATTACGTATAAACATGTATAAGAACAAGAAGCGCGTGGATTGCCAAACAAAAGAATACCTATTCAGTCTTTCATATAAGGTTGTGGAAGAGTAGAATTTACTTGACCTTGTGGGCTAACGTTGTTTCATAAATAAGAGTGTTATCCCAGCATTAAGTCAGGATTGCAAAGAACCACGATTTTTTTCCCTCATATGAAATATTTTAATGGGGAATAAGCGAACTTTGGCCTTGAAGCATTCATTTTTTATAACTCTTGAATATAAACCACTCCTCAGATTTTTTGAACAAACGTCAAACGTGACTTATTCCAAAACAAAACAGAATTTTCCAGCGCAAACGGTAACATTGCATTATGTCAGAAGTGGAATAAAGATCAGTAAAATCTTAGCCTAAGAAATCGCATTGAACGCAATTCATCATGGCCATTCGTGCCATAATCGTGACCGCCTATGACAATCTCCCTATTAAAAGAAACAAAAGACTAAAAACACAAGAAAAACCCTTTTATGTGTTTGTGTAACGTTCAAAAGGGCTTCAGACTGTTGACGTATGGGATGAAATCACGTTCAGGGATAATTACAAGATTCGTGAAATATTTGCAATAAATTAAAAAAGGATAAATCATGCACACTTTCTGGAAAATCACGAAATATAAAAGATTTAATAATATGATTTTAAGTTTTATGCATTGTTTACAGGGCCAACCCAAGCATTTTTACAGCCATAAGCAATCGCAGGACATACAACATACAAAAAAAAAAAAAAAAAAAAAAAAATTAAAAGCAGCATTTGACAGCACAACTATTTTCTAGATTCAAGTAATTGAAATTTATTTTTATACATTGTGCTCAATTAATATTTCGCGATTTAATACAGGCAATTTTGCTGCTGTAACACCGCGTTTACACGAGTCAAGTAGACGATCAAGTCAAGTAACTCCGCGCATGCGTAGTTTTTCTCAGTTTATTTGACTCACCTACAGCTTGAATGCATGCATTTACACATAGTCAAGTTGCGAGTCAAGTAACTTGCCTCTAAACAAGAACTATTGCAGACTATTAACAGAATATTTTCGCGATTTCAAATTTTTGAGAAAATATTCTGTAATGATATAGGGAAATTTTATACAGTTTTGAGAGTATCTAATTGATTCTATTTTTTCAAATTAATTTGGTATTTATAGAATTTAAAATGTAATTTTCACATACTATTTTAGCTTTATTTGAATAGTCACTCTTCTGGTGTAAAATTTATACTTTTTATTACGGAGGTGTTCAATTTAGCAGATGTTCGTGTGTGGAATGCTTAGGAAAGAATATGGCTCATATAATTAAATTGATTGTTTAGAGAGGGTGAATTAAGATATTTAGTAAAGTCACTAATGCGATTAGCAGGAAATAATTTTTTTCGAAAAAGGGAAAATTAAATAAATAAGATATAAAAGGAAAATTTTCGGAGAAAGTGTACATGTTTTTTAGAATCTTTAGACATTCAAATAAGCAAAGTTCGACAAAATAAACAAATAGTAATAATAATAAGCATGCAGAATATGCAATATAAAGCTATGTTTCAATCCGTTCTTCCATAAACTGCATACGCAAATTAGAATCATTCTAATATTCCCTTTTTTAAACTAAATTTTTTGATAAATTATGTAATAATCTCTTTGAATATTTATCAGTGTTTCTGTATTTTTTTTAATTCTTCCAATTAACAGTTAAAAATAAGTAATATTTCATTTTATATTATTTTATGCATCTAAAAACAAACGACTGCTACCAATATCGAAATGATACAAAATTTACACATCAGTGGCGCCCTCTACTTTACTTGATTCATTTGAGTCAAGTTACTTGTCCACAGTGAAGAACTACTTGACTTGCTTCACTACTTGACTTGACCAGAACCGTTTACACAAGTCAAGTAGTACTTTCAAGTCAACTTGACTGACCTACTTGAGCTTCTACTTGACTCGTGTAAACGCGGTGTTAGTACAGTGGACTCCGCTTAACGTGATCAGTTTGGGACACCACGATTTTGACAACAATAAACGATAAGCAAAATTAGATAAATTTACTCCCCTCTTTCATTCACACGTACTAAATTTCAAAACAAAATGAAAAAGCAACCTTATATTATCCTGCATTTATGTATGTTATCCTTTAAAACATAAGAATTGTATGCATAATTAAAAAAATTGATCAATTGTTGACTGTCTACAATTTTTTAAGAACTCATTGATAAATAGTTCATAATCATAATCAACCAGTCATATCGATTTAAAATTTCGATCTTTTGTTTTAACGTTAAATCATTTCGCTCTCTGGCTTCCATATCGACAAGCTGCATGTAAGCGAGCAAGTCATAAAATGGGAATATTTCCATCTCAGTTCCGATAAGAATGTGTTGC
>CM063501.1:109566294-109568794 GCA_032207245.1 Pardosa pseudoannulata | reverse complement strand
CTGAAGCAAACAAAGGTAGACAAACTACTCTGTGGTTTAATCATAATACAATGCAATGCTTCTATTAAAAGACGGAAACCTGGGATTATTTCTTCTTTGAAAAACACGTTGACCAAACCTGTAAATATTTGCAAATTTACCAAAACAAAAGAGAAATATGTGAATTACATCTTATTGTAAATAATTTAGTAGCAAGGTGTAAGTTGCAGTAGTATTTTTGGTAGAGAAATATAATTTCTTTTTATTCAAATACAATATTTAAGTCAACATAGAATTTTTCGAACTAAGAACTCTTTATTATATCAGCTATTTATTTTTAAAATAAACGGTTCTGCTTGTTTTTGAATATAAGTTCTTTAACACCACTCTGTAAAAAGGATTTGGCTTTGAGTTTTCAAGTTGTTTATATTTTGGAAGAACTAAAAACATATGCAATAAATGGGAAAAAAGTTTTCTAACTTATAGGATAATTTTAAATGTACACACACGCACACACACACATACAAACATATCGTAGAAACTAAATTATTTTATTAAGCGAAAAAAAATAAAATTTTATTAGCTATATTTAAAACTTTAAATGTAACTTATATTTTAAACTTAAATTTTTTTTCTCTTTTCCCCTTCTCAGTCTTTTATATCTATTTTCCAAGCTGTGTAATATCTTATATCAATGAGTGGTCTGTGGCTTAAAATTCTTTTTACCGGTCTCCCAAAGCGAATTCTTAAATAAATGCTAATTTTCTGTCCATTTACCACATTTTCTAGCTGTCCTAAGAAAAATGGTTTTCAGATGGTCCAAGTTCCTTTCTGATGGCTATTAACGCTGATTAAGTTGCTCTCTTATGAGGAATTCTCCGCGTTATCTGTCACTGTGGGATGAACTTGGTAATCGAAAAGGAATTTCGTGTATCAGTCCCTATTCTGCTCTTGTCAGAGAAACATGTTGTTAGTTAATCTATATATATAAAAATGAATTTGTGTGTGTCTGTCTGTCTGTCTGTCTGTACTCAATAGACTCAAAAACTATCCATCCAATCGCCGTGAAAATTTGGGAAATGTTTAGGTATATCCCTGGGAAGGTTTTTGTAAATTTTCAACGTTCGAAATTCATTCCTTCCACCTTTTTCGAGCATTTCATGTGATTATTCCAAGCATTATTTTCCCCGGTTAAACGCAAACGATTAAGTTTTTAATTTATCGCATCCTATCTAAGGGAAAGAAGCAATGTTTCTAGCAATGTGACGTCATCCCAAGTAATTGTTTTAAACGCAGTTTTCCACGGTTAAAAGCAGGAGATTAAAATGTTCAATTCATCACATAATAAATAGGCGAAAATGATATTTTTCTATCATTATGACGTCATTCATTTAAATATTTCATTTATTCATTTCTTATTTTATATTATTTAAAATCGTCTGCTTAGTATCTATTCGATTTGAACTGAAATTTGAGATATAAAGTGATTCACTTTCATTTCTATGTGACGCAAATTATAGCATTTTTATATGAGAACTAATTTTAAATTTAATTCTTGGTTCATTTTTATGTTACAATGAAATGCATATCAACAATATTCTAAGTACAAAAAGTACAAATTTCAGTGACTCTCATGGCCAAATAAAACCTATCATTTTATATAGTTATCTTCATATTCATATGGTTGTCGATATGAATGTGTGTTTCTGTTTCATACAAAACTATGTGGTTTGTCATAAATTTCCTTAATTTTGGAAAACATTTATTACTACCAACAAAATTAGCACTGTTGCTGTCAAAACCTGTGCTTCCTATTCTATCACGTAATATGGCAAGATCTGTTAACTTTGCTAATCAACGTACAGTAGTAATACAGTAATGCAATTTAGGGTTAAGCTTATATTTTACAATAAAAAAAGTTTGAGCAAATTTAATATAAGACAAATTCGATTATAAAAACTGAATAATGTTATAATACGCTTATAATAGAAATATATAAACATGCCAATGACTCGAACTGAACTGTGACGAATTTAGAGAGTTATTCACGAAAAATAAATCTTTGTATAAAATTAATATATTAAGTTCACCGTAGCGAAGCACGGGCAAACTTGCTAGTCTTAAATAAAATTTAAGTTTCACCCCGTACTTCACTGCTTCCTTGGAACCATGACTGGGGATTACTTAGGGTCACTCATTGCCCAATCATCCCGGGCAATGAAAAAGAATTGTGGCTTGTAACCGTTGGATTCCTTTCACCATGTTACATACACACACAGACACACATTATATATAATACCACATTTCACACAGAAAATGCCGAGCTCCATGGCACAGAGGTTAACCCATATTGTACCACACCAACTAAATATTTCTGTAAGTTATTAAAACTTAATCCATATCATTAATATGATGTAACTAAGTATATAAAAACAAAATTTTGAAAAAATATTTTAAATTTTTTATGTAATTGTCTGTCCTATAAATAGGACAACGGTCCATTACACTACTAAAACTTAAC
>CM063501.1:109521294-109556294 GCA_032207245.1 Pardosa pseudoannulata | reverse complement strand
TTTATATATGATAAAAATATTTTTTTCAAGAAGTTTATCATCCCCTGTATAATAACAGCCTAAGTTATCTTTCCGTTCCTTCTAGAATTTATGAAGCGGTTATACCTGAAATGGATAATGGCATCCACATTGGATTCTTGATAAGTTTGTGTTAGCAAAATTCAAAGCAAATCTCTAAAACGTTCGAAATATATCCCCCCCCCTTTTCGATCGTTTAATGCCATCATTTCAAGCCCTATTTTCTCCGGTTAAGAGCAGGCGATTAAATTTATTACATAATAAATAGGTAAAAATAACATTTTTTCTAGCATTATGACGTCATTCCATCTCATTTAATCATTTCTTATTTTAAATTATTTAAATATCGTGTGGATTATTTTCATACGTTTTATCACTGAACTTAGATATTACGTACATAATTTTCTTTTATATTTGGTTTAAATAATAGATTAGTACATATGTGATAATTTTAAATTTAATCATCGATTATTTTTTGTTGCAATGAAAATTTTATCACCGGTATTAACAACAAATTCCTTTCATAAAATTCTAGGAGTTTATTTGACGGAATAAAAAATATCTAGCGTTTAAGTTATACATCTTTGAAAATTATGAAGTTTGTTCGTTTGTGCGCTTGTTTTTTATACATAACCACGCGGCTTGGCTAAATGAATTCAACATGATTATAAAGTGCATGCACAGTATCGGGAGACTTTAGAGGAGGTTGAGGATAAATAAATTATTGAGCATGTACTAGGTAATTCTCAGCCAAAAAACAAACCGTTTTGAGGTTGAAGATAAATAAGTTATTGAGCATGTACTAGATAATTCTCAGCCAATAAACAAACCGTTTTGAAGTTGAAGATAAATAAATTATTGAGCACGTACTAGATAATTCTCAGCTAAAAAACAAACAGTTTTTTACTTGCCTACAGGGTTTTACGAATTCTGGGAAAATAAAAACTATACAAATCCCGTCATATGACGGGCTATTTGCTAGTCTCAGACCATAAACCAAAGACGAATTTGAAAATCGAGTTTTGTACTGATTTATAATAAATGTTCTCGAAGAGAAACTATATAACTATGAATTCTTTTTCTACGAAGATATCGCTACAGGCAGAATTCGCCTCGTGGGCCACATTTGAGAACTACGATATATAATACACTCATGTCCATAAATTAAGGATAATTCAGAATCACACAGAAATTGAGCTCTAAAATAAAACTTTCACCTGTAGAATTATCACACACATCTTGAAGAAGAATATGCAAATTGCAGGAAACCACCAGATGGCGCGGATAGTACGTCACGATGACGAGAGTGTATGAAAGGGGTATATAAGGAATGGTAGCAAAGAAGTAAAATTGTTCACAAGCGCTTTAAAAGCCTTTCAGTGCAATAACTGCATAGGTATGGCACAAAGGAAACATTTGGATGATTTTTTACGTGGTAGAATTATCGGACGACTGGAATGTGGACGTACCCAGCTGGAAGTATCCGAGGAACTTGGAATCGCCCAGAATGTCATCTCCAGGCTTTGGCAACGATTCAAACATGATGGTAATGTGAGTAGATGTTACAGCACAGGTCGCCCCCGAGTTACTACGCCGAATGATGACCGGTATTTGGCAGTTACTGCCAAAAGAAACAGACGGAGCACAGCATCAGACCTGTCTCGTCAGCTCTCTTCAGTTACCGGTACGACAGTTTCAAGGCAGACCGTGTACAGACGCTTAGGGAACATTGGTCTATATGCTCGTAGGCCTGTCAGATGTGTTCCCCTTACCGCAACTCACTGTCGCCTGCGATTATGCTAGGCTAGAGAGCATGCATTGTGGACACCGCAACAGTGGTCTTGTGTGATGTTTTCCGACGAGTCCAGGTTCAGTTTACATTCTGATTCTCGCCGGACTTTCATATGGAGAGCGCCAGGTACCCGTTACCACCAAGAGAACACCATTGAACGACACCGTTACGGTGGTGCAGGATGGCTCATTTGGGGAGGAATTATTCTTGGTTTCAGAACTGACCTGCATGTTCAGAGTGTAACGATGACAGGCCACATCTATCGGGATGTCATTCTGGAACAACATGTACGTTTGTTTCGGGACGCCATGGGTCCTGAATTTCTGTATATGGATGCAACGCCCGACCTCACCGTGCAAACATTGTAGACGAATGCCTTCAATCGGAGGATATCACCCGTATGGATTGGCCAGCATACTCACCGGACTTGAATCCAATAGAGCATGTGTGGAACATGCTTGGCCGACGAATTGCAGCCCGTCAACCCCCTCCCAACTGTCTATCGGAACTTTGGAGGGCATTGCTTGATGAGTGGTGTAATTTTCCCCAAGATCAGATTGATAATCTGATACTCAGCATGCGTAGGCGTTGTAACGCTTGTATTGCATCGTCCGGGAGACATACTCCGTATTAACCATCATACTAACCATGTTATACTGTTTTCTGTAAATAGGTTCTTTTTTTAAATTTGCCCCAGGGAGTAAAAATCGCAATTTTTATTAATTATGTCAAACATATAGCATCTTTTATGCTCTTTGCCTTTTGTTTAATAAATAGACTTTACAAATAAGTCAAATTTGTTTTGCTTTTGTCTCTTTCATTGCCTGAACTTCATTATCCTTAAATTATGGACATGAGTGTATTATATAAAGAGAAAAGGCATTTTGTGTTTTTCAAGATAACCGAAAAAAGTACCGAACAATGCTCCAAATTGTGACAAATGCTTTTTCGTATAGCATAGAGCGCCAAACCCCACATTGCCCCTGAAAAAACATTAAAGTTTATCACAACACATTAAAAATATATTACATGCAATTCACGATAAGAACTGTTGTTATTCTACTATTTTAATAGTCTGCATATGTTCGTGACTCTGCGGCAAAACAGAACAGGCAACCTGGGTTATGGTTCAATTCGTAGAGATTCGTTCATTTTCGATTAAAAGAATAAAAAGTTAAAATCCAAAGTAAATAAAAAGCTGTTATACTACGATCAATAGAATTTTGAAGACAATCACTCAACAGTGTCAGATTATTTCAATTTTTATTGATAAAGAGCTAGCAGCAAAACTACTATAGACATGATAATTAATGAATATATAATTTAAATATGATTTTAAAAACGGCAATTTAGAGAATGCTATGGATGGCTATTGAATTAGCTAATAAAAGCCGACTACCAGCAGCTCTGCAAATGCTAAGCACAGGTAAGAAAGCAAGGACGAATTGGAAAGTTGAGTTCTGTACTGATTTTTCATCAGTTTCCTCGAAGAGAAACTATAGAGCTTTGAATTCCTTTTTCATAAATGACTAAATTAATGAACATATACTGAAAATATAATTTTTAAAAAGGGCAAATTAGAGAATGTATAATGGATAGATACTTGCATAAACTAATAAAAAATGTCCACTAACAGCTCTGCAAATGCTAATCAAAGGCGAGAAAGTAAGGGCGAATTGGAAAGCTGAAATGTGTATTGATTTTTCATCAATTTTCTCGAAGAGAAACTATAGAGCTTTGAACTTCTTTTTCATAAGTTAATGAGTATATAATTAAAATATAATTTTGAAAAAGGGAAATTTGGAGAATATATTATGGATGACTACTTGCATCAACTAATAAAAGACGCCTACCAACAGCTCTGCAAATGCTAATCACAGACGTGAAAGCAAGGGCGAATTGGAAAGTTAAGTTCTCTATTGTTTTTTCCTCAATTTTCTCGAAGAGAAACTTCAGATATTTGAATTCCTTTTTCATAAATTAATAAATTAATGAACATATACTGAAAATATAATTTTAAAAACGGCAATTTAGAGAATGCTATGGATGGCTATTTGAATTAACTAATAAAAGACGTCTACCAACAGCTCTGCAAATGCTAATCACAGACGTGAAAGCAAGGGCGAATTGGAAATTTAAGTTCTGTATTCATTTTTCGTCGATTTTCTCGAAGAGAAACTAAGAGCTTTGAACTTCTTTTTCATAAGTTAATGAGTATATAATTAAAATATAATTTTGAAAAAGGGAAATTTGGAGAATATATTATGGATGACTACTTGCATCAACAAACAAAAGGCATGCACTAATAGCTCTGCAAATACTAATCAGAGACGTGAAAGCAGTGGCTAATTGAAAAGTTAAGTTCTGTATTAATTTTCACTAATTTTCTCGAAGAGAAACTACAAAGCTTTGAACTTCTTTTTCAAGAACCTATTGCAGGCAACAAAATTTACCTTGTGGGCCACAATTAGAAACCTTGGGTCAAAGGAACCCTAGCTTTCGAATGTACAGTTGGACGAAGACAAGCCGGTGGCAGGGAATTATGATGTTTGGAACGTTTTCTTGAATCACACGAGGACCCATAATCCCCACCCCATACAACAATCCCTAACGTCTGTGCGCTACTCGAACATCGTTACAGACCAGGTTTCGCCTATTTATGACAACCATATTTCCGGCTGGAGATGGTGCTTACCAACAAAATAATACACCCTGTCATAAGGGTCGAATCGTCAGGAAGTGGCTCAAGGAACATTCCAGGGACTTTCAAGTCATCTCTGGTTCTGTAAATTCATTTGACATTAATCCAACAGAGCATTTGCAGCCACCCAGGCACCTTATGGAGTTAATGCCACCCGAGTACTGGCGGTTTTGAGGTCTAAACGTGGTCCTACATGTTATTAACACTTGGTCATAATGTCATACCTTTTCAGTATATATATATATATATATATATATATATATATATATATATATATATATATATATATATATATATATATATATATATATATATATATATAGAGAGAGAGAGAGAGAGAGAGAGAGAGAGAGAGAAGTTGGTATTGTAGGCAGTTCCAATGATCCCTCATTTTGGTGCTAAGATTAGTTTCACAGATTAATCATTTGTTGAGAAAAATCGCAAGGCACCCAAGTATTAAACTTATCTTCATAATGCAGATCCTCTCAATATCTTATCTACCACTATTTAATTACGCAGACAGTTTAAAGACTTTAACTGTTAAAGCTCTGTTTAAGCTTGCTGATCAGTAATAAGGATGACGAAGTAACTTAGAAAACAGTTATCTTACAGTGTAGCATTTGATATGAAAGTGTAAAAAGAATGCTTTGTCAAAATAACGTGATGGAGAAAAATAAAATCATGACCTCACTCCCTAATTAACTCTTGCGGTCTTCCCTTTCCGGCAATTTTTTTTGTCTTGTGCCATGACCTTTAGCGAGAGCCATTTTATTTCCTACACAGCATACCATAAAAAGGCAGCTACGTTTTTATAATCGCACGTTTTATTACCACAGTTGTTGTGTGCTGAAAATTACTGAAAATTCGGAGATTAGCAAGGAAGATAGGGTTTATCTTTGGTTAAGTGTGCTCTGACTGGCCAAAGATAACCTTGTTTTCGTATGTACATAATTCTGTATTCTCCGACGCGGATCCATTGTTCTTTGGGTAAAACTTTTATTTTGTTTCCTGCCTATTGTTTACGCAGACAAGTAAAGTACAACTCCAAGGTTAGAACAAACTAATATTTTGACAGGCTCACCATAACTAATTTTTAAACATCATGACGTTAGATACACAAATATCACATGGATCACTGTTACGTACCAAACGGGGTTTATATGAGTGCGCCTAGACTAAAACACTTTTCATCAAAATGTTTTTTTTATTTCCAAAATTTACTGTAGTACTGTTGTAAGGTATTTACAACACATACACCAGTGTTCGTTCTCACAGGTGTAACATAGTAAAATATACTCTATAAAATTAAAAGTAAATACCTTATATTTAAACTAAAACATTTATTATATACATTATTTACAGACTAATATATAACTGGATTAATATATGACATGACATTCATTATTTTGTTTTGATATTCATCAATATTTTTAAAATGGTATTCCTTAATCAAAATGTTATAAGAGCCAGGTAACAATCATGAATATTAAGTCGGTTTACCTCCAGGCATACACAGGAAAGCGGAACAGGGCTCTAGGCTGGCTGAACGTCATCACCTTGAAGTCGATGCTGACGTAACGGTCGTCACTTTGTTGGTTGCTGGATCTGGCAAATATTGCTGGCCCGGGCCCTCTGGCTTGCTCACGGGATCTGGATGTACTAGTTCCCTCTGGATTCCAACGTCGACTATTTTCCAACTTTTTTTTTCAGAACTTTACACCACGCCCCTTTTTTCTCTTTTCCAATCACTTGTTAATGAAATTTTCCCATATGGCTCATTAAAATGGCCTCTTAGGTGAAAATTGATCTTATTGCTTAGCCCCTGCCTCTATCTCATGGCTGCATCCCAGCCAGGGCTTGACCGTTACACTTTACCACTCCATCAGCTATAACTCCTCCGCAGGGGTCCCCACTAAACTTGAAGTCTACAGCTGCGTCTATATTCTTCTTAGAAATTTGGTCCCCAACTGTGTGAGCACATGCTGACCATCTTGGGAAATTACATCAGTACAAGTATTCTCAGTGATAATTACTCTAGAGGAAAAAAGATTGTCATAAGTATTAACGTTATCTGTATTTTTATGGCATCCTTTAATGATATTTTTTTATTTTTAGATCATTCTTTTAAGATGTGTGGAAGACTAACTTTAAACCCAATTCGACTTCATTTATTTTTTATCATATATATATATATATATATATATATATATATATATATATATATATATATATATATATACACACATATATATATATATATATATATATATACATATATATATACATACATACATATATATATATATACCTACATATATACATATATATAATATATATATAATATATACATATATATATATATATATATATACATATATATATATATACATATATATATATATATATATATATATAATACCAATATTATTACACTTAAAAATATCTCTTTAAGATTTCCATTTCCCCATTCATATTTTTTCATATCTATTTTCTCAGCCACAAAATATCATAATTAAAAGGAGTGTCCTCGACTTGAATTCTTCCAACGTATTTCTCAATGCAAACTCTGTAACAAATGCTAATTTTTTGTCCACTCGTCAAATCACTTTCCAGTAGCTTCTCAACAGCAAACTGAAACAAAGTAAAGCCAGACCTGTATTATGTGTCCAATATGTATACTATTGTAATCCAATTAAGTACATTATTACATTAGAAAAATGTTTATTGTTAGGAAATGTTTTGGAACAAATAAAAAAACTCTTTTATAAATTGATAAAAAACTTACATTTAAAAATTGGTAAAAAAACTTACTTTTTGCTCTATATTGCTCCTCGTATTTGATATTCCTGCAATAAACAATTGGATATTTTTGTAGGAAAATTAATTACAAATTAAAATATTTCTTCAAAGCAAGTCATAAGTTCAATGTATTCACTAAAAACATAATTAGTCAAATTATACTACTAGTATCACATAGATGGAAATAATAACTGGTATTCTTTATTATTCTAGCCCACTTTATCAATAAATCGTAGTTTATTTAATTTAAATTAACTCAACTGTATGGTGAGTATATTCAAATTAAGTATGCTGCATAAAATTGGCCTTTTGTCTACATTTTGATTGATAGAGCAGCAAAATAAATAAATGTTTACTGTCATTTGTGAATTAAATATCCACTTCCCTCTGAAGACCTGGTGGAGTCAATTTTTCCTGACATTTTTTAACAGTGACGGCGAAAAATGGGTCAAATTTTGTCTACTAATTTTAATTTCTAGCCCATGGGTCACAATCTCAGTAGCATTACTTGAATAAATGAGGGGTGATGACACCAATTTCACTGAATACCTTTTTTTTTCTCACTTTTAAAATTCTCTAAAAGTGTCTGTTACATTTACAACTTATACTATCGAAAATGAAGAGTGAACAATTTAAGCTGGTATAAAATATTGATATTAAGGTGCAGCATTTAGTGATACCATAGCTCAGTGGTGCTGCTGCACTGAGTATTCGAATGAACAAAGAAAGCACATATATATTATGAAATTATTTATACAACGCCAGTTTGGAAGTATTTTAAATAAATTTAATGATTAGTTATTTATACTTTAAGTTATTATCCTTTTCGATTACCTCATCACTTTCTAGTATGGAAAATAAGTTTATGGAATTTAGCATGTGGGTAATTTAAAAAACCCTACGGCCAGTTTCACCAAAGTCTTTTAATGGGTAACCGTGATTCATCTCTCTTTAAACAGATAATTACGTTCCGGGATCGTTATATCAGTTAATGTTAACAGTTTTCGAACCTATTTTAACCGGCAAAGGAATATTCATAATGTATTCAGAAGGAACCCATTATTTTCTTTCCCTTCATTCTTGCTTTAATTTCCGAGAATTTTCCCTCATCCACCTAGGGAAAAGGAGAAAATACAAAGGAGTAGGGTATTACACGTTCCTAGAATTTTTCAGAAATATGCACACCCTTCTAGTGGTCAATAGTTGTCAGATAAGCAGAAGTCAGCAAGTTCTATTCGGAACTGAGAAGGAACATATTCCCATTTTATGCCTTGCTTATTTACGTGCAGTTTGTCGATATGGAAGTCAGAAAGTAAAATGCTTTAACATTAAAACTAAATATCGTAATTTTAAATCGTTATGACAGGTTACCAAATATGCGCCAGCGCAACGCTGCAGCGCAGTTAAACATTTCTCAGCTTCTGAATTGCATTGAAAATGTTGAATCGTGGAGTACAACACCACTCCGATGACTTTATAAAACATTATGATTACGTACAATTTATCAATGAGCTTCTTAGAAAGAATTTCTACAATTCTAATTATAGACAGTCAACAACCGATCAATTATTTTTATTATGTAAACAATTCTTATGTCTTAAAGGATAATATACAGTACATAAATATGAGTTTTTTTAAAATTTTATTTTGAAATTTAGTACATTTGAAATAAAGGGGGAGAGATAAATTAAAATTATCGCTTTATGTGATCGTTGCATCGGTTAATGTTATCAGTTTTCGAACTAACCAGCAAAGGAATATTCACAATGTATTCAGAAGGAACCCGTTTTTTCCTTTCCCTTCGCTGTTGTTTGAATTTCCGAGAATTCTCCCTCTTCCACCTAGGGAAATGGAAAGTGAACAAAAGAGTGGGAAATTATACGTCCTCAGAATTTTGCTCGCTTACATACAGCTTGTCGATATGGAAGCCAGAAAGCGAAATGATTTAACATTAAAACAAAAGATCAAAATTTTAATGTCGTTATGACAGGTTACCAAAAATGAGTCAGCGCAACATTTCTCAGCCTCTATTGTGGACAATTTTAAAAACGCGTGATGATTTTACTAAAAGAAATAAACAAAATGAAAATTCGGAGACACTTCCACAGAGCTTCCACATTAACAGAATATGAAGTCTGTCAGATTGTCATAGTAAAATAATTGTCATAGGAGAATGATGAAATTGAGAGTCAGATGAATTATCTCTTGATATCAAGACACCTCCTGTAAGTGCTGAAATGAGAAATGCATTGAAAGTATTGAAAAGTTTAAATATCATCTCTCCAATTACTTTAAAAAACATTATGATTACGAACAATTTATCAATGAGCTTCTTGGAAAAAATTGTAGACATTGAACAAATAATCATTTTTTTTAATTATGTATACAATTCTTATGTGTTAAACGATAATATACGATACATAAATGTAACGTGTAAATCAAAGGGGGGGATAAATATATTATGTAAACAATTATTTTTATTATGTAAACAATTGTTATACAGTACATAAATATAAGGTGAGTTTTTCATTTTATTTTGAAATTTAGTACATGTGAATTAAAGGGGGAGAGGTAAATTTATATAATATTGTATATCGTTTATTGTTATCAATCGGTTATTGTTATAAAATCACAGTGTCCCAAACTGATCACATTAAGCGGCGCCCACTGTATTTCAAAATATTTTAAGCAGAGATAATTGAATCCCCTGATAGATTTTATCCATTTTAAAAATCCCATTTATTCCTTAATGTCTTCTTAGCGATCTTTTTCGCCTGCTTTATCGCCGATTTCGTATTGGGTATTAAGGTGACATTCAGAAAATAAATAGGTACTTTATAGCTAGATATATGATAGCGTTATCTGATGACTCCTTAAGTCTTAACAATGTGACTTTTTGACATCTTAACTTTCGACTTGGTAAAACTGAAACTGTAGACTTCTTTTACGTTTAAACTGCCGATTAAAATATTTCTGGGGATTTAAATTGCTACTATAGTAATTTTAAAAGATTAAAACTGTTAAGCTATGTTAGTTTATTTATTACATTGCAGTGCTGATGAATAAAACGTCTAAAAAGGAGATATACTTCACTAATTAAGTTTACAGATCTCATTTGTTTATTTAAAAATATTTTAAAAGTTAGTAAATTAAGAGTTCAGGTTATCTTGTGTCACGAGATGCTGAATGTTAATGGATTAGTATAAACTGTACATAATCTGAATCCTTTTTCTAAATATTAATGGAAAATAAATATCCATTTAATGTTTTGTTTGAAGAAAAATTTTAATTTACAACATAATTAAAGTAGCTGTTTCAAGAGTATTTTGTATCATGAGAACTTTTTGTTTACCAATTGAGAGACGATACATTGAAATGATCAGACTTGTTGAACTGGAAAGACATCAATGTTTATAATTTCCCTGTTGGAGTTGCAATTTGATTTAATCAGATGAAATGAATCAGAACAGGAACAACACTCATAGAAAAGCTCTAAAAGATTTATACCTGTTATTAGACCAAATTGAATGTGGGAAACGATCTACTAATCATCGTATGTAGTCAAGCACTCATTTAGTACACATAGATTAAAAAAACCTAACTTTTCAAATGAAGAAATAATCTGGTGAAATTACTTATGTCATAATGAAAAAAATTTCAATTTAACGGGTGATTGGAGAAAGGCTAATATTCCAGGAAAGCTTTTTTTTGAAAATTAAACAAACAGTTTACAGCAAAATTGAAAATTTTGAAAAACATTTTAATTGGTAAATTCTATATTTTGACAATTCGATAGACATGTATTTTTTTAGACTAGCATATACCCCGTATTATGATGTGATCAGTAAAATTTTTAATTTTCAAGAATTGTAAAGTAACCTATGAGGCAGGTAAAAAAAATGGTTTGTTTTTGGCTGAGAATTATCTGGTACAAGCTTAATAATTTCTTTGCCAAAATTGAGTGTGGGAAACGATCTAATAATCATCGTATGTAGTTAAGCACTCATTTAGTATGCATAGATTAAAAAGACCTAACTTTTCAAATGAAGAAATAGTCTGGTGAAATTACTTATGTCATAATGATAAAAGTTTCAGTTTAACAGGTGATTGGAGAAAGGCTAATATTCCAGGCAAGGTTTTTTTTATAGAAAATTAAACAAACAATTTACTGAAAAATTTAATTTTGAAAAACATTTTAATTGGTAAATTCTATATTTTGACAGCTCGATAGACCTGTATTCTTTTTTGACTAGCATATACCCCGTCATATGACGGGATCAGTAAAATTTTTAATTTTCCAGAATTGTAAAGCACCCTATAAGGCAGGTAAAAAAATGGTTTGTTTTTTGGGTGAGAATTATCTGGTACAAACTTAAATTTTTTTATCTTCATACTCCCCTAAAGTCTCCCAATACTGTCAATTCAGTTTAGAATCACGTTGTATTCATTTAGAAAAATAATTCAAAGTTTTCTTAGCTGCATCGAAATTATCGTTAAATTCTTCCCAAATTTTTACCACAGCAATTAACTCTCTGACTGCTCAATTTGTAAACCGAGATCTCTTTAAAAATTGCTTATTTTTTTGTTGCATAGTTTAAGTATACATATAAATTGGAAAATTAAAATACTAATTTTTTTTCTAGAAAATATTTTTTATATTGACATTTACCATGAGAAATTAAGCTTTTAAAAAATTAATTTTAGATTTTATCACATAAAAAATTGATTTTTTAATACAGTTAATTTTTATTTATAACATATATTCTGTTATCTAATATAGCTATAGTTCTCTTCATATAATTTTATTTATTACTTAATTAAATGTGTAATACTGTATATAATTTATTCCAGTGGTTAAACCGTGAAAAGGCGGAATGTGCTTCTCAATAAAGAAAGAAAAACACATGCCCCCGAAAATCGCGAGATGAGCAAATTTTGCTACATTTGATTTGCCCGTGGTAATCGCGGGATGAGCAGTCAGAGGGTTAATGGAAATAAAGGAATGAAGCTATCATTTTTACTACATACTGGAGGTAGATAGAATTTGTTGTTAATACCGGTGATAACATTTTCATTGCAACAAAAAATAATTAAGGATTAAATTTAAAATTATCACATATGTACCTAATCTATTATTTAAGCCAAATATAAGAGAAAATTATTTACGTAATATCTAAATTCAGTGATAAAACGTATGGAAATAGTGAAGACGATATTTAAATAATTTAAAATAAGAAATGATTAAATGAGATGATTAAAAGAATGACGTCATAATGCTAGAAAAAGGTTATTTTTACCTATTTAATATAATAAATAGGTAAACCTATTTATTATATTAAAGTGTATGTTAACATATTATGTTAACATCTACCTAGGTAAATGTTATTTTTACCTATTTATTTGACAAATTGATAAATTTTATCGACTGCTCTTAACCAGGTAAAATAGGTCTGGAAATAAGGGCATTAAATGCTAACAAAGGGAAGGGGGGGATTTAGAACGTTGCTAACCCTAACTCATCAAGATACAAATATGGATGCCTCTATCAATTCCAGGTACAACCGCTTCATTAATTCGAGGACAGACGTCCGATAACTAAGGCTATTATTATGCAGGGGATAATTAGATATTAGTGTATAAAGCAGGAATCAGTTCTTCATATTTGGAATCTTATCCTTTTTCCAATCATCCATGCAAATCACCTTGTATGTTACTATTTAAATTAAAAACAATTCCATAAAAGTTCAAATACACATTATTCACAATACTAAATGCATTAACTTAAAAACAATACTTTTAAAAATAGACAAAATTTTCTAATTACAGTATCACATATATCAGCCACAAATTTGAAAGCTTGCACAACGTTCCTAACCAATCCCAAACCCTTTTTCTACAAATAAAGACATTACAATTTATGTAAATTGGGATAGAGACATTGAAATAAAATCATAGAGGTATAACAAGTTATATTTAAGAAATACTGAATACTGACATTCAAAATAGTATATTAGAAAACAACTTTCCTTTCTCTGTACATAGTTAAATCAATGCTTTAGTATAATATTCCTTACTAAACAATTCAAAATGCATTAGTTACAAATCATAAACATCAACACATAAAAGCTCTTCGCAAGACATTGTTTATGATTACTGTAAGTACACTTAAATATCTTACAAAATATACAATTCCCAAAATATACATTTACTAAATACACAGTTCCCAGATAAGGACGTACTGTTTCAAAATGATCCAGAACTGCTATAAATATACATGAATATACATGCCAGAAATAGTTTTCGAGCTTACTGGCTCCGATAATGAAATACACAATTCAATATCTTGGGTCACCCTTAAATACTATTTACGTTGAATTGTATAGAATCTTGAATCTCCTGTGAGACTTTCTAAACTCATTCCTATGAAAATATTTACTGCTAAATGATAAAAACCTTACATACTTAGTATGCATTGTTTATGTCCATAAGATGCATTGTGGCATTTTAAGAGTGTTAAAGATTAACGTGTGAATGAAAAAGAGTCATACCGGTTTAAACGACTATAAACATTTAACGGAATAGATTAATGGATGGTCATGAGTCCTTAGATTCTGATTTACTATGCTACCTACCTGATAGCACTTCAATCCTAAATTAATTCATTCACCTGCATAGATGATTGTATGGCTTCGGCTGGGTCAACCTATGAATTCGACTCACCTGCATAGAGGGAAAATTTGTAAGTTAACTATTATAGATACAAATGTATAAATTTATGTATTTAACCCTGTCTCTCACCTGAACTTGATATAAGACTCATGATATAAGTACTAAAACTAGCAAACTTATAATTTTATATTTTTATAAACTGTTAAATTTGAAGCTATTAGAATTTACAATAGACTCCAAAGCAGCAGTTCTCTCACTTTTTTCGCTTTGGAACAAATTCTAGGCACTTCAGAGGGTATCGGAACTCAGTATAGCTTTTAGTTGGTTGAGGGCTTAAAGGTAATTTGTTTTCCTTTGATGGCTCTAGATTCAATGGGGGTAGAGAATCAGTGGTACTTCCGATAAATATAGTGACAAGTCTTAGAAAGTTTCAACAGTATTGCAGTGGTTAGAGAAAACAATTGTAATTCCTACTTCAAGTATCTCCATGCTCTATTTAGAACTTCAATTGTTTATTATTAACCCTTGCATCCTTGGCATAATCCTATGTACCCTTGACATACACTCGCGGCATACCATGGAGCCACTGCACCAAGTTTCAGAACAGCATCTCTAAAGCCTCATTTTAACAAGTTTTATTTTGCATTGATGGCCTTGTAACAAACTACTTTACCTTTACAACTAGTATTTTCTGTTTTATGACATATTCTTTACAATCTGTCCTTTAAACTATTAGTCTCATTGTCTTCTCACTTCAAAACAAAATAATCATTTTGGAGGAATAAACCATCCTTGGTATCTCAAAAGAAAAGTCCACTATGTAAATGATTGCTTCAAACATACAATACAGTTTCACCAAGTTTCACCAAACATACAATACAGTTGTACTCTGCACCAAGTTACAGAACAGGATCTCTAAAGCCTCATTTTAACAAGTTTTATTTTGTATTGACGACCTTGTAACAACCTACTTTACTTTTACAACTACTAGTATTTTCTGGTTTATGACATATTCTTTACAACCTATTCTTTAAACTATTAGTCTCACTGTCTTCTCACTTCAAAACAAAATAATCATTTTGGAGGAATAAACCATCCGTGGTATCTCAGAAGAAAAGTCCACTTTGTAAATGATTGCTTCAAACATACAATACAGTTGCAATTTTACTGCCCGCACTTAAAGCAGTCGTTGAAACTCTTATCTCATCTGTCATCCGGGTGTCATGCTGAGAGGCAAATCGTTCGTGCGGCATCTCAATTTCACCGACTTGAAATTTGTAGAAATACTTTTTGAATGGGTGACAGATAATATTAGGTAAAATCGAGAAAATGGGCAATAGATCAATCAAACTACGATGGCATTCGCACTAAAGGTAACAGAAGAGTTAGCGCATAAAATTGGGAACTTTTGAAAAGTTCCGGGTGAAAAAACTGTTCGAAAAATTACGTTTGAAACTATTTTCAAGTCAATGTAGCGAAGCTATCCGCTAACAAAGTTCAAGTCCCTGCCTTTCTTTGTAGGATATTTTTGGTTGTCATTTTAATTATGGTAAAAACGCACGAAACTAATTATATTTAGAAGACTATTTTGTTTCAAAAAGGAATATGCAAACCATATAAGCATGACTTTTGCTGTTTCAAATAAAGATGAATTGTCATACACGTGATTCTCACACGGTTACAACTTTTTCAAACGCTAAAATTTCAAAAGTAAGACTAGTAATATTAATTACGGAGCAATGATTTTTTTAGCTTATATATATATATATATATATATATATATATATATATATATATATATATATTTATATATATATATATATATATATTATATATAAATATACATATATATATATATACATATATATATACACACACATATATATATATACATACATATATATATATATATATATATATATATATATACATATACATACATATATATATACAGATACATATAATACACACACACACATATATATATATATATATATATATATATATATATATATATATATATATATATATATACAGATACATACATATACATATATATATATATATATATATATATATATATATATATACATCTGTGGGAAATATCTCTAGAAGAATCTGCCTCCGACAGTTTAAATCTTCTTTTTATTTGGAAATTTATGAAATTGTCCGCTAGGGCCTTGTAAGATAATAATTGGTCAGACCCCTTCTCTGAGGGCGTAAACTGTAGCCCGTGTGGTCAATTTAGGTTAGGGGTTAAAAAGAGGAATTCAAAATGACGAGGGAATTTTTAGCCCTTGATTTAAGTTTTGAAAACCTCTGAGAATTTTCCTTACACACACACACACACACACACACACACACACACACACACACACATATATATATATATATATATATATATACAGGGTGTCTATAAAGAACTCCGGGTTTTTAAAAAATTCATATCTCACTAATATAAAAGATAGTTGTCGATTTCTCTAAAAGAGTAGCTCAAAAAGTTTACTCATTTCTTTTGGAATGTTTGTATCAATTTTCGCTGGATTGACCTTTGTAAAGAAGTCGCGAAATTTGAAATGATACTCCGCAACAAAAGGCTCAATGTGTTATTTGGCTCAAAAACGAATCTGTAGTTACCGTACAAAGAAATTTATAATATGGTGTTAATTCTGACAAAAATTCGTCAATGTTCAGTGCATTTAAGGAAACAGGGAATGTTTTGAAGCAAAAGTAGTAGTTGTGTCTCAAGAGAAATACAAAACTCCGTTATTTTTTCTTCTATATCAAGAACCTTGTGTATGCAGAGAAAAAAATTCGTATGTTCAACATCTCAAACGAATAGTCAATTGTGTGCAACCGTAGACATGCTAAGACATAAATAGTACGTTTAGACTTCTCTGCCACTAACGGGGCATAGAACTTTACTAAGTGTAAAAAAAACTTGAAAATGTAAGCTTGCCATCATGTATATAAAAAAATGTATGTATGTTTTTTATTTCATTTAATATTTCGCTCAAAACAGCTTATAGACACCCTGTATATATATATATATATATATATATATATATATATATATATATATATATATATATATATATATATATATATATATGTGTGTGTGTGTGTGTGTGTGTGTGTGCAAAGAAAGAGAAAGATGTTCTAATTAGTATATTTTTAATCGGTTGTTTTAGAGAATTTTCATTAAAGCCAATAGTTTCTATATTATGAGATCTTTCTTATATGATAAATAATTTGTATTCAAAGCTGGATAGTTGTAAAGAAGTACTAATAAGAATAATTACTAAACAATCACATTTGTCTACATTCCCAAAATAATCATCAAATATGTATAATACAATAATATTTAATAATATCTAAATCATCAAAATAGAGAAATTTTATTTTAGTTATTGGAAGACTATTGGTTACTTAACGCATAAATAGCATTAGTCTGGCAGTCCATTTTAAGCTGCATGTAGAAGAATACAAAAAGTTGTTGTGAGGAAAGTCTGATTTAAAATAAATATAATTAGTATTTTATCAAAAGAAAAAAAAATTTGCAGGAGGAGCTTTGAAGATGGACAACAGACGAAAAAATTTATTGTTCTTAAACGTCATTAGTTAAATTCAATACATACTCATAACAAGTAAATAGTTGAGTTTCTGCAACTTCATATCTCAAAGAACATGCTCACATGAAAATTGAAAATGAAGTAAGATTAATGGTTGTAGCCTTCCATGCATTTATAATGTGCACAAAAATAAACTTCTAGAGTAATTTCAGCTTAAATAATTACAGGCTGGATCTTAATGACAGCTTTTCAGTTCAGATAATTTTTCTCCTACCTGCTTTTTCATTTTTTTTATACTCAGGCACTGATAAATTATAACTTAAGATTACAGAAAAGAGAGAAAATTCTGTCAGCGGACCGAAAATGAAACAGAACAAAAGTAACACCACTTGAACCTGTTCAGTTTCCACAAGCTGTCTAATAAGCCCGTTGTGTCTAAAACATCTTAAGCGAGGAAACGCATGTTTGCATGCAAATCGGAAACAAGATAATTGGTATAACATTGTCTTGGTCCACAGGAAAATTTTGTTAGGTGCTCAGACCAAACTAGTGAAGGAATTTTTTTTCGAAGCCAATAACCTGGCATTTTCGCCCGGGACCCACCTCCTATTGAAGGAAACAATTTTGGCACGATTCATCACAGTCATGTGGGGTGAAACGCGGCAAATAATAGATCGAAGAAGGGTTAGGTCATGTCTATGAAATTGTATGATAAACAACTTCGCAGACTTGAAGGTCTCTCAAGGACTTTTTTTCTTAAAAGACCCCCCTCGGAGTCGGAAAGAGATGATAAATTAATAAAAGAATTAATTTAGGACCAATCACTGAAGATGAGGCTTTATATAGATTTTTTTATGTTTAGAAGCCTCGAGGCACTCCATGTCAGATTCAGAGCAATGTTCTAGAACAGGATTGACCAATAGTGATATAAAAATCGGAAACAAAAGTAGAAAATAAATAAATTTTAATATAATGTTTATTGAGATTATTAGATAGATGAAGGGATAATTGGGACTCACTGGTACTAAATTTCAGAGAAATATATTTTGCTGGTCTAATGCTTATATTTACACAGAGGCAAATATATAAATATATAAAAATGTTGTTAAAACCAATTAAGAAACAAATAAAATGTTGTAGACGAAATGATATCAACATCAACCAAATAAAAAGAGAAAAAATGGTAATATCATGAACAAAACCGAGTTCCATATAATTCTTTCCATCGTTTTTTAAGTATCAAGTAGGAAAAATATATGAGTACAAGGTTGTGCCAAGTATCTTTTATACAAGACTTCCGCACAAAAATGGTAGAACCCTAAGAATCAAAATTTGGACTTTTTTTATCGAAAAGGATAAAAATCACTTTCTAAAAGCTTAAAATGTCCATTAATAAACATAAAGGACATTAAAATATTTTATTGGGGATATCGAAGAATATATGAATCACGATGGATTATTTGGTATTTATCAATTATAAAGTCAAACTCGCTAACTTTTGTGCAGATCATACTAATTTCTGCTTTTTAATAGTTGCCATTTTTGTGAATAAGTGGTGTTATTTTCAAATATTTACAATCTAGTAACAGTAGTTAATGTTAATTTAATACCATTTCCCCCTGTTATGTTAACTAGAAGTTTTTACCATTTTACTATAGTGGTAAAAATCTATAATTTTCTGTTGAGTAAAGATGCTATAAGTTTTCTGGTATAAATAAATTTTAAAAAATTAATTGGCAACAGCTATGCTATGGCTGTCACAAATGTTTATAAATTACAATAATTGTTTTGTTAAGTAATGTTGGTTTACCTCCATTCAAATTTGAGTATCTATTACAATGTTTCTTTTGAATTTCGGCTGTGAGCAGATCACAGTATTTTTTTTAAATAAAAGTGTTTTTATTAAATATCAATCAATACATTTATTAAAAATTAGTCTCATTATAATTCAAAATGTTATCACTATGTTTCTTGCTAATTTATCGTAAAGGATAATATTCCCAATGGTTACATTGCCAAATTCTCGGAGAGCAGAACGAAATACATGGTCCATAAATAAGTGAGGATTATGTATTGTCACGGGGGGGCAATGTTTAGTCAGCCATAAATTTAGAATGGGACTCTATGGGTATCTCGCCAAATTGGCGAGATATCGGTTCGTTACCGACAGTTTTGGCAACCTATTTTTTTTCCAAGTTTCGCCAAATGCTGCCAAGTGTGGCGTCACGTGACCACTTCCGGTTCCTGGAATATTCCAGCAGTTTCTTTGGGCCTATATAAGGCAGACTGAGTCCCAAAACGGTAGAGTCGTTAAGCGGATCTCTCGGTGTAAGAAGTACGCACGGTGTGTTGTGTTTCACCGGTGCTTTCGTTTTGTTAGATGCGGACAGAGGTACGTGAGCCCATGGCTCAAATTGCTCCCCGGTGTTTTTGTCGGTGTGTTGTATTTTCCAACTGAATGCTAATAAATGATTGTTTTCGTGCTGTAGTCTTACCTAAAGTCCATTCAATCCCCGAACCCAGCTTTTGAAGTACGTAACAGTATTTTGTTTATTGCAGACTCACGGCCCATATTCATATTCAGCGCCCCAGTGGGTTGGCATTTCGCAATATAACAACAGTCAGTTTTAAAAAACTACATAATTGACATCCTTACAAATTAATGCTTAACTTTAAACCCATGATTACATGCTTGTCCCCCCAAAACACCTGCTAACGCATATTCCTATACTCTTCACTACACGAGAAAAATGTTTCCGAGTTTTTAAACTTTGGGGGGAATACCTTGAGAAAATGAGTTACTTAAGAAAAAGACACCCCGAGGAAGTTTATAATGAATTATTTTTTATAAGCTTTCAAATGAATGTTCTTGGTGATTTTATTCTTGCTCAGGTGACAACAACATATCGCTGATAGATGAGCATATCCCTCTGTGTTCAGCAAGTAAATTTATTCTGTGTTTGTGGTGACAAGATGAATGCTGCTCTCTTAGTTTTATTGGGAACTGGCAATCAGCGAATGGATCTTATGGGAAAGTCTTACCACTTTATTTAAAATGTGCCTAAGTTAGTGTAAGATATGGGGGTAATTCATACCTTAATCTGTTTAGTGACACGAGAGTAATGGCTTTGTAATGTCGAAGTGTAAGGACTAAGCTGCGAGGAAATATATTTAGCTTCACATTCAAGCTCTTCCACAAACCAGTCTCGCTAAAAAAAACACTAGCTGGGTGAATAAAGACATTATCTCGTCTAATTTGCATTACCGGAGGGGAAAAACACCATGTGTAACGATATTTTAGAATTGATTTCGGATGCCTAGAAATGTGTTGGTAATTTTTCTGTTGGTTTCGTCGTTCAACACCTGCAGATTATTATGGTACTGCCATCTATCATTATATACCTCTGAATCCACACGGTAACCTTAACTGAACAACAACAGGAATATCAATCAATTATGTTGTATATTTTGCTAATTTTTCAAACACAGGGTTGTGTGACTCATCATTTATTAAGGTAGCAGACTACGCTGAAATCATCATTTAATAGATTGAGAAAGTAAACTTAGAGCTCTCAAACGGAAGAAGAAAAATCACTGTGACTGGCTAAAAGTAAATGAGGAAATTGGCGAATCTTATGTAGCTTTTAGTTGATTAAGGTGGTAAAGGATAATAAATATTAAATTTTAACTGTTCAACTTTTAATACTAGCTGAAATAATTATATTACCAAAACATTTTATGAAATATCGTTAATTATACTAAAAAATACGCTAAAAGCTAATCTCTAAACGTGCTAAATCTACAACAAAATAATCTTCGATAAAAATATTTAAAATCTACACAAACATTAAACTTTTTTCAAAGTTTAACTGCTGTTTTCCAAACATGAATTCCAAGATTGAATGGTTGCTAGATACTTTCCTCATTCGGTAATTCACTCATGTTTTTAAAATTGATTTTATTGCAATAATGATAATGGCAAGTATCCAGTTTTATTGCAAATTTCTCTTTCCTGCATTTTGTTGCTTGTGCATTGACTACATTTTGAAATACCCGAATTACCTAAGCTCATACATTATGCTTACATACTTGGAACTATTTCCCACTTGAAAGCCCGGAACGACTAGACCTCCGAACGAAGGTAAACCGATACTTAAGTGTACTGCATACACACCCACACATATATATAATATATATATATGTATATATATATATATATGTATATATGTATATATATGTATATATATGTATATATATATATATGTATATATATATATATATATATATATATATATGCACATAAATAAAAGTTTATGTTGGTGTTTATGTATGTGAATGAGAATGTATGTATGTGTACACACACACACACACACACACATATATATATGTATATATATGTATATATATATATACGTACATAAAAAAGTTTATATATGTAAATAAGAATGTATGTAAGTTTATACACACACAAACACAGTTATATATACATAATATATATATATATATATATATATATATATATGTGTGTGTGTGTGGTGTGTGTGTGTGTTTCACTGGATTTGTAAAATAATAAGCCTGGCTGGGAGTCGAAATGATTCCAACGGGTCATTTAGTGTTTTAAAAAGAATAGTCTTACTTTGTTCTGAATACTTGGTAATGTAAAACACATACTCAGTAGTTTTAAAGAGCCTAAAATTTTGTCAAATGTAGTATGGCAGAAAAATTTATAATTTTCTACAATTTCTGAAGCTTTTTAGAACGTCAGAATATAACATTATATTATATCATGGAATACCGCTAAATTTAGAAAAACAGTTGACCTTAGTGAATGTTTCTGTTTTCCAAAAGAAAAAATTTACATAGGAACTGCAAAAACAATTAAAGAAGGCATGGAATAAAGAAAATCAAAGATTGTTAAAAAACAAAATATTTGGCAAAAAAATAAAAAAAATTGGCATTCGTAATAAATATGTATCGAAATTGAATAACTATAAATCTTAATTAAATGGAAGTATATGTGTCGAGAAAATTTCAAACAGGTCTATAGATGTTTGCAAATTTGAATTTTTGAGAATAATTCGGTATAGTAATGGTTTAGGCAACTCAGGGAAATTGAGGAATAAAGCTAATAAAAAATATCAGAAAAGGCACAGTGGGCCTTGGAGACTTCAAAATTTGTTTTACAGAAACTAAAGAAACATAAGAAGAATTTAATAACAAGTTTTCCTCGTTGTCTTATATAAAGTAGACTAATTTGAATTCAATCGAATGTTCGCTGATTTTAAATTCAATTTTAAACTTCATTGTTATTTTTATAGCCGCTACAAAATGGCAAAAATGTTTCCTCTAGTGACTGAAACTTTCTCCATTTTTTCCTACGCAAAAATTCTAGAGTCCACTAAGTTAGGTTTTAATTGGAGGAATTAATCGGCAGCGCCTTTAAAAAAATGGATCAAGGACGGAATCCGTCTCAGCCGATTCGACTTCAGACTCACACCAAAAACAATTAAAAAGCCTTTGCACGTGATGAATGTCACAAAGTGGCACTGAAAAATAGACGAGGAGGTCCAAAACAAGTTTGGGAGTAAAAAAACAAAGGGGAGATGAAACCAGATATACGGAGGGATAAAAAATAAGATGTTTTACTGAGAACATTGTGCCCACATAGAGGAAAATGTATATGTGTATGAATAATACTGTTTTTCCCAGAATTCCTTTTTAGTTAAAATAAATGGCAATGGATAGGATATCAAAGTTTTATTATTACTCCTTTTACTTTATAAATATTCCTTATAAAAATCTCTGTCCCGGAGTAGCTGGAGTGCATATCTTATGCAATCATAATATTCCAAATATGGTCAAAATATCGAACTTTTATTGGATGAATTGTTTTTCTAGTATTTGTACACATGGTGTCAAAGCTTCGAAATTGTATCTTTAATATTACAAAAATTGCTTTTCAATACGCTGCATTTATAGAGCTTTCTTTTAGCAACTAAAATATTTCATTTGCTTTTCAACCATCTTTATTTTTTCTCAAATTCCATGAACTTAACACATTGTTGACCGTCAATTTTACTGAAAATTTAAGTCATGTCACAGGCTATTATTTCGTAATTGGATGTGGAAGTAACGGACAATCATATAAAGAATCCACGTATAATTCATTGAGAGATTCTTCATTACGTTTTGTCCTCGTTTTTTTTTAAATTTTTTTTATATTATTTTTTACAACAAAAGATTTGGCAGGTCTTATAAGAGAGAGACACATTGTGTTATACTGACAACAATTGCACTGTATAGTTGCTAACAGAGAAAAAAAAACAGCGATGAGAAAAAAAAACGCATCACGAGTTTACTCTATCAGCAAATTTGGCCATAAAAATATGATTATCTTGTGATCAACAATGTGAAGGCATTTTCCAAACTTAACTGTATAGGGGGTGGGGGTGGGCTGAGACTATTTCAAGGGGGAAGGCTCAAGTGGTAATATGGTATATTATTTTATGGATCATTAAATATACTCAATATTAGGTAAGTATTTATGAAATTAGATTGTCATGATAATTGAGGGAGGCTAAATAATTTAAAGGGGGGGGAGGGTACAAAAAGTTTGGGAACTGCAATTTTTATACAATTTAAATATAAGTGTTACATTTTATATAGGTCTTCTACTTTAAATATAGACTAAAAACATATAGACTAATAATCACTTTTCACTTTGCTTTAATTATAAACATGGTAGTGATTTCATTTTTCAAATTGTAAAACATAAAGGTATGTAAGGAACATTTTTTTTCAGCAACTAAAAGAATCCAATGCAGATTAATTAGAGCTTACTTCTAAAAGAATGTTCATTTTAAATTCCGCTCATTGATTTTCTCTTTTGCCACATACTCTAATATTACTCATTTCATAGAAAGATGACGGGCAGATAGTGTCATGAAATGCTGCCGGTGTTTGTTGGGTTATTGTGAATATTCGAAAAATAGTTCAACCCCAAAATGCTTACTAAAAATGTTTTTCAGAGTGTCATTCTCTTAATGACGAGTAGGCAAAATGTATCTAATATAAAATTGTATTAAGAGAAATGATTATCTATATATTAAGTTTAGCAACAATCACTTTTCACTCTGTTTTAATTATAAACATAGTAGTGATTTCATTTTTAAAACTGTAAAAGATAAAGATATGTAATTAATTTTTGTAATCAACTGGAAGAATCCAATGCAGATAAATTAGAGCTTATTTCTAAAAGAACGTTCATTTTAAATTCCGCTCATTGAATTTCTCTTTTGCCATAAGTTCTAATATTACTTATTACGTAGAAAGATGAAAGCCAGATAGAGCCATGAAATGCTAATGGTGTTTGTTGGGTTATTGTGAATATTCGCAAAATAGTTCAATCCCTAAATGATTACTAAAAATTCTTTTCAGAGTGTCATTCTTTTAATGACGAATAGGCAAAACGTATCTAATATAAAATTTGTATTAAGAGAAATGATTATCTTCATATTAAATATAGCAATAGTCACTTTTCCCTCTGTTTTAATTATAAACATAGTTGTGATTTCATTTTTCAAATTGTAAAACATAAAGATATATAAGGAATTTTTTTCAGCAACTATAAGAATCCAATGCAGGTAAATTAGAGCTTACTTCTAAAAGAATGTTCATTTTAAATTCCGTTCATTGCTTTTAAACAGTAAAACATAAAGATATGTAATTAATTTTTTTATTCAACTGGAAGAATCCAACGCAGATAAATTAGACCGTATTTTAAAAGAATGTTCATTTTGAATTCCCCTCATTGCTTTTCTCTTTCACCACAAGTTCTAATATTACTTATTTCATAAGAAGATGACGAGCAGATAGTGTCATGAAATGCTACTGGTGTTTGTTGGGTTATTGTAAATATTCGAAAAATAGTTCAACCCCAAAATGCTTACTAAAAATTTGTTTCAGAGTGTCATTCTCTTAATGATGAATAGGCAAAATTTATCTAATATAAAAATAGTATTAAGAGAAATGATTATCTACATATTAAGTGTAGCAATAGTCACTTTTCACTCTGTTTTAATTATAAACATAGTTGTGATTTCATTTTTCAAATTGTAAAAGATAAAGATATGTAATTCATTTTTTGTAATCAACTGGAAAAATCCAATGCAGATAAATTAGAGCTTATTTCTGAAAGAATGTTCATTTTAAATTCCACTCATTGCTTTTCTCTTTCAAGTTCTAATATTACTTATTTCATAGAAAGATTACAGGCAGATAGTGTCATGAAATGCTACTGGTGTTTGTTGGGTTATTGTGAATATTCGCAAAATAGTTCAATCCCAAAATGATTACTAAAAATTCTTTTCAGAGTATCATTCTTTTAATGACGAATAGGCAAAACGTATCTAATATAAAATTTGTATTAAGAGAAATGATTATCTTCATATTAAATATAGCAATAATCATTTTTCACTCTGTTTTAAGTATAAACGTAGAAGTGCTTTCATTTTTTAAATTGTAAAACATAAAGATATATAAGGAATTTTTTTTCAGCAACTAAAATAATCCAATGCAGATAAATTAGAGCTTACTTCTAAAAGAATATTCATTTTATATTCCTTTCATTGCTTTTAAACAGTAAAACATAAAGATATGTAATTAATTTTTTTATTCAACTGGAAGAATCCAACGCAGATAAATTAGACCGTATTTTAAAAGAATGTTCATTTTGAATTCCCTTCATTGTTTTTCTCTTTCACCACAAGTTCTAATATTACTTATTTCATAGAAAGATTACAGGCAGATAGTGTCATGAAATGCTACTGGTGTTTGTTGGGTTATTGTGAATATTCGAAAAATAGTACAACCTCAAAATGCTTACTGAAAATATGTTTCAGAGTGTCATTCTCTTAAAGATGAATAGGCAAAATTTATCTAATATAAAAATTGTGTTAAGAGAAATGATTATCTACATATTAAGTGTAGCAATAGTCACTTTTCACTCTGTTTTAATTATAAACATAGTTGTGATTTCATTTTTCAAATTGTAAAACATAAAGATATGTAAGGAACATTTTTTTTCAGCAACTAAAAGAATCCAATGCAGATAAATTAGAGCTTATTTCTGAAAGAATGTTCATTTAAATTCCACTCATTGCTTTTCTCTTTCAAGTTCTAATATTACTTATTTCATAGAAAGATTACAGGCAGATAGTGTCATGAAATGCTACTGGTGTTTGTTGGGTTATAGTGATAATTTTGAAATGTGGAAAATTTTCATATAAACACATTTCTAATTTTTGTTAATGTTAAAGTTATATTATTTCTCTAATTCGAGACGTAATAAAATTATGAAGTTGAAATATCATAATCCTTACTTTAAAATTTACATGCAAAATATTACGAAGCTATAAAGATTTAGTAAAACAATATAATCGTGACAATTTTTACTAACGAGTAAATATTTGCTAAATATTAAGTTTTACATCATGTAAGTATGTATATACAGATATTTATGTATGTAAGTACAGAATTATAGATATTTATATTGAGTCTCATAAATTATATAAATTAATGAATTACAATATAAACATCTATAAATATAAACTTGTAGATTTTTGTTGACGAATAAATATTTGCTAAATATTTAGTTTTAAATCATATAAGTATGTAAGTACAGATATTTATGTATGTAAGTACAGAATTATAGATGTTTATATTGAGTCTCATAAATAATACAAATTAATGAATTACAATATAAACATCTATAATCTTGTCTTACAATATAAACATCTATAATCTTGTCAATTTTTGTTGACGAATAAATATTTCCTAAATATTTAGTTTTAAATCGTGTAAGTGTGTAAGTACAGATATTTATGTATGTAAGAACAGAATTATAGATGTTTAATTGAGTCTCATAAATAATATAAATTAATGAATTACAATATAAACATCTATAATTATAGTCTTGTTACTGTTGTTGACGAATAAATATTTTTGGTAACATTTTCAAAATATTTAGTGTAAAATGTTATATATGGAGCTATTTATATCGTGATTTATAAATCCATTCCACTTATTAGTCGCAACGTCAGCATCTATACTTACTTTAATAAATATAGGTATTTATATTGATTAATGTGTCAATTATGAATTATGGAAGTTTACTCATTTCCAGATTAGTTATTGGAATTATTTTAGAAAATTTATTTTTCTAATTTTACTTGTTCTATTGGCTGTAACATATTTATAATTATAACTATTTGTTCCTAATGATTATACACTGAAATAAATATACACTGAAATAAAATGTTTTAATTACACCCATGTTGAGATGAGTTACTAGCGTTTATTTATTTATTTATTTATTTTTATTTTCTTTTTTTAATGTCTATTTCTATCTTATTTTCCTCAATCTTATGGTTTACAACTCGGTTATGTTCAGAATAGGATCAGTCTCTTAGATCTTTTCTTGTATAATGAATATACGTTTATATTTTACATATACGTTTATAAGTGTCTCATGTTTTATATATTTTTTATTTAGGAATATTTCTTTAAATCCTTTCACATTTTTTTTACAATATTTCTCTTAATTTTAGGAGAAAATTAGCATATATATATATATATATATATATATATATATATATATATATATATATATATATATATATATATATATATATATATATATATACATATATATGTATATATATATATATATATATATACATATATATATACATATATATATATATACATATATATATATATATACATATATATATACATATATATATATACATATATATATATATATATATATACATATATATATATATATATATATATATATTATATATATATATATATATATATATATATATATATATATAATATATATATATACATATATATATATATATATATAATATATATATATATATATATATATATATATATATATATATATATATATATATATATATATATATATATATATATATATATATATATATATATATATATATATATATATATATATATATATATATATATATATATATATATATATATATATATATATATATATATATATATATATATATATATATATATATATATATATATATATATATATACATGTAATACGGTGAAAATTAATTCCGCCGGTTACAATTGTAGCTCATATTCTTTTTACTTACCCAGGTTACTGGGCAAGGAAAAGCCTAAACGATTATTTTACAATGAATACAGAAGTCGTGGATCCATTGAAAGAGAACAAGCAATTCTGAGAATAATTTATATCTTTATTGTGGAGCTGCTTAAAAAGACATCTTCAACAGTTAACGCAGACAAGTGAATGTACATCGAAACACGTACTGGAACAGGGGTGGACTCCGGAGCGAGACAGAGACAAAATATTTCCCAGAGAAAGTAGCTTAGTTGGCATTATAACAGGAAAAGAGAACTTAGATCAGATGGGTAAAACTCAGCTATTTGCCAGCGTCAGCTTAAGTCGAGGACACTCCTTTAATTAAGAAATTTTTGGCTGGGAAAATAGATTTGAATGAGTTAGAATGGAAGAGATAGTAATAATTTTGATATATTACATATATATTATGTCATATATGTAAATGATTTATAACTTAATTTCACATTAACTTCAAAAAAAAATTTTTTTTAAACCTTTATATAAATTATTTGATTCCGAACGGGGTCAGTTACCTTAAGGTAATGTCACCCAAAATGTTCGCCTCAGTACCCTTTGGAGCAGAGATGTTTTCACACGGGCTCTGAAAACTATTTCCAAATTTTCCTAATTAACTTTAGCAGTAATACTATAAAAACAGTGCGACGCACAAAAGAAGACCAAGTCATTTTGACTAATTGAATTAAAAACAAAGTTAAAAGCTGAAAACGGGTAAATAAATAATTTTGTTGTTTCAGTTCTAGTTTTATTTCGGCTTCCGTATAGCTAAAACCACTGAAACGGAACGTTTGTAAACAACTGCAATTGATAACAATTATCATCCTTTTCCTGGATTTATAATGATAAAGTAGATGCTCAAAAACTAGTTTTGCTGAAAAGATACACATATTTTAATTAAAAACTATCTTAATAAAACTTTTCACCAAGTTAGATTTATTTAACTAAGTTTTTACTTAAGTGCACTTCCACGTGATTGACTATATGGCCTTGGCTGGGAACCGGCTGCAGTGCTTGAGAAGAACTAGACGATGCGTAAGTGTGCAAATAGAACTATGAAATGCGAGCAACATAAAGAACAAGTATGAAGCAAAGATCGAAGTGTTAAAAGAATGGAGAATGGCAGTGCCCAACAGAGTATTTATAGGAATAATATCAGGGGGGTATCTGGGGGAACCCACCTTAACACACTGTTGACCGGTCACGAGTTAACTCGTGTTTTTATGGCCGAACGTTGCTGACCGACCACAAGTAAACTCGTGATACTTTTTTTTTTTTTTTTTTTTTTTTTTTTGTATTGTTCTTGTTTTCTCTCTTGATGACCATACAGTGCAAGTGTTGGTCAGTATAACACAAGCTGTTTGTCTCGCTTATAAGACCCGCCAGATCTTTTGTTGTAAAAATATTTAATAATTGAAAAAATTAAAAACAACGATGACAGAACGTAATGAAGAATCTCTCAATGAATTATACGCGGGTGCTTTATCTAACTGTCCGAGTGATTATGAATCAAATTGTGCTAATAGCTGATGACATGAGATAAATTTTCAGTAAAATTGCCGGTCTACAATGTGTTAAATTATTTTCAATAAATGCATTGCAAAATTTTTTTTAACTTTTTAAAATTTGTGTTTAATTATCGTTTTTAACCATGAAAAGATAACATTTCTTTGTAACATAATTAGTCACAAGATTTTAAAAAAATTAGTATTGAATTCGATAAATATAAGTATAACTATAAATGTAAGGGAAGTTTTGAACAAACTGGCTTTAAAAACCCTAAAAGTTAATGTACTTCTATAATATGATAGTTAATTATTACTGGTTATACCATACTATTTTCGAATTTTGATGTTATACAAGGTATGCAATTTTGTAAAAGTAAAATAAAATGATATAAAATAGTTAAAATATATAAACATAATAACATGATAAAAATAAATTTTTTTTCATGTTTAGAGTAATTTGTAAAATCACTTTAGTTGAAATTCATTTATCTGGAAAATACTGGAACGTAAATTAAATATGCTGCAGTATTTACCAGGCAAATTTTAAACCTAAATAAAACATTCAAATTTTCCAAATAATTAATTTGGTCCCAGTTTAATATTCCTTGAAAAATAAGAAAAAATATTCAATAAAAATGTAAGGTTCATTTTTTTTTAAATTACTTTATCTATAACAAAAGAGATAATACTGTCAACCCGTGTAAACTTGCTTTCAAAGTGGAATCGTGTACAATCACTTCTTGCCAATTATTCCCTACAAAAATTATCTTTGAAGATACATAAAAAGATGCACACCAATACGAAATGAGATAAAAAAAAATCTGAAAATGATACCCCAAATCCAAATGTCGCTGTATAAAAGAGAGATAAGAAAGGAAAAAAGCATACCATACAAACAACCATACACGTTCTGACTTGATTTTAAAAGAATAATCATAAATAAACGAGTAAAAAAATACGAATATTTAAGCTATAAGCCATAATAGAGACTTTGAAGGTACTAATATTCAACATTAATAGCTATCAATTTCCTAAAATGACGATTTATAAGGAAATCGATCAAGCTGGAAACCTTCCTTTAAAAAAGGCAAAAACTTTTTTTTTTCGTTTTGTATGGCATTAGCGACATTGCTAACCACACGTTGAACTTCGGTTTCAAATTTGGAATCAAGTACAATTTGTCTTTTTACCATTTCTTTCCTATAAATATTCTCTTTAAAGAGAAATAATAACATATACATCAATATGGAAATGACGAGAAAAACACTATCCTTCAACTTCCAAGTCAAACATTATCAAAAAGACAATCATTCTCACCTGAAAGAAAAATAGGAAATGTACGGAGAAATTCACGTGATTTAGATTAATTAAGACTCTTGATTTTAAAAGAATGATTAAAAATATTCTACGAGAATATAAAATGCATATTAAAATTTCAGGATAAAACAAAATATTAAATGTGAAAGTAATAACATTGGGAAATAATGGGAGATTGTCTCAAATATCGAAATCGTCCATTTGTATCGAAATCAATCAAGCTAAACATTCTTCCTTTTTTTAAAAAAAGCAAATTTTTTTTCCATTGGTGACATTATTGACGACACGTTGAACTTTGCTTTTCAAACTCGGAATCATGTACACATTCTCTTTTTTCCATTTCTTCCGTACAAATATGATCTTCAAAGAGTAATAATAGCATGAACATCAATACGAAACGACGAGTAAAATATTAAAAAAAAAGCCTTCAACTCCCAAGTCAAACATCACCGAAAAGCCAAATATCCCCGCCCGAAAGAAAGAAAGATAGGAAAAGAATAAAGCACAAAAAAGTGACATTTCCCGGTTCCTTTTTCCTCATTTTTTCGATTTTCCACCTGTAGCCCCGCGGCTAATCTTTCTTTTGCCACGCTCAACTGAAACCCGATGGCATTCGATCAACCCCCTCTTTGCCATTTTTTTTCTCTCTCGTGTGTTTATGCGTACATGCATAATTCATGTTGTATCAGTCTGTGTTTGGGGAAGCCAAAATGGGATCTGCATCCTTGCGAAAAGCGATTTGCGACGAGGATGGGGCGAAATTTCGAGTGACACTTGTCACGGGGTGCAGAAAAGGGGCTGCGGCGGAAGAATTTCAAGAGGGGTGGGGAAAGGGGGATAAGGAAGGGTGTTCAAACGCGTGCCAAGGTCGGGAGTTCTTTGTATATCACTGTTTGGGGTTCAACAGGTAGTCCGAGAGAAGTTTTTTTTTTTCTGTATTCGACGCTGTATTATATTGCATTTGTGCCTATTTATATATGTTTATAAACGTCTCGCTTACCTGACCTCATACAATGCTTCTAATTTAAGTAGTAAAAATACATGCTAAATAGGTAACACTTCGCAAACCTGTATTGGCATAAAGGCATATAGTGCCTGTATTTTTAGCTGCTTTAGAGAAATAAAATAGGAAAAAATACTTTAATTTTCGAAAAAACTTTAGTTATTTTATATCCAGTGAACTCTTTTATACATCTGGGACTCATATGTGGGTTCAAACTTGTAGGACCAACTTTAAACGAAGGTAAAGTACTAAGGTAAGGTGATTTCCTATGGTGGCATAATTTAAGGGCGGCAATCCCACCAGAACAGAAACGCAACAAATAAATCAATAAATATTTAGCATACATATAACATCTTTACACTTAGGGCTTACACTTAATGTTGGCTGCATCCTCTTGGGAAAGTCAAATAAATAAATAAATACAATCGAAAAAAATATTTGGGCTTACATGATTGAATCTAAAAAATAAATAAGTAATAAAATCAAATTTTGGTTTTTTTGGTTTGGTTTTGGAGTGCTACGGTCTACTTTTTGCAACACGAGGGCTAATGAGACCGGGACCTACTGCTTAAAGCCGATTCCGAACGGCTACGAACAACCATGCCATAGTGGGATTCGAACCCATGAACTCCGGTTCCGAAGGCCAGCACCCTAGCCATTCGGCCATCGTTCGGCATAAAATCAAATACAGAGGGAATTGATTTTGAATGTCATCATACTGGAAGGTCAGCATATAAGAGGGAGGCCTAAATTTAGGAACACTTTCTCTTGGGGAGGATAAAAACGAAGGAATTTACCGGTGTAGTGTCCTGAACGTCTTATACCTGTGAAGGTAATACCGTCGTGAGTTGGGATGTCATGCCCTTCCAAATTTGTCTCAAGCAGTAGATTTCGGTCTCGCGAGATCTCTCGTTAGCAAAACAACTGGCATATCCAGTAGAGCAACCATCGCACTACGGAAGATCAAACAACGAGCTCACACATTGCATATCGCAAGAAAAAGAAATAATAGACTATGGTTTCTATGGACCCCAGAGAGTTCGTCTATCAGACTAGAATTTCCATGGATTTTTTATTTTTTTAAAAATTTATTTTGGGGTGAGTGAAAACTGTTCGAAATAGTCTTAGAAAAATTCAATGTATGTAAAGTATTTAATCACAGATACCACAAATTCTGGTTAGAAAAACAGATACTAATATTCGTAAATATTCTGATATCAACACATTAAGCTCACCCATATCATTAAAAACATTGAAAAATAATGTTTCTATAATATTTTAAAACACAAGGTATAATTTCAATAGGTATAACAAGAGATCAAACTGTTTTCTTATATCTTTCTGTTTGTCCTATTTATAGTATTTATTTTTTACTTCTGTATTAACACATTGTGTGCGGGTACATTTCGCTGCGGAACTGTACCGGTAACGCGCGTTTTGAGCGTAAATTTAGTCATTCAGTTAAATCCCAATCGATAGAAAATTATTTTATTTTGTAACCAACTTTTCGTAATTTATATTGAAATATATAAACAAATATATAAATAGAAATATATAAATAACAACCATAAGATTTTTGTAAACAAAAAATATATTTTTGAGTGGATAAATTTATAATAGTATCATAAATATGAAAAATCAAATAGAAATAGTAATATATAGTTTAAAATTTTTCGAATTATGTTATATATAGACATTTTTACATTATAAAAAATGGAAAGAGGTATCATAAAACTAATAATGTTTTACAGTGTGGTAACGTTCAAAGCATTTTTCTCTATCACTAGAAACACGGCAAAGCTCTTACTAGTACGTGACCCGCGCTCCAGTATCAATCGTTAGAAAACGTACTAGTATGTATCCTGCATACAACGTGTCAAGCATGCAAAGTGAAATTTGTTATTCGATGACTGAGTTGTTTTGTAAAAAATCAAATAGAAATAGTTGTATATAGTTTTTAATTTTTCGAATTATGTTATATATAAACATTTTTACATTATAAAAAAATGAAAAGAGCACTCATAAAACTAATAATGTAAAAATATTTTTTATTTGTCTAATTTTTTCTAGAATCTATGTAGAAGACAAAAACATTCGGCTTCGTTTTCCTGTATATACCATTATTTTTGTACCCACAAACAAACCATGTTGTTACACTAACCCGTAGTAGTACGTGACCCGCTCAAGTATCAATCGTCAGAAAAAGTACTAGTACGTGTACCGCAAGCAATGTGTTAATATAATATCAACAATATTTCTCTTTATGCTTACGCTAGACACTTCGGATTTTTGAAATTTTATTAAATGGAGAAAATTTCATGACAAATTAACCTGAAACTTTAGCGGCGTAAAGACCATATTAGATGTTATATCATAATAAAGAGAAAGTTTAATACCGAAGGTAAA
>CM063501.1:109506294-109516294 GCA_032207245.1 Pardosa pseudoannulata | reverse complement strand
ACTGCTTTTCAGAATATCCATTTCAATTATTTTCTCGTAATGAAACCAGATATTTCAACCACTGCCATGAAGTCCAATGCTCAATAAATATTTTACTTTGAGTCTGAAACGCGGTAGCAAAGTGAATAAAGGATTCAATCTCATAACCTGAGGGAAGTGATATCAAGGTTCAATGCAGTCAGTGTTCAATTATAGTGGCTGGGACATGCAAAATAGTTTTATGATTGCTATAGCTCCCCAAGTTCCCAGTGATACCTCTGAAAATGGCAGGGCAAGTTTTGAGGTTTTCTGCTTGGTCCCTGCTTTTAAATTACGAGAACCGAAGTTGTTCTTTTATCCTAGCGGTGATGTTCCATTATCTTAACTCGAGAAGCCTATGGCTCAGGTGCTCGACTTGTCCAAGTGGCATTAGTAACAGCAATAACATATTTCCTTTCCTTCTATTCAAAGCTCCTGATATAATATTTTCTCCTTTGATTCATTTGATGAACTTTCAGAAGAAGTGTCAACTAGCGTTCCAATATATTAAGGAAAAAAATTCTCGTTTTCAGAAAAATAACTTTAAAGATTTTTTACCATGTATTTTCTACAAATTAACTGATTCATATACCTCTGTAACTCATTAAGTTACAGCAATTTATTTCAGAAGTATTTTTAGTTGTACACAAACAACCATTCCTTTTTATATAATTTTTACTGAAAAATACAAATTTTAGATATTTAAGTGTGTTGATACCCCTTCCCTTTCTCACCCCCGAATTAAAATTAGCCACCCTTTTTAAAAAAACCTTAAGCTTAGTTTTACATTGGTTAATACTCATTCCGCCTCCCATATGGTGTGCGTCATCTCGCCCTGCCCCCGTTACGATTGGCCTGTGACCTCCTTCCCTTCTATTAAAATGAAAGATCATACATGCAACAAAACGATGCATTTAGTTCATAAATTTATACTTCTTTTAATTTATTGCATTGTTACACATGTATTTTAGAAAATTACTAGTAGTACAGAGACAAAAGTTAAATATAAACACGTTTTGATTTCGTATTGACATCTCCAAACAAATAAGCTTTTCAATTTAAGGCTGCCAATAGTTATCGAGAAATTAATCAAATCTCATACTTATTTGAATATTATACATTATTATAATGATATTTCAGAAAATTACTAGTAGTAAAGAAGTAAAAGTCAAACACAAACAATGTTTTTATTTCGTATTGACTTCTCCAATATATCCGAGATAAGCTTTTCAATTTCAGGTTGCCAACAGTTATCGAGAAATTAATGTGAATATTATACATTGTTATAATGAAATTTCAGAAAATTACTAGTAGTACAGAGACAAAAGTTAAATATAAACACGTTTTGATTTCGTATTGACATCTCCAAATAAATAAGCTTTTCAATTTAAGGCTGCCAACAGTTATCGAAAAATTAGTGAAATCTCATACTTATTTGAATAATATACATTGTTATAATGATATTTCAAAAACTTAATGGTAGTAAAGAGACAAAAGTCAAACACAAACACAATGTTTTTATTTCGTATTGACTTCTCCAATAAATCCGAGGTAAACTTTTCAATTTCGTTCTGCCAACTATTATCGAAAAATCAATCAAATCTGATGCTCATTGGAACATTTTACATTGTTATAATGGTATTTCAGAAAATTACTAGTAGTAAAGAGACAAAAGTCAAACACAAACACAATGTTTTTATTTCGTATTGACTTCTCCGATAAATCCAGGGTAAGCTTTTCAATTTCATGCTGCAACAGTTACTGAAAAATCAATCAAATCTCATACTTATTTGAACATTTTACATTGTTATAATGGTATTTCTGAAAATTATCAGTAGTAAAGAGACAAAAATAAAACACATACACAATGTTTAGATTCCATGATCACTTGAGGTAAACTTTCAATTCTGCCAAATGTTATCGAATAGTTATTTAAATATGAATAAACACAGAAGGCTTAAATTTATGAGAAGTATAATTGCTGATTAAAATAATCATCAAACAAACTTTTAACTGTTTATTTTCTATTTCTTAAATTAGCTTTATATGACGTTAAGGGGATGGAGAGACCAAAGAACCCGGATTCACCCAACTTTAAATATTAGACTATAAAAAACGTTAAAAATTAGACTTAAGAGAAAAATATTTCCCTAGATTAAATGCTAAAAACATTTAACTATTTTTCCTCTTCTCGGTGTGTTATTCCCTGTATTATGAATCACATTTTCTAAAACGAATTTTTGCATTCGAAATTGTTTTCAAATAATACTTAAGTTTCCTTAAAATGATGTTCATAAACTCTTCTAATAGATAATAGCACACTGCATTCAAGGCATTCAGAAGGTAATAATTTAGAAAATGAATAAAAAAAATTATATTAGAAAAATATCTTTCAAATTTTAATGACCAAAACATACCGAACCAAAACGCCTACTTTCATATAAAAGTAACGAAGTCTATTCGATATTATTTTGGAAAAGTATATATCGATAGAGAAATAATAGCTATGAAACCCCTACAATATGTTCCATTAAAACTGATGCACTTAGTGGTATATACTAAAAACTAGGGTTCTGGAGTCAGACATTCAGTAATACCAGGCTATTATAAAAAACAGTAATAGGGCATTTTGAAATATAATGAGAAATTTCTTTTTTATTCAAAAATGCTATAAATAGGCAAGTGGGGACAAATTTTTTGCTGACCTGAAAATAAATTTTTCAAGGTCATTTACAACAGTCATTAAAACTCCTCCAAATTGGGGAGTCGTTTTTAAGGGGAGTACCAGAGTTTGTTGATCCAGTATTTGTTCACAGCAATTTTGTTTTCAAGCGTTAGACAAAAAGTAAAACCTCATATAAAATAATTTTGGAGACAGTTATGAATAAAAAATGCTGCACTTTCGCTTATTTATTTTAAGAAAACCAAAGAAAAAATATTTTGTTCATCGTTATACTTAAAATGGATTTCTACATTGTGTAAAGAAAATAATTTGTTCAAAGTGATAATTTTGAGTAAAAGTCACGGCGTCTCTTTTAAGGTTTGGATGGCTGCAGATGAAGCATAACAAAAAAATTATTATAAAAAAAGGTCATTTAGATAATAATTTTTACACTTAACTCATGTTCCCGATTGATAACTGGGGTTAAAAAATGGTTTTCAGAATGCTTTCTCGTGTCAAGTGTTAGCCTCAGTGCATTTTAAATTGTCCATGGATTTTGATTCTTTATATATATTTATTATCGACAAGTCTGGAAGTTTTCTCACATATCGCAACCCGAGGTTTTACGGACAGCGATTGTGTTTAAAAATTCTGTATACAGATTTAAGTATTTGAATTCTCATAGTTTATGCTTTAAGTTTCGTTTTCATTGCTTTTATTAAGTATGTTCCCATATTTTATGGTAAATTGCCGTATGATTTTAAATTTTTTAAAAAATGTTTTTCATGCGTTTGCAAATTTAAATATTGGTACAATCTGTGTTTAAGCTTTATCTATACTGTGTTTTTTAACATTTTAAAACTTATAGTTTATTCTTTTTATTGCGTTTGTTATTGATCGCATGAATAATTATCGCTGCAATCTTAAATGATATGTTGTCATTTTTGGAGCCAGAAATATTGTCAATAAAACAAGGGGGCACTCTGAACAGTTTCTACCCAAGTTTTAATTTTTAGCAAAGGTAGATGACTGAAAATAATCTACTAAATTTTTAGATTTCTGCTAATATATGTAATTTTGCCATTTGAAACGTCATTTTATGGTTCTTTTCAATCATTGCACATAAATTTTACGAAAAGTATATCAACTAAAATTAGGAGAAATAATGGTACTACTTAATTGGGTTCCCCTTGGTAAATTTGGCGAAATTATTGGTGATATTTACTAAAACACAAAGGTAACCCATCAAACCTTGTATTTATTGCTTTTTCTGGCGACTTTAATTAATGCATAGTGCGCCATCGTAATAGAATTATATAATAACTAATAGCTATGAAACCCCTACAATATGTTCCATTAAAACTGATGCACTTAGTGGTATATACTAAAAACTAGGGTTCTGGAGTCAGACATTCAGTAATACCAGGCTATTATAAAAAACAGTAATAGGGCATTTTGAAATATAATGAGAAATTTCTTTTTTATTCAAAAATGCTATAAATAGGCAAGTGGGGACAAATTTTTTGCTGACCTTAAAATAAATTTTTCAAGGTCCTTTACAACAGTCATTAAAACTCCTTCAAAATGGGGAGTTTTTCATAAGGGGAGTACCAGAGTTTGTTGATCTAGTATTTGTTCAAGGCAATGTTTTTTTCAAGCGTTAGACAAAAAGTACTGCAGTAAAACCTCATATGAAATAATTTTGGAGACAGTTATGAATAAAAAAATGTTGCACTTTCGCTTATTTATTATAATAAAACCAAAGAAAAATATTTTGTGGAATGTTATACTTAAAATGGATTTCTACATTATGTAAAGAAAATAATTTGTTCAAAGCGATACTTTTGAGTAAAAGTCATGGCGTCTCATATAAGACTTCGATGGCTTCAGATGAAGCATAACAAATAAAACTAACATAACAAAAGGTCATTTGGATCATAATTTTTACACTTAAAGTATTAGCTCCTGTTCTTGATTAATAAGTGCTGTTAAAAATAGTTTTCAGAATGCTTTCTCGTTCAAACTTTATCTCATTGCATTTTAAATTATCATTGGATTTTGATTCTGTATCTATATGTATTATCGACAAGTATGGAAGTTTTTCATACATGGCAACCCGAGGTTTTTCCGACTGCGATTGTGTATAAAAATTTGTATGCAGTTTTAAGTATTTGGATACTCATAGTTTAGGCTTTAAGTTTCATTTTCATTTCTTTTTTTTTTCAAGTATGTTCCCATATTTTATAGTAAATTGCCGTATAATTTTAAAAGTTTTAAAAAATGCTCTCCATGCGTTTGCAAATTTAAAAATTGGTACAATCTCTGCATAAATTTAATCCGTTCCATGCCTTTTACAATTTTAATACTTATAGTTTATACTTTGGTACAGATGCATTATAGACGCCGTGTTTTTATTTTTCGCCAAACTTGGCGGTATTTTATGAGGCGATGAGTAGGTTGTTGTGTTACTGTCTCCCCCTTTCCAATTTACATCTGTTCTTAAATTTATTTTACATTTCTTTTAATACAAGGGGTGGGTTGGGGAACTCCCATCACATGTTGGATTTTTTATAATATTAGTGCTTATTGCATTTGTGCTGTGTTGATATATATATCATAAATATTACAAATCTGTTATTTATTTTTTTAATAACGTAAAAATGATAATTATTATGCTAATTTTATTTTAATGCTATAAATTGTAAATCTACTGTATTTTTTTAAAGTTTTGTTTTGTAATTGTTTTTTTTTAAATATGCGATGTGACCTCAGCCCTGTGTTTTTATTTGACGATTTTTCAAAACACGCGTTTTTCTGTTGGTAGCCAAAAAAAAAAAAAAAAAAAACATGGTGGACGGGGCCGGCGTCTATAATGCATCTGTTCCTATGTTTTTTATTGCTTTTGTATTGATCTTATGAATGAGTATCCCTGCAATCTTAATTGACATGTTGGCATTATTGGCACCAGAAATATTGTCAATAAAACAAGGAAGCACCCTAAACTGCATTTTTACCCAAGTTTTAATTTTTAGCAAAGGTAGATATCTAAAAATAATCCACTAAATTTTTAGCTTTCTCCTAATATATGTATTTTTGCCGTTTGACACTTCATTTTATGGTTTTTTCAATCATTGCACATAAATTTTACAGCAAGTTTATCGACTAAAATTAAGAGAAATAATGGTACTACTTAAGAATTGGGTTCCCCTTTGGCAAATTTGGCAAAAATGTTGGCGATATTTACTAAAACACAAAGATAACCCATCCAAACATTGTATTTCTTGCTTTTTCTGGCGACTTTAATTAATGCATACTGCGCCACCGTAATAGAATTATATACTCTTACTTAAAGAAAACGACTCGAAACCGGACATTTATATATATGAGAAATTAATCCCTTAACAATTTACAAACGCAATAGCTCCAAGTTATTAAAAATTAGACATAGTGAACCATTAATGGTTTGTTATATCTAATTTTTTTAAGCATTGCACACTTTTCATATATAAGAAAAGAGTTATACAAGGAGAGTTGAATGCAAATATCATATAAATTATAATATAGATACAGATTGTTTGGACACGGTGAGATCAGTAGAAAATTTTAGGGGACCTAACTTAAATCATCATCACTAATTTGGTGGGGGAACCCAGTTCTTTTATCAAGCCGAAATAATACCTTTATTTATTATAAAGCTTCACTTTAAAGTACAGAAAGCAGAAAACAGACTTATACTCCCAGCTTAATAACGGTTTTGACTACAAAGCAATGGAAAGGCGAGAAAACAGACTTGAACCCATGCCGTCAAAAACGGCTGGATTAATAAAGCTTGAAATTATTAAGTTACAAAGAGTTACTATCTTATTATAGATATAAAGCAGCAGCCACAAATTATTTATATACAATGATTACTGATAAATTACAAACAACATGTTCCTTAACCATTTTGTTTCAGCATTAAAATTTGCATATATAGTAATTTCTAGCATATATAGTAATTATTAATTCAACAATCTGTCTTGTTTTTGCACAGTAACTTTTACAATACCAAGGTCTTAAACTGAAAGTAACAGACGGAATTATAGTTGATTACAGACAGATTAAATATCCTATCTAGTAATCATGAAAAACTGAAAAAAAAAACATTTGAGACATATATACATATGTGTAAATTATTAGCCTTAGCCAGAAATGTGTACCCTATACAGTACTGTGTTTAAATATGATAAAAATAAATTTCTTATCAATAAGTTTATCATTTTTTTATAAATGGCATCATCTAATGTTTAAAAAAGAACATCATGATTAGATACCGGTAAGTGTTACTAGCACTGCTCTATAAAATAAATTGGAAAATAAATCCAATAGGAATGAAATATATATTTGGCAATATTTCTTTTGAGTAAGGGAATTAACATTTTATTTTCTTCCTTTGAATACCTGTCGATATTCATATTTATAAAGTTGTAAAATATTTGGACTCTAATATTCCTTTTTACGTTATATTTTGTGATTGGTTACTATAGTTACTAATTGTGATTATTATATTATTTATGTTTTCTAAAAGTTTGTGTTTCAAAAAATGGAAACGTTATTATTGTTTGTTTTTTTAGAGTTTATAATTTTTTTCTGAAGCTCATGTTATAAGAAAAATGGCATTTATTTGTCGGTGAAAGAAATTTTTTATTTAGAGTAAAAATAGAGTGATTTGTTTTAACAATAGTATAATTACAGGAAAGAGTAAAAATTATTCCTTTCAACGTAAGCCTTGGGTTTTTCCCTAAATTATTGAAAAAAAAGTACGCGTTATACACAAATAGTGCAATAAAGTTTTATATTTCTATGATTGGTATTTTAAAAAATATTACTAGTAAAGATAAAAAAAATCAAACACATAGAAAAAGGGTTTGGAAACACATGTCTAAATAATACAACACAATAATAGCACAATGAATCATTATCTCATTAACTTTACACATGAAAATTGTTTAGCCTCATTGTTATCTATCAAATCAAAAAAAAATTCTACAGTTCGTAATCAGTAGCTTAGTACTGCATTGGTATGCAAATGCAGTTACTCAATCCAAGAAAGTGAAAGAACAGAAAATTATATTTTTTTCGTATTACAATCTCTTTGTAAAAAGTATTTTTATTAAACATGGCCTTACGCGAGTATCTCTGTACGTATAAAATTTGAATTTTAAAGAAATAAAACATTAAATTTTAAATAAATTTTAGTTTTAATATAACTCATGAATGTTGTTCTAAATGTTTTTCGTTTTTTATCTAGAAATAATATAGTAAAGGGATTTGTTCCCTGGATTTGTAAAAACATTGATTGCACTTTTTTTTAATAGTTCTTAAAGTCAAAAAAAGTGGGGGTAATTTTTTTTATTGTGGGCAGTATTTTGAAAACTACAGCTTTCAATTAAAAATCCCGAAGGAAATATAATTAAGAAAATCAATACAACATTTCAATCTTGATGTTAAAATAGAATATATTTATATATATATATATATATATATATATATATATATATATATATATATATATATATATATATATATATATACATATATACATATATATACATATATATATACATATATATACATATATATACATATATATATACATATATATATATATATATACATACATACATATATATATATATATATATATATATATATATATATATATATATATATATATATATATATATATATATATATATATATATCAATTTGATCTTGATTAATTTTGGAAAAATCATTCTCATATTTCGATTAAATGATTCTAATAATTCTAATGATTCTAATACTCATGTTTTAAAAAAATGCCAACAATTTGCTACCTTTTAATTTGTTACTTTTACTCTTGTGAATATTAGTTTAATGATATTAATATAATATTCTCTTAAATTTAATCAATTATACAATTAAATTGCTTTTAAATTACAGTTTTTTAGTATACAAAATAGTTTATATATGAAAGAAATTTTAATTGACCGTGAAAAGAGAATTACTCATGTTTTAAAAAAATGTCAACATTTTGTTACCTTTTAATTTGTTACCTTTACTCTTGTGAATATTAGTTTAACGATATTAATATAATATTCCAGTACATTTAACCAGTTGTACAATTAAATTTCTTTTAAATTATAGCTGTTTAGCATACAAAATAGTTTATATATGAAAGCAATTTTCATTGACCGTGAAAAGCGAATTACTCGTGTTTTAAAAATTGTCAACAATTTGTTGCCTTTTAATTTGTTACCTTTACTCTTGTGAATATTAGTTTAATGATATTAATATATATTCGTAAATTTAATCAATAATACAATTAAATGTTTTTTTAAATTATAGCTGTTTAGTAAACAAAATAGTTTATATATATATGAAAGCAATTTTCATTGACCGTGAAAAGAGAATTACTCGTGTTTTAAAAAATGTCAACAATTGCTTACCTTTACTCTTGTGAATATTAGTTTAATGATATTAATATAATATTCCAGTAAATTTAATCAATAATACAATTAAATTTTTTTAAAATTATAGCTGTTTAGTAAACAAAATAGTTTATATATGAAAGCAATTTTCATTGACCGTGAAAAGAGAATTACTCGTGTTTAAAAAAAACGTCAACAATTTGTAACCTTTTAATTTGTTACCTTTACTCTTGTGAATATTAGTTTAACGATATTAAAATAATATTCCAGTACATTTAATCAGTTATACAATTAAATTTCTTTTAAATTATAGCTGTTTAGTAAACAAAATAATTTATATATGAAAACATTTTTCATTGACCGTGAAAAGAGAAGGGTTTACACTAACATTATAAAATAAGAATATAGTATTTACTCATATAATTGCCAAACGATGGTCGAGTGGGTTGGACAGTATTTTTTTGGTACCGAATCTCGTAGGTTCAAATCTGCTGCTACAGATATCATAGGCTTTTGGGGTTAGCTTTAAGCAGTAAGTCCCGATCTCATTAACCCTCGTTTAACAAAATAATAGAGCGTTCCAAACTTACCCAAACCAAACTTCTTCTCTTTATAATGGAAGCATTTGGACTGTTTTCTTTGATTTACACAGGTAAATATTATTTTTTCGAGATTAAAAATAAAAATGCTCCTTTTTTTAAATTTATGAATATTTAGCTCCCTGATGAAAAATCATCTCATTAAAGTTATACCTTAAAGTTTTTTAGTTACATTGCCATCAATCAGTTTTCTATACAAAAAATAGAATTCTGCAGTTCGTCATCAAAAGCTTAGGTACCGCAAAGGTATGTAAAATACAGATACTCCC
>CM063501.1:109483794-109501294 GCA_032207245.1 Pardosa pseudoannulata | reverse complement strand
AGACAATTCAGTTAAGACATAATTATTATAAATAGTTTTTGAAACAAAAATATTACAGTTTGAATAGTATTAGAACCACTTCATGAACATTTTAACAGTCATATACCTTCGAAATTTATTGACAATTCTTCTGGTAGAGTATAAGTTAAAATGTAGTTAACATATTATTAATAAAAATAATGCATATTAATTTGTTATATGAATATTATAAAATTAATATATGATAAAAAATTATAGTAATAAAACAGAAACTGAATTGTTAGATTGCGTCCGATTGTTCTAGAATTCTCAGTCCGATATCAATCCCATTTTGCACAAATATCCACTTTTGTGAAATAACAAGAATGTTAATTACATAAAAAGTGTCGCCGAACAACAGGCTAATGGGTAGAGAGCTGCTCTTTGGTACGGGATTTCGTGGGTTATAATCCCACTGTAGCATGGGTATTCATAGCCGTTAGAAGTCAGTTTTAAGCAGTAGGCCTCATTATCCCTGATAGCAAAGTGTAGATCAAAATAAGAGATTTGGAAAAAAATTTTCAATTTTACAACTCCTCTTCAACCTCCACTCAAAATACATAAATTAATTTTACAATTTACACTAAATCACAAATTTGTGATGAAAATCACACTCAGTTTATTTAATTTGTGATTAAGTGAATGTTTCAGTCTATTTAGTATGAATGTTATGTGTTTCCTTTGTGTTTTCTTTGTTAATTCAATTAGATTTTAAATATTCAATTTTTGAAAAATTTTTCCTCAAAATGTTGTTTTTGTTTATGTGTCAATTTGTTGAGTTACGATCCCCTCGCCAGATTTCAAACGCCACGCTGCAAGCACGCCACGCACGCAAGCTGCAAGCACGCCAATTTCGCCAAATGTGGTTGAAGCACCAACAAGATCCATGATTAGAAACAGGAGAGTGGGCTAAGAAGAGGAGTTGAAAAAAACAAACCTCAAAATAAAAATTTTTTAACTTTTCATCTAAGATATGACAAAGATAAATAGATCGCTTCAAATACAGCAATACTTTATATAAAAAACATATTGAGGTCACTACGTCATTTATTTATTATATAGTTTTCTGGACAGCATCATATTTTTTATACTTGTTAGGAGAAAAACAGACCATCTAACGAAAGGGAAAGTTAATGGAAAGAGGCTTAATCGGATTATATTTCTTACCGTATGAAAGGCGATGGCACGAAAATTACGACCTTCACCCATGGCAGGTGGTCTTTATAATTTATCAGAGATCAAACTTAAAATGGTATAAAAGTGGACTTGTGTTATCAGGTATTAAATGGACTGGAAGAAAGGGGTTATTACTATTTGGATGTACAGCTATAAATCTATAAATAAAAATCTGTCAAATTAACTTTATCGCTTTTTGAAAAGAGTACACTCAGAACGTGATAATAATTTTTCTTATATTCGAAGAAATAAAAAAGCTGTAAAACTGTTAAGTAATAGATGATTGGAGATAATCTTATACTGATCATCCCTTATATAATAATAACCTAAGTTATCTGTCCGTCCGTCTAGCAAAATTCAAAGAGAGTAAAGTTTATCGTTAGAAATCCATCACTCCCCCTTTTTCTGAGCGTTTAATGCCATTACTTCAAGCCTTACATACCCCGGTTAAGAGCAGGCGATTAAATTTATCAATTTATCACATAATAAATAGGTAGAAATAACATTTTTTCTAGCATTATGACGTCATTCCTTTAACCATCTCATTTAATCATTTCTTATTTTAAATTATTTAAATATCGTCTGTATTATTTTCATACGTTTTATCACTGAACTTATATGGGACGTAAATAATTTTCTTTTATATTTGGCTTAAACAATAGATAAGGTACATATGTGATAACTTTAAATTTAATCATCGATTATTTTTTGTTTCAATGAAAGTTTTATCACCGATATTAACAACAAATTCTTTTCATAAAAGTCTAGTGTCCATACTATCACGTAATATGTCAAGATAAATTAAAGTCGCAGTAATATGTAAGGTCAGTCAAGTTTTTTTAAATGTCAATTTTATATTTTACCATGTCCAAAACTTTTCTAGATAATCCTAAAGATGTAAGATAAATTCGAGAAAGATAAAATCAGGTACAAATTAGCATGTATCTTATTATTTATTTAGGTATATAAAGAAAGCATCTGTTTAATTTTATATTATTTTGATGCAAATGGTTAGTCATAGTGTAAGTAACTTATACACCCGACCCAGCTTACGCCATACGGGGTAAGTCATAGTGTAAAAAAAATTTGGAGAGTGTTCTTTGATATAGAGTTCTAAACTGCATTCACAGTATTAGGAAACTTTAGAGGAGTATGAAGATAAGCCAATTATTGAACGTGTACCAGATAATTCTCAGCCAAAAAACAAACCATTTTTTTACCTGCCCCATAAAATGCATTGCAATTCTGAAAAAGTAAAAAAATTACTGATCCCGTCACATGACGGGCTATATGCTACTCTTAGATAACAGTATTTCCTATGGACTTCAAATATTTATATTACTTAATTGTCTTTCATTCTAGAAAGAATGAAGGACGAATTTTCGATTTATAAGGGAAATTTCCAGTGGTCAATAAAAGTGTAAATAGTGAGATCATAAATTTAAAATTTACCGAACATACGAAAAGAGAAAATCCATAAAGGATCAAAACATTTATTGAATAAAAGAAATTTGTTCTAGAATTTTGAGGCTGTAACACTTTTATAGCATTTATTATAAAATTTTAAGTAATGAAATTTTTAAAAGCATTAAAATATGAAATGAAAAAAAAGAAAGCTTTATTTTTAAATTGAATTCTGGGCTTTTTGCAATCTATTTTTTCGAATACGATCGGGATACTTGTACTTGTGAAGTAACTGTTTTAATTAGTAAGCGGTGTTTTCATGAGCACTCTCGTTCTGAAAGGTTTAATGTAGAAAAAATCGATCTAAACAAATGATAAGAGAAACAGCTCGGCAAAATGATCCTGGATAAAGACAATATTTACTTTCCAGAAAAAGCATAGTTGTCTAGTTTTGTTATTTATGTTTCCAGGTTTTCAATGAAGTCTAATTATCCACTATATTAATTTAATTTATAATGATACATTTTTTGTCGCTTAACCGAATGTCATTTCTACGAAAGAATGTTGGATATAAAATGTTGAATAAAGGACCTCTGTATTAAAGAATCGGTAACAAAATAAACGCTTGGTATAGCATATAAGGTCCTGTCCAATATCCTAGTGTGTTCTTTGAACCATCGATGGTCAATGCCAAAGTTAAATAGCCCAGAGTCATCGAAAATTCGTGCTACTCATACGCATTGAAGTGATTTTTCCCTAAATGTGGTATTTAGAGAATTCCAACATGATTTCTTATCCTTGAAAATAAAATACTGTCGAGAGATAACGTGCTAGGAAACAGATTAAGTCAACCCCCCCACACTACTTTTTTATGTTTTGGTCGCTACCCAGGAAAGCAGCCCATCGCGGATGTCAACCCACTCGTGAAATTGCAGCGATCACTGACTGAATGCCAAGAAATTGATGGTCAGCTACTAAACAGCATGATGCTAGTGGAAGACGTAAATTACGGAGAAAATTGTCAGACTATTTCTGTCGGCTTTTGTATTTATGTTTAGGATTGTGTTTGGGAATTATCTTAAGAGAAGAGGGGGGGAGAAGGGTTATCTCGTCAACCTTAACAATGCAACCGAGGAAGATAGTATATAGATGTATCTGCACCAATTTGCTTCTGAGTTACGAAATTGATTCAAAAGAAATTCCCTCGGGAAGAAAAATAGATATCAATTGCGTCTTCTAAGAAAGAAGAAATAAAAGGCTTAACTATGAAATTGTCCAATCAATATTTTTATGCCTTAAAATAGAGGAAGAGTTTAAGACTAGTTAGCAGTGAAAAGTGACTAGCATTAGGTTTTCATAGCCTCGAATACCGAAATCTTTTAAATAGAAAGAATTTAATAGTGAACACTTCCAAAACGGACATATCTTAAATAAAAGAATTTTTCCGCTATTTAGAGGAGTTTACTTATATAAACGTTGACGAAACAGTTAGAAAACTATGATTTTTTACAAAGGCTCGGTAGTGGTTTGCGTATGCAAAACTTGTTTATAACGTGAATAAAACATCATCAGAAAGACCGTATAAGTAAAGTATGGGGCAATATTTCACGATAAATCCAGTAGAATGGGAAATGTTACAGACCTTATTTCGCTATCTAAAAAAGAACTTATTGTTAGGGGCCCTTTTAGCAAGAGACGTGATTGTAAAGACTGTAGAACGCATAGGTTCTTAAAGTACTCAATTGGAAAGTGTTTAAGTGCTGGAAGCAGAACACATAGTCCTTGGATATAACTGTGGTTTGAACACAATCAAGCAAAATTTTAATCGGCATCATCTACGATGAAGAGTACAGCAAAAAAGGACTAGTATTTCAACTGATAGAAAACTTGAACAAAGATTAGTCCCAACCGAATTCGGTACTACCATGCACAGAGAATTGCAAAAAATGAAATTATATAGTCGGACACCTGTGAGAAAACCTGTTTGAGCAGAATATCAAAATTATTTTCAGTGGTATCTAAAAAGACGAAACTGGAGAAAAGAGGACTGGATAAAGATTGTGGTCAGATGAATCACGCAATACCTTGATTAGATCAGATGGAAGACATCAAATAACGGCAATATGCCTAAGAGGCCATGAATCAATCTTGCCTTGTTCGCACTGTGCAAGCGTCTGGGGGAAGTAAAAGGGTGTGGAACATACATAGTATTGCTCTCCTATTGCTTGTTGAGTTTAAAAAGGCATTCACAGAATATATGAACATAGAAGGAAATCAAGAACATTTTGTCATGTTATACTTTTACTTTTCAGGTTTAGGATACTTCATGGACGACAATACAATTATGCACCATACCATTAATTGTTCGAGATTGGTTCACTGAACAACAATCAGACTACCAATGTCTTCTCTACACACCCACCACAAAGCCTGGATCTTAATCCAATACAAAATTCTTCAGAGATTTGGAAACATGCATTGGAGAGCCATCTCAATTACTATCCGATTTCTAGTACCTTAAGTTCTGTGTAGCCAATGCATGGTATTCTCTGGATGTAGATAAACTCCAAATGCATGTAGAATCCATGTCCTCACTAATACGGACTGTTTCAATAAAAAATTCTAGTAAAATAATAATCCTATGTTTCTAATTCTTTGAACGGTGTGAATAATCGCGTAATTATAAATTATAAATAAAAAACCATTATTTTATTAGATAAAACTTTAACTGTAAAATAATTTAATAACTGAACATTCTACTGGTCTATAATTTGTAAACAACTATCATATTTCTGTTTCTTGCCGTTAGGTTATATAATGACTAACATTATACGGAAGTAGTAGTCAGTTTTCGTGCACCGTGAGTTGGAAATTCCACTTGTTATTATGCGAAGACCCTCCCCACTTTTGGCTAAATACAGAAGACCTGCACAAAAGTCAATCGCACCCTCCCTTCAGAGCGATTTATCACCATTTCCGCCCTTGTATTGGTTTATGTAAGAGGTTAAAATAACATCAGTTTTTAAATGCACGTTCGAAACAAATGCATGCATGGTCATAACTTTCACGAAACGTATTTGCATTTATAATTATAGGCGACTGTAATTTTAGAAGTACACTTTTATGCATAAAGGTGGAATCGCCTATACCTTCCCACGTACTTCACAAATTTTTCATCCTCTCATTAATGCAGTAAGCTCGATATGAATTAGTACTTTTTATAAACTGGCTAAATCACCTGGAATCACCCAAACATGCATATATACGTGTTTACGATATTAATGAGTTTTTCTTTATTAGTCTCATAAGCACCAAAAAAATTGGTGTTACAAAATCATATAGTGAAATTTTTACTATTACGTTTGTTTAAAAAGACGTACTATATTAAAACCATTTCCTATGCAGGGTATAACCTAGGGGTATAAGAGCTTTGCCTCCCTCTACTCAAAGAGGCATGCAACACTTTGGGAGAGTGCAGCTATGTTTTACATAAGCTTTGCGAAACTGATTTACTCGCCGCACTAACACATTGTGGGTTGCATGCCCAAGTATTTTTTCTCTACTCCAGCAGGCGTGTAATATGGCCAGTGAAAACGACTGCACTTAAACTTCACCAAGTTTTAGAGAGTTGTGATTGGTCGCCAGGAGGCAATTCAGGACTATGCTTGGAGTCCTGGTCAATTTGGTGAGCACGTGCATACACAGCTGTGGACTAAATTTCCAAGAAGAATTTAGGTGCAGCTCTTGATCTCGAGTTTTAATGAGAACCCTTGCGGAGGAGTTATAGCTCACGGAGTGGCACAAGTGTAACGGTCAAACCCAGTCAGGGATGTAGGCGTGAGATATTGAGGCAGGGGCTAAGTAATAATGTCAACTTTCACCAAAAGGGCCATTTTAGTAAGCCCACCAGTACACCTTAAGGGGGTGTAGACGTGGGAAAATTTCTCCAACAAGTGATTGGGACAAAGAAGAAATGGTGAGTCCGACCGAAACCGAGGTGTAAAGGTGTGGAAAAAAGTGGGAAAAGGACTCGAGGTAGGGATTCAAGAGTTGCTGGACATCGAGATCCCATTAGCAAGCCAGAGTGCCTTGGCCAGCAATCTATTCCCGAGCCCGCATGCGTATGATCGGCACGCCATCATAGACGTCCAGCAAAATAACGCCCTGTAAGCCTGCACCGACGTCCAGCGTTTTGACAGTTCCAGCCTGCTCCCCTGTATTTACTGGAGGTAAACTTAATAATATTCATAATTATTACTTGGGTCTCATAATCTTTTGATAAGGAATACTTTTTCAAGAGTATTGATGAATAGCAAAACCAAATAATTGCAGGTCATATTAAACACTAGTCAAGTGATGTATTAATTTGTACATACTGAACATAATAAATGTTTTAGGTTTAAATATTAGGTATTTTTCTTTAATTACATACCTTATATGTTACTGTTTCCTCTTTGAGAACCAACACTAGTGTTTGTGTTGTAAGTACTTTACAACATTTTGCATATACCCAGAAAAACCCGGGTTTGTTTTGTCGAAAAAACCCAAGTTTAGCCAACCTTGATAGACATTCTACAAACTATTTTATAATTCTTCTCAAAAAGGAACGCTGAGTATTAATGGATTGAAAAATCTTCCTTGTGGAAATCTTTAGTCAAATATCGCGTTTTGACCTTGAAACACTGGCAGATCTGTCAACTTTTGAATACTGAAAATACCAAAAATATAAATTTGAGCACTTGACAAGTTTTCAAATCAAAAATAGTAGCACACTAATTTGTGATGAAGGTTGGATGACGAATTTTTACTCCATTAATCCTGGGCAATCGCACTCGTCCCAGAACACAATGCAAGTACTAAAGGATTGTGTGTATGATGTTTTTACTGCTCAAACAAAACAATCAATTGTACTAAAGTATCTAAAATCTCATATAAAATTCCAAATAGACATTATTTCCTTTTTAAAATATTATATGCATTTATATACATTTCTGAACTGAACCCCTCCCCCCGCATAAAAAGTGAGATGAAGTAGATTTATTTTAGTTGTATTTAAATGTTTTTTCACATCTTAACATTTTTATTTAAGAAATATTTTTTTAAAAAATAATCAGAAATATACTGAGGGAAGAACACAGAAATATAGTGTTACATTATAACCAGTATTATCAGACAAACAATCTCATTTTTAATCCAAAAATTTATACCTTCGAGAGAGTATGGTATCGCAGCGTCGTTACATGAAAATTAATCGGAAAAGTTTTTACAGATTTCTTTATATCGCTTTCGAAAATATATTCATTCATTTTGATTTTCCGGATGCGTTGTAATTTTTTATTCCTGTATATATTTTTGGACGGAAAATCGTATTTTTTAAATCGATTTTAGTAGGATCGTAATTATTCGCTAAATCCGTAGAACTGTCGGCAGGTCTGTATTGGCAGTAATCAATGAGGAAAAGATATTAGAGGCTGGAGTCTCTTTCTCTATTTTTGTGCAATTGAACATTCTGTATAGGAAATTTATATATAAATTTAAAAAATCATTTTGTTTAGAGTTATTTAAAAAATTTCTCTTTTAAATTTCATATTGCTATAATAAAACAAAAAAAATCACAATTTTTCTTTTCTTTTAGTATCACTCAACGGAAAAGGAACTTACCGGCGGTTTACATTTAAGTTACATAGTGATAATGTGAAAACTACTTTAGATGAAAAGCACCGGCGGAAAAGTATAAACTCTAGCCAAAGATACCGAAATTAATCAAAACTATTTCACAGTTGCCGCCTCTGTTGTCATACAACCAGCTTGGCCGTATAAGGAAACCAAAAGTTCAAAATAGCCAATTTCCGAATCAGTAAAAGCCAATGAACTTGCTACTGGATAATAAAAATTCATTTCTTAATATGGCTATTAATAATGGACTGTATTTCTGATATGAATCATGTTTCCGTTTCAGATTTATCCTTTTCTCGTTATGAATATATGAATGAAAAATGAAGCTGGGGAAAGAACGTTAAGGGTTTTTGAATGAAAGTAGACGAATGTAAAAACTTAGTCCGAACACCGGAACTATGTAATGAGCAATTTCAATTAGACTAACTAGTTCTCGATAAAGTTCCACCGTCAAAACCGTTAACTTTTGAAATTGACTTATGTTAAGCTCATAATATAAGCACTTATCAATATTTTACCAAATTTGAACGACTGTAAAATCAGTGAAGATTTCATAAATGTTGAAGTTAGTAATCTACTCACTGAGCTAGAGTCACGAAATCATTAATAATTTTAAAATTTCAATATGTGGAGGCATCGTATTTTTTAACAGATTGTGTGCAGGTACATTTCGCAACGGATTTGTGCCGGGAGCAGGCGTTTTGCGAGTAAATTTAGTTATTCAGTTAAATCTTAATACATCGAAAATTATTTAATTTTTTAACCAACTTTTCGTATTTTATATTAAAATATATAAGCAAATATATAAAGAGAAATATATAAATAACAACCATAAGATTTTTGCATACAAAAATATAGTTTTTAGTGGATAAATTTATAATAGTATCGTAAATATGAAAAATCAAATAGAAATTGTAGTATATAGTTTTAATTTCTTCGAATTATGTTATATACAAACATTTTTACATTATAAAAAAATTAAAAGAGCAATCATAAAACTAATAATGTAAAAACTAGTTTTTATTTGTCTAAATTTTTCCAGAATCTATGTAGTAGACAAAAACATTCGGCTTCGTTTTCCTGTATATACCGTTATTTTTGCACCCACAAAAAAACCATGTTGTTACACTAACCCGTACTAGTACTTGACCCGTGCTCAAGTATCAATCGTTAGAAAACTTACTAGTACGTGTACCGCATACAATGTATTAATATAATATCAACAATACTTCTCTTTATGCGTACGCTAGACACTTCCGATTTTAGATGTTTTATTGAATAGGGAAAATTTCTTGACAAATTAATCTGAAACTTTAGGGGCGTAAAGATCGTATTAGATGTCGTATCATAATGAAGAGAAAGTTTACTCCCGAAGGTAAATATAACACTAAGGTAAGAAGAAACAAACACTAGAGAAAAGTTATCTCAACGATTTTAAGTGTAATTCTTGCAAAAATTAACACAAATAATTAAAATTAGCCTTATAATAATAAAATTAATGCTAAAACATATTTCAGGCATTAATTTTTACAGCCTGATTCAAAAAATTATCGTTTCCTCAAGCTTTCTTTCTAGTTCCATAACCATAAACCGTTAACTTTTGCTTTCACTTATGTTAATCTAATAATATAAGCACTTATCAATATTTTACCAAATATGAACTACTGTAAAATCAGTGACGTTTTCATAAATGTTGGAGTTAGTAATCTATTCACTGAGCTACACTAGAGTTACCAATCATTTATAATTTTAAAATTTTAATATTTGTAAGCATCTTAATTTTTAATATCATATCAGCAACACTTCTCTTTACGAGTACCCTAGATACTTCAGAATTTAGATGTTTTATTAAATGGAGAAAACACCTTGACAAATTAACCTGAAACTTTAGAGACGTAAAGAGCATATGAGAGGTCATATCATAATAAAGAGAAAGTTTAGAAATAAAGATTAGAGAAACGTTATCTCAATAAATATCCGTGAAATTCTCACAAAAATTAACACAAATAATTCAAATTAGACTTATAATCATATATTAGAGCTAAAACATATTTCAGGCATTAATTTTGACAGGCTGATTCAAAAATTATCGTTTCAAGTTTTGTGTCTAGTTCCATATTTTTCTTCGGGAAAAGCACCTTCGCTTAAATAACATGTAATATGCTCTTTAAATACTTGAATTTTCTTGATAATTCTTTTTTAGATATTCGACAAAATTGAATTAGAAAATGTTAAAATCGAATATCTACACTTACTGTCTAATAAACAGCATATATATATATATATATATATATATATATATATATATATATATATATATATATATATATATATATATATATATATATATTTATATTCGATATTTATATTTATATTTATATATTATATTTATATTTATATTTATATATATATATATATATATATATATATATATTTTATATATATATATATATATATATATATATATTTATATATATATATATATATATATATATATATGTGTGTGTGTATGTTTGCATAAATTAGAAATAACTGATTATATATATATGCATATTATGAAATACATATATATGTATGTGTTTGTATACATAATGCCCTTGCCTTTAAGAAATTATATTTTAAATGATTGCAAAAGTTTAGAGATTATTTAAATACAAAAGAAAAAAGTTGAAAAATTTAAATTTACAGACTTATTTTGATACTTATCGTAATACGGAAATGCATTTAAGGAAACTTTTCGCGTAGTTTAACATGGAAATCGTAGATCTTTGATGTCAGCAAATAAGGAATAATCATTTCATTCCAACATTTTAGGAACCTAATTGTGCATCTCCAAAGTATAGCTGAATATTTTTCTCCAACGGAACCACTAGAGTGCAAGATTTTTAAGGAAACTATGGGAAATTTTGATGACGTACACTATTGCTTAATCTTATATTTCTCACAACAGGATATCTTGTGAAACGTCACGGCTGACGGTGGAACAAAACGGAACAAAAACCAAATCAGTTGGAAGACATTTGTAGAAATTTCAATCACTAAAAACGTCTCTGTATAGCAAGAAAAAAGGCTTAATTTAATCCAAGAAAAGAAACACTCCTGGAAAACGATTTGAGAAATTAAATGGTTTGGAATTCCAATATATTCGTTTTTATACGCCATCTGTATTCCTTGTTGCTTCTGACTTCGGCTCTTAATTGGGCTTTGAAACCTGAAATCGTCCGCCTTTTAATTAAGACTTCCAAGAAATATACAGAGAACTGCTAAATTTGCATTTCATGCTGAGGCCGAGATTACACTTTATAGGTACGGGAAGACAAAGGATATTTTGTTGTCTTTCGGCAAAATTAATTTTTTTTACCTCCACTTCCTTCAATCTTCTGGCACAACAAATGAATTTTACTGTGTCCGATCGTACGTTCGTCCGGGAGTTTCGTATTAGGATACGCGGATTTATGAGGCCCTCGTTTGTATCTTGGTAGTGATCAACAGGGGTGAGCGACCGGTTAAGTGATATAACAATCTCGGAGTTATGTACATACGGAGAAGATTGTCTTTCATGGCTGCATGGTGTATAAGCAAAATGAAGGAGAGGAAAAAAAATATTAGAGCTGGTAATGGTGGACCGTTCTATGATGTAGTGGTGAAACGGGAACAACGGGCATGATGTGATGTGAAGACTGACAATTGCTTGTCATAACATATACGTTTATGATTATGGCCGCTATTTTATGTGCAGTACGGGATTGTGCTTTAGTCGTCATTGCCATACAGAGGTCAGGAACTTAGGTGTGACGGTATTGTAATTTTTAATTTAATTCGTGCTTAGAGAATGTAATTCAGTTTCCATATGGTGAAGGAATCATGAGAGTATCCAGTGAGACGTACATAAAGAATCGTATAAATGTATATATTCAAAATAAAGATAATTCTCACACCTTACGGTGCAAACAATAAAAAGGGAAAGAAAGCTGTATGAGAACCACCTAAAGGCAAATATATTAATTGAAATAGATAGTACACCACCTGTAGAAAAAAGGACATTATTTTCTTTAAAAATGTTTTTTTTTTCCAAAATGCTTGTTTTGGGTAATTTTCTGTCACTTAAAAGTTTCTTGTAGCTTAATTTTTTATATAATCCTAGAAATATTTTACTAACCACTCTTTCTATATATTAAAATAAATCTCTCATAATTTAAGTTTTGATTAGATTAAACTTTTATTTATATTAAAGAGAGTACAATTCTTTTGTGAAAATTCGGCGTACAGATGAGAAAGATTTGCTGTAATTTAATTACTAATCAATCAACAAGTTTATATTCATATATGTTCAAAATACATTTTAAAGTTATTAAATCAAAGGAGATTAGAAAAAAAATGGCCAAAATTAAAAGAAACTGTTGAAAATTTATGCCTAAGAATCTTTAAAAATAAAAAATGTGAACTAATAAATTTAAAGAATTATCTCAATATATTAAAGCTAATGAGATCATTTACTCAATATTATCTTCACAAAGTTTCTTAACTCTTATCTGCGTCGGTAAGCTTTAGCAGCTGTGAATAGCTTTTGAGTCGAAAAGCATGGGTCTTTTAACAAAAATAAAAAAAATTCTTAAAATAGTTTTGATTAAAATGAGCACCCCTATTTAATATCTGTCGTATATATTAAGCTCTTAACTCTATCTCAAAGTTTTACTTATTTTCTGATCAAGTGCGTCAAGCCCTAAATTTATATATATAATTTATATTCGTGGTTACTATTTTCCAAAGTCACCTGCGACTTCAGCTTTCTGTTTTAATATACCGTAATATATTATTGTACACGTATATTATACATGTATATTTAGTTTTTTTTAAAGCTTTAATAATGTTGGATAACCTTTTTACTATGGGGAAAAACTAATTAACTGATTCAGGGAGAGTAGGTGAAAGCAAGAGCAGCTGTAGCTTTGATGGCAAAGGCAACGTTCTCTTAACTAGTGTTGCGAGATCGGGGCTCGATCCAGACTAAAATCGATCCACCGTGTTCGTTAATGGGGAGTGGGGCAAGTAAAATATATTTTGGTATTACAGTGTTCTCCAAGTCCTCAAACGATACCTCTTGATGTGCCGGCTAAACCTGGTGATCTTATGCCTGGTCCCTACTTCTAAATTACAAGTACCTACTTGAGCTATGACATTTATTCACTCTACTTGAGGTCGTCAAATAAAATAAGCAGTCTTTCTCCTTAATTCGTAAGGCCTCTGGCCCACGTGCCGTCCAGGTGGCTTTGGCAATATCAACAACACTTGAAAGCTAAGGCACCCGCTAAAAGGAGATACTCGCTAAGGAGCATTTGCCTAAGATATGGCCCAAATAGGTTTGCTTTTTTCATTAACCCTTTTCAAAATAATTTCCATGTTTTCCGTATTTAATTTTAAAACTTTCTTCTTTTTTACCATCCAACCATATGCTATGAAGTTTTCAAATCAAAATATTTTTAAATGAAAATATTTTTTTATCCCCAAATCTGCAAATAAGACTTGAAATAACTAGAAAAACAAAGTAAATTTTTAAAATGTTAAATATGTATGTATAGATAATAATAATATCTCATGATATACTACAACGGGAAACAGAAGAAGGTGATAACTTGGTGCTTTCTGGGTTGACACGCCTTATCAGCAAATTAGTGTAGCTTTGAAATAGAGCTATGAGCTTAATATAAAACACATGTAAAGTGTGGGTATTCACTTTGTTCAGAATTTCAATCTTTACAACTTTTGTAAAGACAGTTATATGTAAAGACAGTTATATGCTAGTGATAATATTAATTGCTTTTGAAATCTTATTTTTGTTTAAAAAATACCTATATTTTCCGACTATAAATCTGTATACAGCGGCTAAAGCCCACCTAGCAGGAAAGACATAAACTTAGTATATTCATTACAAACATAACTTGAAGGGATTAAAACTGTTTCCAGCTTCCCCTAATTAATTCCGAATTCGGCTTTGTTTTACTTTCCAACCAGTCGCTTAATAGAACTGGGAGCTTAATTTTCAACACAACTATTAAATGTTGGAACACTTTTATTCAGAAATTTAAGCTGTACAATTTTTGTATTGACACTTTTTTAATAAAGCCAGTTGTTTTTGAGATATTGTTTTATTTGTGTAAAAAATACAAGTGTTTTTACTATAAACCTGTACACAGCGGCTAAATTGAACAATCTAACAAGACGGGGAAACTTAAGCCTCGTTTACACGTGCCAAAAAGCAGAGTAAATGCAGGGTAAATCCGAGAATTGTATTCCCCTTTTAAGAATTATCCCTAGCTAGGGAAAAATTGAGGTGTAGAAAGAATCCACCTTTCTACCCGAATAATTAAAGAGTTTACACTCCTTTCCCATGATCCTTTGCATATGTTGCTTGTGGCGCTTAATTAAAAATTGCCGATTTCGCTGTTACTGTATGCATAGTTTTCTTACAAATTTCTTCTATGCACATGGGTCATAATCTATCACAAATGGTATACATTGTTGTTGTAAAGAAAAACATTTGTTAGTTATTCATTACAGCTATGCCATAGCACATACAAAGTGAGTAATAAAGTATTTTTAATATTAATAAAGGTGTTCTAATTAAGATTATAATTTCGCGTATTAAAATGTTTTACACATATGTCAGAGGTTGATTGTACGAAAAAAAAACCTAAACAGGATCAATTTGTTTGAAACTTACTTTGAAATCTTTGAGTTATTATCTGTTAAGTAGTAAAACAAATATATAAAAGTATATCATGTTTGATATGTAGTAAATAATAAACAAATTTTTATTTTGTTTTGAGTTGGGGGTAGATACTCAAGATAACAAATTCAAAATATTAAAAAGATAGATAACAATATGATAATTTTTCAACTTCAAATGTACTATTCTCCCTAAATTATTCCTAGAATTTAAAACAATTTCATCCAAGCTGTATTCGAATTTTTGTTCACATTCTTCACTAAGAAAGGTTAAGTTTTTGCAAAGTAAAATAAATAAGTAAAAAAAATTAATTGAATAAAAAAAACTATTTGTACGTTTTATGAAATTTTCTCTATAGACTCCAGGCTTAGCTCAAAAAAAAAAAAAAATCTGGAAAATGTTAACTTGCAGAATAAATTAATTTAATATGTAATGCATAATTTAATTTAAAATTAAAAAAAATTAATTTAGAATTTTTACATTAATAAAAAAAAGATATATTTTATAGTACGAAAATTTTCTGCATTTGCGTAACATTGCCAAGCAAATAAACATTTTATGGAAATTTGTTTTGAATGTTTGTTTCTAATACCAGAATGACTAAAATATGTACAATTTTCGTCATAATCTGGAAAATTTTCACGTGATTCAACAAATATAGTTGTGTTCTGTATAAAAGAGTAAGCAAGACACAATGTACGAATAATGGGATTGCACTTCCGAATGATCACGTGGTTCTGATCACAATTCCACGAAAAAAGAAGGGTGAAATCACTGCTCATGTAAAATTGTTTTTTCTCCTCTCCAAATAAAATTCCTGTTAACCGGGTACTTTACTAGCACATGTAAACGATGCTTTCATGGGTTTATTACAGACCGAATCTGATGGGATTAAAAAGTTTCCAACAACCCTTAATTAATTCCGTATCCAACTACTCAACCACTGGCCTATAAATATTTAAATCACTGATCACCAAAGACTGATCTTGAACTTTCAAATAAACAGCTTCAGACAAAAATAAACAAACAGCTACTTTTGTCTGTTAGAAATTGACAAAATCAATTTTTACAGAGACTGCTACACAATTTCGCTTTTTCGACCTCGAAGTCGCCCCAAATCAGGAAATAATAAGAGTGAAAGATTACTCGACCATCTCTCTCTGCACCATCAACTTCCGCGGGGCAAATGCATTTACGGATTGATTTATACAAAAGTATACAAGGCAGTTCCACTTTCTAACTTGCATGCCAAACCCCGATGCAGAAAAATGATTGCGTGACGCAGCGATTTTCGTAGTTTTGGGACGCAAATAGACAACAAATAAAAGAAAAGTGAAAATAAAACCAGAAACATTCCAATGCAGAACGTTCCGAGAGACTGGCAATTTTTCACGAACGTTGAACGCAACTGCCTTCCTCCCATCCTACTTCATGCGTTTTCCGAATTATTAATTTGCTTGTCTAAATCAACCCTAGAGACATCCAATAGTCAAATTTAGTAATTGTTTATTTTTGTACGCATCAGTCTGTTATGTCATCAGAATTTTCCAGACATTGGTTATCTTTCTCGAAAAAGAAACAAGGTCTTTTCTTAGTCAAATATATGAATCAAAAAAAGGAAAAGTAATCAGAAGACGGTTGGAATTTTTCCCATGAACAACAAATCTTACTAATAAACTGATAGCAGATGAAAGGAAAATTAAAAAAAAAACTTTTAATTCAATTTTATAATATTTGTTTTACACATGATGGACTCCGCAAATTGTTTAGTCAAAAATTATTTGTTTTAAAGTAATTTAAATAAAAAATGAGTTTTTCTATAATTATTATACTAATAATGTGTTCTAACTTATATACTAATAATAAGTCAAGCATTAGAAAATATTTCATTTCGAAGTTTATTATGCCTGAACTTACAATTTTCCAGAAAATATATCCGGTTAGACCCAAATAGTATTACAAATAGTATTTTCATTTATATCATTTTTTTGCAATTTAAAGGATTTTTCATTTAATAATTTCCCTTCAGAATAGGAGGGGCTATGCATTGGGCGTCATATTTTTTGCATTAGAATTCTTAATTTTCATAAATAAACTACTAATAACTGCTGGCAAAATATATTGAAATGAAACAAAAAAAGTTTTCAATGTTTTTTTAAGAAAATTACTCAATTAAAAAAATTACTCAATTTCCTTTTTATAATTCAATAACCTGCCCCCCCCACACAATTATACTTCCATATGCTGTATATTACCAGATTCTAGAAAAGGGGGGGTGAAAAGTATTTTGCTCCTTCGGAGGGTGGCATTTTAAAAAGGTTGAGAATCACTGGTCTAAACAATCTAGATCTGCTCAATACCAGCGATTCACACCTATGCTCTTCAGCTATCGTACCACACAACCAAGCTATCTTGTTTGGGTTCTACCACTTTTTCTTTATAGGCGTATAATACTTTGAGTTTTATTCTCAACATTTTTATCTTTATATATCTGTATGT
>CM063501.1:109463794-109478794 GCA_032207245.1 Pardosa pseudoannulata | reverse complement strand
ACATTGTTACATTGAGCTAGATGGATCAATCTTAAGAGTAGATTTTTAAAGAAAAATGAATTAAAACTTTTAACAGTTTGAAAAGATGCTGGGTCATAAACGTATGATGAAAATTCCATATGATACCACAAAAATAATTTAATCTGCAGATTAGATAGCTAATCTACACATTAACTAAGGGGATCCGTTAAAGTATGGAAAATTGTTTTTCTATGCATTTTGTAATTCTTTATAGGGTCTGTGTGCTCTGGAATCGGAGCTTCTGAAACAAACAAGAATTCAAGAACAGTGGTGGTTGTTATATTTACCTAAGAAATTTCTTAACATTTTCTTGTACACCATTTTTAAATTCTTATTTGAAAGAAAGCACAATAATCTTAAAAAACATCGACATCTGGAATTTGAGAAGCGCTGACGTTTTAGAGGTTCGGAAAACCATATTTGAGATTTTATACTTGCGGGGACAAGGCTAATGAGTTGTAAGAGAGCTAGAACAATGTCGCAAAATTTTGAAGACTCCAAGATACTTTTTTAATCTTATTGTGAGCTACAATGAGGTTATAACTGTTGGCTATCTTTAAGCTGAGTGCCTAGTGTTAAAAAAACTATAAAAATGAGCTTTGGGTAGGAGTTACTTTCTCCCTTATGTTTCCATGTTTTTAATCTTCTTTATGGGTGTAATGAATTAAAAAAAAACTAAAACCTATAAACGAGAGTATAATATATTAAAAATCACGTTCATGAACTACTGAAGATTTCCCTCGATTTACTGGTAACTCGCAATCAATGGTTTGGTTAATATGTTACATTGTTACATTGAGCTAGATGGATCAATCTTATGAGTAGATTTTCTAAGAAAAATGAATTAAAACTTTTATTTGTTTGAAAAGATGCTGGGCCATAAACGTGTGATAAAAATTATATATGATACCACAAAAATAAGTTAATCTGCAGATTTGATAGCTAATATACACATTAACTAAAGTGATCCGTTAAACGATTACGCATTTTGTAATTCTTTATAGAATCTTTGGGCTTTGGAATCGGTGCTTCTGGAACAAATAAGATTTCAAAAACAGTGGTGGTTGTTATGATTACCTGAGAGATTTCTTAACATTTTCTTTTACACCATTTTTAACTTTTTATTTGAAAGAAAACACAATAATCTTAAAAATCAGCGACATCTAGAATTTGAGAAGTGCTGAAGTTTTAGAGGTTCAGAAACGATATATTTGAGATTTTAAACTTGCGGGGACAAGGTTAATGAGTTGTGAAGCAGCTAGAACAATGTTGACAAAAGTTTGAAGATTCCAAGATGCCGTTTTCAATGTTATTGTGAGCTACAAAGAGCTTATAATTGTTGGCTATCTTTAGGCTGATTACGGTTAAATAACTATTAGAATGAGCTTTGGGTATGAGCTACTTTCTCCCCTTATGTTTGCAGGCTTTTAATCTTTCTTATGGGTGCAATGAATTAAAAAAAATGAAAAGCTATCAACGAAAGTATTATCTATTGAAAATCACGTTAATGAACTACCGAAGATTTTCTAAGAAATATGAATTAAAACTTTCATTAGTTGAAAAGATGCTGGGTCATAAACGTATGATGAAAATTATATATGATACAGCTAAAGTGCAAAAATAAGTTAATCTACAGATTAGATAGCTAATCTACACATTAACTAAGGGGATCCGTTAAAGTGTGGAAAATTGTTTTTTTTACGCATTTTGTAATTCTTTATAGGGTCTTTGTGCTCTGGAATCGGCGCTTCTTGAACAATCAAGAAATAAAAAACAGTGGTGGTTGTTATGCTTACCTAAGAAAATCCTTAACATTTTCTTTTACACCATTTTTAAATTCTTATTTGAAAGAAAACACAATAATCTTAAAAATCATCGACATCTAGAGTTTGAGAAGTTTTGTCGTTTTAGAGGTTCGGAAACGCCATATTTAATATTTTAAACTTGCGGGTGGGGGACACGGTTAGTGAGTTGTGAAATAGCTAAAACAATGTCAGCAAAATTTTGAAGACTCCAAGATGCCGTTTTCAATCTCATTGTGAGCTACAAAGAGCTTATAACTGTTGGTTATCTTTAAGCTGAATGACTAGTGTTAAAAAACTATTAGAATGAGCTTTGGGTAGGAGCTACTTTCTCCCCTTATGCTTGTAGGTTTTAATCTTCTTTATGGGTGTAATGAATTAAAAGAAAATCTAAAACTATATACAAGAGTATAATCTACTAAAAATCAGGTTCATGAACTACTGAAGATTTCTCGCGATTTAATGGTAACTCACAATCAATGGTTTGGTTGTGTTATATTGTTACATAAAGCTAGATGTAATTTTAGATGTAGATTTTTTAAGAAAAATGAATTAAAATTTTCAATAGTTTGAAACGATGCTCTGTCATATAGGTGTGATGAAAATTATAAATGATACCGTTAAAGTGCAAAAATAAGTTAATCTGCAGATTAGATAGCTAAGCTACAAATTAACTAAGGAGATCCGTTAAAGAGAGGAAAATTGTTTCATTTCTTAAGTTACATAAATAATCTGCACATTTCCTTCTTGACACTCCTTAAAGTGAAAGAAAGATCTTTACTATAAGAACAACAATGTTTTTGTACTTAGATATTAGGAAACTTCTATTCTTAACTTACTTTACATTCTGAACTTAGATGTGATAATTTTAAATTTAATCAACAGTTATTTTTTGTTGTAATGAAAATTTTATCCCCGGTATGAATAGCAAATTCTTTTCACAAAAGTCTAGGTTTGGTTTGGTTTGGTTTGGTTTGGAGCGCTACGGTCTACTGTTTTGCACACGAGGACTAATGAGACCGAGACCTACTGCTTAAAGCCGAATCCGAACGGCTACGAACATCCATGCCATACTGAGATTCGAACCCACGAACTCTGGTACCGGCGATCAGCACCCTAAACACAAAAGTCTAGGAGTCTATTTCACGGACTATTAAATATCTAGCGTTTATGTTATATATCTTTAAAAAATTAAGAAGTTTGTTCGTTTGTGTGTATGTTTTTAATACATAACCACATGATTTGACTAAATGAATCCAACGGGATTCAAAACTGAATTCACAGTATTGGGAGACTTTAGAGGAGTATGAAGATAAACAAATTATTGAGCGTGTGCCAGATAATTCTCAGGAAAAGAAATTGTTGTTAATACCGGTGATAAAATTTCATTGCAAAACAAAAAATAATCGATGATTAAATTTAAAATTATCATATTTGTACCTAATATATTATTTAATCCAAATATAAGAGAAAGTTATTTACGCAATATTTAAGTTCATTGATTAAAAGTATGAAAATAATGCAGACGATATTTAAGTAATTTAAAATAAGAAATGATTAAATGAGATAGTTAAAGGAAGGGCGTCATAATGCTATAAAAATATTAATTTTACCTATTTATTATGTGACAAATTGATAGATTTAATCGCCTGGTCTTAACCGGGGAAAATAGGGCTTTAAATAATGGCTTTAAAGTAAAAAGAAGGGGAGAATTTCGAACGTTACAAACCCTAACTCATCAAGAATCCAATTTGGATGTCTCTATCCATTCCAGGGACAACCTCTTCATAAATTCAAGGTCAGACGGACAGATAACTTAGGCTATTATTATATTACATCGATGTGAGTAATTTTAACAAAAGAAAATACTTTTCTCCCATAGAAAAGAAATGGGAAATAAATAAATATATGCCTCGAGAGAGTAAAAAAATTCCAAAAAAGTAAAATCGATTAAAGACCAGAAACGGGTGACTGGTTTCTGCAGTTTCGATAATGCTCCTTTCTACTAATAGATCAAACAATATTCTTAATATAGATAGTTTAAAGGGTCACAGTTTATATTTGTTTTTACGTTGTGAGAGCTAAGCTTAATGCATTGATTGCACGAATGTTCACTAGACCAGAACATAGTGCATGAAACTGATTTTGAATGGCTACAAACATGCGTAGTATTTGAAACTACTGAATTCAATATTGCGGGACATGCGAAATGGTATGTTTTCATTTTGGAGATCCACAGAGCAAAATTCATTTATTTTTTTCGTCAATAATTGTTCTGTGTTGACCAATTTAATTATTAAATGACAGTTTATAATACACATATCATCAAAAATAGAGACAAGGCCCTTACTCTGGGAGTTGCGGTTCGTACCGAACGTTCGTTGTGACGTCACCTTGACGTCAGCTTGCGAAAATTTTGAGCGCAAACGATACTTTGGTACTCTGGGGGTTACATGTGGAAATTTACCGAAACCTAAACTATCGGTAACTTTCCGTATGTAACCCCCAGAGTACCGAAATATCGTGTGCTGTCAAAATTTCCGCAATCTGACGTCAAAGTGACGTCACAACGAACGTTCGGTAAGAACCGCAACTCCCAGAGTAAGGCCATAGATTGTTATATTTGGTACCCACCGAGAGTACACTTCTTAAAAGTAACTAAATAATGCCATTTTTGCTTTAAGGAACATGGTATGTTTCAAGACTTTAAATATTCATTATAACAACCATTTTTTTGTTTCCTCATAAAAAAAAATTTGTGCTTTTTATAAAGAATTTTATGTACTTTTTAATAATTGTACAGCTCTGAAAAATTATTTAGTTTTGTCATTTCAAGTAGTATATTTTTCAATGAATTAAATCTTTAAATAGTTTGAAAAGACCCTGGGTCATAAATCTGTGATATAAATTACATACAGGGTGCCCCAAAACGATCGCATATACTCTGCTCAGCTAGATTCATCGTTAGGAGTACATAAAAACTGCCCAAAGAAGCGTTCCTGTACGATCCATAGTTAACGAGAAAAATACGGAAAACAAAGTATGACGTCACTGCAGGTGCAAGAAAAAATACTTTATTGGACATATCAACGACAGTATTTGCATATCTTTCCAGACGATAATGTTTAAAACGTTAGCCGCGTATATCGCGTCATACATGCGCGCGCTATGGAATGACATTAAGACGCCGTTGAACTGGTATCTAAAAGGCTGCATCTTGCAGCTATATATTCTTAGGTGCCTAGTTTTGTCCTACGATGGTCTATCAGATTTACCTATGCTAGTCTATGACTTTTTGCGAGTGAATATACTTGTAAATCTCGTCCAGCAATGGTTGGACTCAGAAATTAGTAACAACAACAACAGATATTAACATAAGTAGTATACTATATACTTGGAGCTATAAATATATGTCTTAGCATAAGCTACTTTCACATTAAAAGTTAATAAGCTTGTTTGGTTTTTTTTTGTTTTGGTTTGGAGCGTTGCGATCTATTTTTTTTTTTCAACTCGAGGACTAATGAGACCGGTACCTATTGTATAAAGCCGATTCGGAAATGTAAGTACTGTTTACTTGAAACTATAAGGAATGTCAAAGAAATTTTTTTCTACTTTTTTTTACTTTAAAAGTATTTTAGAATACTTTTTTTTATAATTTTTCTCTGGGTGTCGCATCTAATTTATCAGGTAAAAATAAATTAGAAAAGGAAAAATAATAATAAGAATATTTCCGGTGCCTGATTAACGCTTGCGTGAAATCAGGGAGAGATTGATAATATGCATCTTTAGATCATAAGACAAGTCGTCAACACGAAAAGAAGAAAAAATAAAATAAAATAAAGTAAAATAGAAATCGGTAGAAATAGTATTATAGAAATAGGATAAATAGAAATAAGCATTTAGGAGTCCTCTCTCCGTATCTACTCTCAGATCTTACGACCATATCACAAAGTCGAGTAATAAACTAGTAATCAAGTAATTAAATTATAATCCATTAGTTAACTTTCCAAATATGTAATAAATAAATAAATAGAATTTTAAAAATTCCAATAAATCATGTTGACATTTTTGATTTTTTATTGCCTCGGGTAATCATTGTACTTCCTACACCTACTTTAAATGTTAACATAAGTTGTGTACTGTCTACTTAACCCATATAGGATTGCTGTCCTATAGCACCCCGGACAGCAAATAATATTCCATTGAATAATAAAGTTATAAATATTTTCTGAGTGGATTTTATTTTAACACCTTTAAAATAGACACATTTTATCAAAGTAACAAAAAAAACTGAGAAATCAAATTATATTGTATTGTAAAATTCATTTTCAGCAATCTCTTAAAAATGGTCATTTTTTAATCTTTAATTTTATATTTATTATTATTTTTTTTCAAACATTGTGGAGGTTACTTTTAGTTTAAAAACAGAGCTAATAATGTAGCTGAAAGGTTTTGTTGAAAAATATATTTTACACGTGTATTTTGTAAGTATAAAAAAGGTGTCCTAAAATTAAGACGATGGTCCAATCCCGATTATTTTTCCATGAATTCGATATTGCATTGATAGCGCACATTATTTTCTTATCTTACAACGAAAACCAGTTCAAACACCTATTCACACACCTCGACACAACAAGGGGTAAATATATGTCTATTCTATTCAGAAAAACTGGAAATTGCAAAATAAACTTATTCTCTTACAGCCAGTTCAATAACTGCAATTGAAAACCAACAACAGTATGCTTAAAATGTAATGTTGGACTTTGTTTAGACTATTTCCTAAAATTTGAATCAGCCTAATGCAATGTAATGAATGAATCAGCCTAATGCAATGTAATGGATATTTGTTAAGTTTTAGTAGTGTATTGGACCGTTGTCCTATTTATAGGACAGCCAATTACATAAAAATTTAAAAATATTTTTTTTCAAAATTTTGGTTTTATATACTTAGTTACACCATATTAATGATACGGATTAAGTTTTAATGACTTACAGAAATATTTAGTTGGTGTGGTACAATATGGGTTAAAACTATACGAAGCTTTTTTTTTTTTACTGTAAAGGCACTTTGAAATACTTTCCCTTTTTACGATTTCTCGTTGGATGTGACTTTTACCTCATGAGGCAAGAATGGAGGAGGAAAAAGAAAAAAAAAATAATAAGATTATTTTCGGTGCCGGATTTACGCTTACGTAACGTCGGGCAGAAACGATAACGTACATCAGCAGACCATAAGGCGTCGTCTCACTACGAAAGGTTGAAACAAAAAGAATAAATAAAAATAAATAAATAGAAGGGCCTTTAGGAGTCAATAATCGGAATTCACTCTTCGAACGAACGTGCACATCACGAAATCGAGCAGTTCAACTTTCTCTCTGGATCACGAGATTCGGCATTGCGTGCCGTATATTCGAAGAGAATTTTTTGGACCCAAAATCGAACGCGGAACTACCTGTTTTCGGAGAGAGAGAGAGAGACAACAATGTCAACTACTACGGGTGCGTAATTTCGCCCGTTCTGGAATTCGGAAATCGTCGTTCCGATTCGCGTGGGTCAAAAAGGAAAGTTCAGGCCCCGGCTTCTACCGGGGTGACGAAGATGGATCGCGTTCGATGTTAAAAAGAAAAAGAACTCAGAAATGGAACGAAGGCGCAGTGAGGCCGTTCGGAGATCTTTGGCACTCCATTTGTACAAAAGCCAACGGCGCGTGACTTTTGTGTTTGCTGTGAATAAATTAATCGGTGAATTTGTCGTTTCGGTTTCTTCTTCTTATTCTCTAGAACGACAGAAGTTATTGACAGCGACGCGGAAGAGTTTTTAGCCGGTTATGATTTTAGAGTAAATAAAGAAGGGTTTTTCACAAACACCAAAACGTGTAGTGTATTTTAAAATTTGTTGTAATGTAATGAATTAAATTTTAATTGCATTTATTGAAGTTCCTCTTAATCTGGTTCAAACAGGAATGTACATTTTAGGAGACCTTAAATTAGTTTTCTTCAGCCAATATTTGTTTTTAAGGCTTTTTTCGAAATTTCAGTTTAGCAAACGCCGGTTCACGTATATAAGTTGAAAATCAGGAGCGAGATACCAGATTTGAAAAACTCGATACTTACAAAGAGTTTTAAATTCTAAATTTGGTATATTGAAAATAGGAACAAAATGCAATATGCTTAATATGCTTTTAAATGGTTTCTTAAAAAGACCAAAATTTTCCAGAATATGGTTGTTAAATCTGCTACGGCTCATATATTCTTAACTGTATTCGTTTAAAAAAAGCTAACATATGCAGTTTGATAGAAATGCTGTAATAGATTTGGTCTTATTTCATATCATCACTATTTTAGCCTTATTACAATCTGATCCCACAGGGGCATGGATGTTCGTAGCCGTTCGGATTCGGCTTTAAGCTGTAGGTCCCGGTCTCATTAGCCCTCGTGTTACAAAAAGTAGACCTTAGCACTCCAAACCAAACCAAATTTTACAATCTGAATATTATATAAGCAGACATATTTATTAATGAATGATGTATGCCACAAATACATCTAAATATTCTATAAAAATGGAACCCAGTCCAAAGAAGAAGTCCATGATGCCAACCACTATACAGCTTGGACGGCAAAATCAATTAAAAGTTTTCTCATAAATCAAATATTTTTGCAACAATATTACATTTTCACATTTTAGCCCATTACGGTTGTAAACAGTACCTTATTTTATTACAAAAAAAATTTTCTCCTAAATTTATTTACGTATTGTAGTCAACAGAGTTCAAAAATATTCTCCAATTTCTTGTTACAAAAAAAACTATAATGGTAAGAGAAATTTGTATTAATTAAGGTTTTAAAGTAACTATAATTTTCTTCTAAAATATACCATGTTTTTTTCTCATATTTGTTTTGAGAAAGGTTATATTTTAAAGTTATCGATGCATATTTAATTGATGGAAGTGAACCACATAATTTAGTTTAGTTTTTTTTTTCAACAAATCCTTTTATTTTTTGCAACATAAATTAGTGTTTGATGGAGTTGGTAGTCGGGGATTTTCTTCCTCACTGTCTCCTCTTTCTTCATCAGATGAGTGTAATATTAATATTGAACATCTTAAAATTAATATCAAACACATACATTGATATTTTTAAAGGGAAGAAACATTAATCCATTAACACGCCCTCTAATATAAAAATACACATGGATCAGAACAATTGCCTAGAGAGTTTCATTCTTAGGTTTACGCAATGAGTTAGATTTAACAATAAATGATTCCGGTGTTAATGGGTTAATGTCAGTAACGATATTGTTAATCCTGGATTTGATTTCCGAATCCATTTCCCCAAACCTCTTTTCCCCGCCACGATTACGGGGTCTTCGTGCCACGTTCCCCGGAAAACTGACTTGTATTCGAATGGATGCTTGTGGGAATTCCTGCGAAAGCCTCCCCACACCAATGGGTTGCATCGAATGCGATGTTTAATCGGGTTACACACTGACAATGAGGTGGCAAACTGCGATAATGCACTCACGTCCTCGTCACGCTCCGACAGAGAAGAGCTAAAATATTCAGAGAATGCAAAGAAGATTACTGGCGGCCGATTGACGACACTCGAGAGGTCAATTACAGCTGAACTTGGTTAAATCGAATTTTAAACAAACAAAAGAAAGGGAAAAACAAATTCTGAATTATTCAAAAGTAGAATTATTTAACTTCGTTAAAAATACGCAACATACTACTTACCTACTCTTATAAATGCATGCAAAGGAATTAAAATTGAGAAAAAAATTATTCACTAGCATTTTACTTATTTTAAAAAAATTGTAATTTTCCCTTCTAATTTCTTTAATTTCTTTGCAGAATTTTCAAATTATTCAAGCTCACTTGCAGAATAGAAAACTTTATTTTATGTTTCAGCATATCCTTTTATTCATTTGCAACATAAATTAGTACTTGAATAAAATTAGTGCTTGATGGAGTTGGTACTCGGGAATTTTCTTCCTCACTATCTTCTCTTTCTTCATCCGATGAATCAATAGATCTGTTCTTTACTTCATCAGTAATTTCTGTTTTAAATTTCAATAAATTCTTTTAATTTTTTGTAACAAATTAATGTCTTCCGGAGTTAGTATTCAATAAATTTCTTCCTCACTATCTTCTCTTTCTCCCTCAGATGAATCAATATATTTGTTCTTTAATTCATCAATAATTTCTGTTTTAAATTTCAATAAATTCTTTTGATTTTTTGTAACAAAATTAGTTCTTCCGGAGTTAGTATTCAATAATTTTTTTCTTCACTATCTTCTTCTTCATCATCAGATTAATCAATATATTTGTTCTTTACTTCATCAATAATTTCTGTTTATGTTTCAACAAATTCTTTTAATTTTTTGTAACATAAAATTAATGTCTTCCGTAATTAGTATTCAGTAATATTCTTCCTCACTATCTTCTCTTTCTCCCTCAGATGAATCACTATATTTGTTCTTTACTTCATCAATAATTTCTGTTTTATGTTTCCACAAATTCTTTTAATTTTTTGTAAAATTAGTAATAAAATTAGTGTGTTCGGGAGTTGATATTCAATAATTTTCTTCCTCACTATCTTCTTTTTCTTCATTAAATGAATCAATATATTCGTTCCCTACTTCATCGATAATTTTTATGTCAGTTAATTTTCTCCAAACAACTTTTTAAAAACATTTAATTATGATAGGTATGTGGCATCGGTGATGAGAATTCCAGCAAAAGTTGCATATATGAGGCATATCCCACTTGCATATCCCACTTGCATATATGGGGAAAATAAAGAAAGTGGCACAGTAAACTGGAGATGTAAATATTTTTTCTCATTTCTTTCTATACTTTGTTAATATTAATAGCCTAAGTTGCAATCAAATTTATAAAAGAGTAATGATATAAGTGATATGAGTCCAATCAAAATCCTGCAATTCTAGACAAAAAAGAAATTATTTTTCAAAATTTGAGATATCTCTGAATTTGAATGAATAAAACATTTTTTGAAATAGCCATGTAATTTTAACATTTCACTCTATAGTAATTTGATGAAGAAATTTTACAAACTATCCAAAGGGGAATTATCCTAAATGATTTAATCATGTTCGAATTAGTCAAACTTAATTATATCAAATGCTTGAAAAAACCGTATTTAGTAAAAACAAATCCTGATTAAGACCCTAGAGACTCTGGGCAGTTAAGATTTTGGTGCCACAATATATATATATATATATATATATATATATTTATATATATATATATATATATATATATATATATATATATATATATATATATATATATATATATATATATATATATATATATATATATATATATATATATATATATATATATATATATATATATATATATATATATATATATATATATATGTATATATATATATATATATATATATATATATATATATATATATATATATATATATATATATATATATATATATATATATATATATATATATATGTATATATATATATATATATATATATATATATATATATATATATATATAATATATATATATATATATATATATATATATATATATATATATATATATATATATATATATATATATATATATATATATATATATATATATATATATAATATATATATATATATATGTATATATATATATATGTATGTATGTATATATATATATATATGTATATATATATGTATATATATATATATATATATATATGTATATATATATATATATATATATATATATATATATATATATATATATATATATATATATATATATATATAAATCAAAATACAAAAAAAAAATAAATAAAACCCAAAATAAAGCTTATTTCATAATTCAAGGAAATAGAATAATCGATTTTTCCGCTGCATTTCGTTCAGCTATTCATTAATGCCTAACGTACATTCTTAGCGCCAGCTTAGAAATAGTTTGTAGAATTTTACGTTTTCTCCGAACGGGTCTCAGGAAAGGTAGATGATAATCCTGTGAACCATTCACTAAACTTCGCAGTATTTGCTATGATTTATGATTTTGTTATTGGATAGACATTTCATGATTTTTCCATACATTTTCTTTTTTTGTAAATAGATCGACTGAGATCCCGCCGAACAGCTTTATTTATCTGTTAACACATTGTGTGCGTGTACATTTCGCAGCGGTATTGTACCGGGAGCTGGCTTTTCGCGCGTAAATTTAGTTATTCAGTTAACCCTCTAAGCGATTCGCACGTACACTTCCGCCAAACCGATGATGTTTTCAAAGCGGTTGTCACGTACAATTTTCGACCTCCAAAACGTTCCGAAAATGGATGTAATGTACATTTCTGCCAGTGTTTTCCCCTATGGAGTTTTGAGGTAGGAGGGTCAAGTCGATTGTTTAGGAATTGCACACCCACTCTCTGAGGCACAAAGACGCTGATAGCTTTTCATGTCTTTGTAAATCTCTATTTCGAAGTATTTCGTTTGCGGTAACAGATGTATCTCTAATTGCACCACTTAAATAGCTTGGATGACTTTCGTAAAAAAGATAGAAATCATTCTCTTAAAGAATATTTTTATTTGTACTTTTAGAACCCATTATTTCTTATGGGATGATCTTCGAGACTTGACGAGCTTTATGTGTATTAAAAATTAACAATCTATAATGTCTATTTATATATCTATTTATAACCGGAAGTAAAGGGACAGTAACGAGGGTGGGTTTCCCATATTCCAATCTAGTCGACAAAGGGTGAAGTAAAAAATCATAGAACACTTTGGTCACTGACACAATGAAACTTTAGCGTATTTTTGGAGACTTTTTTTCCTCGGTGTGTACCACTCGGAGGGTTAAATCTCAATAGATCGAAAATTATTTAATTTTTTTACCAACTTTTTGTATTTATATTGAAATATATAAATAACAACCATAAGATTTTTGTAAACAAAAAATATTTTTTTAGTGGATAAATTTATAATAGTATCATAATTATGAAAAATCAAATAGAAATAGTAGTATATAGTTTTAATTTCTTCGAATTATGTTGTAAACATTTTTACATTCCAGAGTCTATAGAAGACAAGAACATTCGGCTTCGTTTTCCTGTATATACCGATATTTTTGTACCTACAAACAAACCATGTTTTTACACTAACCCGTACTAGTACGTGACCCGCGCTTAAGTATCAGTCGTCTTTAAACGTACTAATAAGTGTTCCGCATACAATGTGTTAAAAATTTTCTCTCTTTTAGCACTGTGATTATATACGTGAACACATAAATCTCTTTTCTGGTCAAAGTTTCTCTATTTCCATACATGACATCCTATAACGTTTAAAATAACAGCTGAAAGCTAATGGTTCTTTGTGTACAAAGTTATTTATACACGAGGCCTAATGAAACCAGGACATATTACTTAAGGTTGGTACCGAACAGCTATGAAAATCAATGTCCTCAGCGGAATTTGAACCCGCTCTAAAGAGTACTGATCCTACATATTTGACTATTGTTACAGAGGACAAGCTGTAATATTCAAAATCGCTTGAATTTCATATTTCTTTTTACGATCTGGAGTTCATAATAACATAGATTTCAAATACAGATTAATACATATATGGCAGAAATGTCTGGAATCAATGAGTTAAAGGAATTTATAATATGTACGAGAAGCTCATTGCTTTAGTACTGATATGTATGATGAGAAAACTTGACATGCAACATTATAAATCCTTTTACTAGTATTAAACTTTGTTTAACATTAGTATAAAATAAATTTTAGATAGAATAAAATATTTTAATAATACTTGCATACTGTAAAAGATTATTGGATTTGATTTTTTTTTACTGCTGTAACATTTAGATATATTTAATTTTATTTGTGTACTTAGTTTCAAAGCTGTAAGCTAAAAATTTTCAAATTCGCTTAGCAACATAATCAACCCTTTAACATCACACTATATTAGTTAAGATTGAAACCTTATTTTTCTTTTTTCAGCCCGATAAAAAATTTATTGTTCTCAAAATCTGTAAATGTTAACCTATTAAAGACAAATATCTCTTTAATAGGTTTCCATGGATCTCATTAATTCAGCTTGGTGATGATTTATCCACTATGAATTTGTATTCCCCAAAAATTAAACGTGTGGGCTCAGCAACTCAGGAATTATTTTACTGAGATTTATTTACTGTTATTCTTTAACTTCACAGCTGAAATAACATGTAGTATTTAGTCTCAAAGATGGAAATTGATAATTTACAAAATCAATTTTCAATATCACCATCACCGTAATATAGCAACATTTCAGTATAAAAGTAAAACATTTTTTTCTTTTCTAGATCGGAAGAAAATTTTATAGTCCTGGAAAAACCTAAATGGGAATTGTCAGTAAGAGAAATTTCTCTTCGATAGGTTCTCGTAGATCTCAGTTAATTCAGTATGGGGGGATTTTTCCATTATAGCATTGCATTTCCCAACGTTTAAAGGTTTCATCTCAGCAAATGAGGAATTGTTTTACTGTGATTTGTTTAGAGTTAAGCTTTAACTATACAGTCTAGTTTATATGAAGTACTTTGTCTCAAAGCTGTAAGATAATGATTTACAAAATTACTTTTTATTATCACCATCACCTTAACGTAGCACCATGTTAGTTTAAAAGGGAAATATCTCTTTCTTTTCTCGGTTGATAAAAAATTGTATTGTCCTCAAAAAACATAAATGGGTATTGTAAGTGGGATAAATTTCTCTTCGATAAGATCCCATAAGTCTGAGTGAATTCAGTATGGAGACTTATCCACTATGACATTCCTTTCTCCAACGTTTAAAAGTGTCGTCTCAGCAAATCAAGAACAATTTTACTGTGATTGATTTAGTATTACATTTTAAATGTACAGATCAATTCATATGTAATACTTAGCCTAAAGGCTACTATCTAAATCAGTTTAAACTTTTAATGGTTTATTTTCAGCAAATGAGGTATTGTTTACTGTGATTTGTTTACCGCTACGCTTTCACTGTACAGCATAACTTATGTGCAGTACTTAGTCTCAAATCTGTAAGCTAATTATTTACAAAATCACTCTGCAATATCATCATCATCACCTCAATATAGCACTATGTTAGTTTAAATGTAAAACATTCTTTCCATCTCAGATCGACAAAAAATTTTATT
>CM063501.1:109383794-109458794 GCA_032207245.1 Pardosa pseudoannulata | reverse complement strand
ATTATAGATTTTTAATACACATAAAGCTCGTTCTAAGATCATTTAAGAAATAATGGGTTCAGTACAAATAAAAAATATTCTTTAATGAAATGATTTCTATCTTTTTTACGAAAGTCATCTGCTATTTAAGTGGTACATTAGAGATACATCTGTTACCGCAAACGAAATACTTCGAAATAGAGATTTACAAGATGAAAAGCTATCAGCGTTTTTGTGCCTCAAAAGTAATATGTGCAGTTCCTAAACAATCGATATCCTCCCTCAATTCCATAGGGGAAAAAACTGGCAGCAATGTACATTACATCCATTTTCGGACTTTTTTGGGTCGATTGTACGGGACAACCGCTTTGAAGACATCATTGGTTTCAAATTGTACGTGAGAACACTTTTTAAGAATGTAGCTTCGACCGCCAGTATATGATGCAGAAACCATTTTAAACTTGCTACAGATTTGTTGGTTCTTATGGTAAAAAACCATTATCACCATTTTGAGTTAAAAAAGAAAGTAGCAAAGGTATTAAAGGTATTTTTGCTTACGTTACAAAGAACCTTAGTTAATTTTCATCCATTTAGTACAATTTGCAGCTGCTTACGTTTAATCGCTGTTAAAGTATTTAATTTAAAAGTAGATAAAGGGGTTTAAATTCCTCATTCAGTTTGGACTCAAAACATACCAACGGTGCTTTGGTACGTCGCAAATATAGAGATATTCCCAAAATACAACACTAGTACTTTTTGCATTCTTGAAGCGCAATTTAATTAAAAGTGGATTGTTCATCAACAATCGTTAAGCATGTAGTTTCAACCGCCAGTATATGATACAGAAACCATTTTAAACTATCTACTGTTTTGCTGGTTCTTATGATAAAAAACCATTATTACGATTTTGAGTTCAAAGAGGAACTAAAAAATGAACTAAAGGTATTTTTACCTTCGTTACAAAGAACCTTACTTAATTTTCATCCGTTTGGTACAATTTGCAGCTGCTTACGTTTAATCGTTGTTAAAGTATTTAATTTAAAAGTAGATAAAGAGGTTAAAATTCCTCATTCAGTTTGGACTCAAAATATACCAACGGTGCTTTGGTAGACTCAAATATAGAGATATTCCCAAAATACAACACTAGTACTTTTTGCATTATTGAAGCGCAGTTTAATTAAAAGTGGATTGCTCATCAACATTTGTTAAGCATGTAGCTTCAACTGCTAGTATATGATACAGAAACCATATTAAATTCTCTACTGCTTTGCTGGTTCTTATGGTAAAAAACCATTATCACCATTTTGAGTTCGAAAAGGAACTAGCAAAGGAATTAAAGGTATTTTTACCTTCTTTACAAAGAACCTTACTTAATTTTCATCCATTTAGTACAATTTGCAGCTGTTTACGTTTATTCGTTGTTAAAGTATTTAAATTAAACGTAAATAAAGGGGTTAAAATTCCTCATTCAGTTTGGATTCAAAACATACCAATGGTTCTCTGGTACCTCGCAAATATAGAGATATTCCCAAAATACAACACTAGTACTTTTTGCATTCTTGACGCTCAATTTAATTAAAAGTGGACTGTTCATCAACCACAGCATTTGTTAAGCATGTAGCTTCGACCACCAGTATATGATGCAGAAACCATTTTAAACTTTCTACTGATTTGTTGGTTCTTATGGTAAAAAACCATTATCACCATTTTGAGTTCAAAAAGAAACTAACAAAGGAATTAAAGGCATTTTTACTTACGTTACAAAGAATATTACTTAATTTTCATCTATTTGGTTAAATTTGCAGCTGTTTACATGTTTTCGTTGATAAAGTATTTAATTTAAAAGTTTCTCCTGAATTTTCGATCACCGGGTATTTAGTTATTATGTCTAACCTTGAGGTTGAATATGAGACTGGGGATAGTTAAAGTCATTAAATAACAAACAATAATAATCGGTAAGTAGCAGTATCGCATTTATATCTTTAACGCAATAACATTATAAAATAAAAATATCTAAATTCCATTTCTCCAAAACGTATTTCTATTTTTTCCTAAAATTTAAATAACTTTAAAAATTTGAAAATTAATGATTAGCAAAAAAGTAAAAGTAGAATCTCTTTCTTGGTCATTATTCCCTCCTATTCGATTTCGTGTATAAACTTAACTTCTGTAGTATCTATGAAAATCATATCATTGACACCTGTTTCAACTTCCATCTCCAAAGCATCTCATTCTCCCCAAAAAACTTCTACCGCAGAAAACCCTATTAAATTTTCTTTCTTCCCAATTACTTACAACTATCGCGAGTCCAAGAGATACCATCTACTTGCAAATAAGGCGTATAGAATCGCTGATTGGCCGTCCAGCAAAAATCCGCGCAACTTCCATCATTACTCAACGAGAAAAGGGAAATTCGATCTTGTTATCATCATTTTTCTACCGAAGTTACAATGCGGGAGTCCATCATTGCCTTTTTTCCCTTTCTGAATCAATTGATCTCCGAGTAACAGGGATCATAATCAGTATGCAAGGCATCGGATCATGTGTCTTTATGGGGTTAGGAAAGCGAAACAGAAAAAAAATCGATCGAAATCAACAAAGAGTGGCGAACAAATTGCTATAAGAAACCAAAAACGCAGCCCCTCCTACCAGAAGTATCTGGTTATTTCTGATGTCATAAACCTTGAGAAATGATAGAAGTGCATTCATTTATCAGGAAATGGAGGTATCAGATACCAACGTTTTATGATGAATTCAACTGTCAGCCATGACCAAGAGGCATTTATCCCCGAATTCAATCTTTTTGAATCGAAATTGTTTTACAAGGATTATTCACCTTTTAATCAAGTGAACTGAATTCAAGACGATAAGAACAGTTCATTCAATGACTATACTAGTGCTTTGTGCTTCAGGACTCGATTTACACAACTTTCTGGATTTCCATCACAAGGTCAAATCCTTATTCTGTTTAATAAAGAAATTGAATAAGAGAGAATTTTGGTTTAGTTTGGAACACTAAGGTCTCTTTTTTTACTGTATCTGAAGTTTTGATATCTGTTGTGCAACAGTAAAATCCACTGGTATCATATAACTGGTTAATAGTCATAACTGGTAAATAATCAATCAAGTATTTAAAATTTTTAAAACTGATTTTACATCATTATTCGACAATAAATTAGGTTTCTTAGCCACTGAATCATTAATTTTATTGGTTTCAAGGTTGGGTTTTCTTTTAAAACATCAGATGCGAATTTAGAATTAATTAAATGTCTACGTACCTTTGTTGGGTACGCATTTTTAACCTTTTTCCTAGTTAAATATAATTAATGTAATTTTGGCATTCCGTTCCTTTAGTTATTAAATATATCATTTTATATTTAAAATTTTTAAAATCATGTTTTTAACATTTTTTAATAATCGAATTATGATATTGTTTTCGGAAAGCGCAAAATATAACCTTCGACCCATTTTTTTTCAATAATTTTTTAAAATACAGAATATTTTAATGCTGCAGACAGTAATTAAACACTATTTCAATTTGATGCAATTCCGTTTTTGTGTTAAAATTTAAATTTAAATTCATGGTGAAATTCAAAGTTGGCATAAAAATGTTCGAATATTGTTTATATCCTGTGCAGAATTTTTAGTATATAACAATGAATTTAATTTTTTGAAAATTGTAGATATAAATTTTAATATTTTGAACTAAAGGCTTAAAATGAAGAATAAGTATAAATACCATTATAGGAGTAATATCACACAGTGTGTATTCTGTGGGGATTTGAATTCGATAACTAAAGCTTCAAATGAAATATAAGTATAAATATCGTTATGAAAATCGTATCGCAGATTCTGTGTTTTATAGGAATTAGAATTCGATAGTTTATCGTTCAATCTATCAAATTTAATCTATCAAAAATGAAGAAAAAGTATAAATAACATTATGGGAGTAATATCACACAGTGTGTGTTTTGTGGGATTTGAATTCGATAAATAAAAGCTTCAAATGAAAAATAAGTATGAATATCGTTATGAAAATCGTATCACAGTGTCTGTGTTTTATGGGAATTAGAGTAAGATCGTTTATCGTTCAATCTATCAAATTTAATCTATGAAAAATTAAGAAAAAGTATAAATAACATTATGGGAGTAATATCACACAGTCTATGAGGATTTGAATTTGATAACTAAAGGCTTCAAATGAAAAATAAGTATAAATATCTTTACGAAAATCGTATCACAGAGTCTGTATTTTATAGGAATCAGAATTCGATCATTTATCGTTCAATTTATCCAAATACAGATATAAAGTAAAGAAATCGATCAAGTCACTATTTATGTACAGTTTTACTCATGTTTCGATGAGGTGTCATTATGATGCCATCAACAAATCGTTAAAGCATGATATAGTATGTTTTCGAGAAAGTGAAACATGTTACTAGTTCCTTTCGAGTTATATTTGCTGCTTAAATATTTAGAAGAAAATAACTCAACTGCATTTATAGCCATATCGATAACGTAATGCATATCTCTCGAATCTCGGAATTCGACAAATAATGCACATTAAGGCATTATTTTATCTTTAACACACCATACTTTTCTGCTCTTGTTATAAGCGTGCGTCTGCATGAGAGACTGAGAGCAGAAATCAATGATCAGTATGCACTACATCAAGTGACTCAAGGGTTAAGAGAGAGAAAGTAATGAAAGAGCGAAGAAAGGAGGGGCGAAGCAAATTGCATTACATATCCGAAATATTCAACCAGAGAAATGATAGTGTTTTTCTACGAGGAAATGGGCTATCGTAAAAAGCCTCGGGCGCGCGGCTCTTACAGAAAGTAATCAGCAGTGAAAATAAAATAAAAAGAGTAAAATATTAAGCCTTTAGCAATAATCTTTCTCAATGGCTTATTATAGGAAAAAAATTTCGTTAGATTTTCTTCGCCCTTCAAATATTTCGCTATTCAATTCATATGCAAAAAAGATGCATACAGCTTCCAACATTCCATCTGAGAGAGTTTACAATCTTTTGAAAAATCACACTAAAATGACCATTAGGGAAGTAAAAAAGGTTATAAATGCATTATTTATTAAATTTTGCAAGAATCTTTTAAAATAAAAATAACTAATAAACCATTCCATTGATATATCTTCCCGCTTAAAAATACGATGTATATAAACACACATATTTCCTTATTTTGATTTCATGTGGGATTTATGCAAGCATTTCTACTTCTTCAATATCTTATAAGGAATCCAAATAATATCGTATTATTTTAATGATCTTCCTCTAAAGGAAATGTTTCGGCACCTCTTTTATTTCAGTGGCAATTACTAATCAACACAACTAAAATTGTTTTTCGTTTAATGCACTTCCTTCAAATGAAGGTTTCATTACAATTTTTGCTTGAATCTTAGTGATATCAGAATTTAATATCCCACGATCAAATTATTAAAGGAAACTTTATTGTGTATGAAACTTGGGTTAAAAATAATTTTACTTTAACTTTCATATATTCTGTCTACACATTATATAAGAGTTGACATTTTAGTACAGTACTTTTTAATTAAATGTATATGTAAAATATCAGACTCAGTGTTGTTTAAAACATTTCATCAGTTCTAGAACAAAATCATTATTACTTTTGTTAGCTGATATAGATCAATATTTAGAAATTTCATTAAATTAAATCGATAATTTTGGCAACTTTTATTAGTTTATCCGGAATCGCTTACTTTATTATCCGTGAAGTTTCATGAAATAGTGTGTGTCTTCGAATGTTGTGTTTGCTGATATTCAATAGATATTGAGAGAAATAATTTCTTCTTCTTTTTTTTATCAGGTATACTCTGATGCTAGATTTTCCTAGTCTGATAGTTCTTTTAAAAATAAATACATAAATAAATAAACTCCCTATTTAAAGTGAGTTTTTGACTTTGGTTTGGAGTGCTACCGTCTACTATTTTGCAACACGAGGGATAGTGAGACCAGGACCTACAGCTCAAAGCCGATTCCAAAAGGGCTACAAACATCCATGCCACAGTGGGATTACGAACCCTTGAACTTCGGTACCGATGGCAAGCACCCTAACCAATCGGCCATTATTGATGATGAGTTGGCGATATAACATAATTTTCCATCTTTTAAGCTCATATTCCACTTTATCATACAGTAGTAGCTGTTGGGCCAAATTACCTTGTTTATTGAAAAACAAGGTAAGATTTTTAAAAATTTTGAGAATTATGAACAGTATTGGTATCTCACAGTTTATCAAGTATATATTATTAAAAGTCACTAATATATTGTTAGTAAGAGAACTGAACTTGTCATGATAATAATTTTATTGTATGTTTAAATGTTTTGTGTCGTATTTGTCATCAGTGACCTTAAATCGGTGTTTTCAACAATTTAAAGAACATTTAAAACTACACTGGTCTTAAAACACATCTGTTACAGTTGTTCTACTCCTTTAGAACTGTTTAAGGCCCCGAATGCTTCTCGGAGTAGGGGTGGGTGTTTTAGCATTACAATTACCCTTCACAGAGCGTTCGAACATGCTCTTTAAAGCTCAGGTCTGGCGACATGGCTGGCCAATATATCTTACAAATGTCTGTCTTTTAAATAAAAAAGGCAATGTGGTCACTCACTGTCGTGGTCAACATAAGTGAAGTCCAGGCCAACTGTATCACATAAAATGCATAGACTTCAATATCTCTTCCTTATACCTCATACTAGACTCAGTGCATCTTTCAAAGATATAGAGGCATTCGGCCATCAAAATTCATGCCTGTCCAGCCCAACAAACCTCCTCTGCCATAATGGTAGATTTACCTTCCTGATGACCTGCAGATAACTCTATCTGATGATTCTTGATGTTCTTTCATATGGAGAAATCTAGAGACCCGTTACCTGTCCTCCAATGTGCTAGAAAACGATCATTTGGCTGTAGGGATTGCATGCTTTCTATTTGCATTAACGATAATATACATCGGAAAGAAATATGAAGTATTTTCGTTTGTTTCTATATATATAACATAGATCTTTTTAAAATGCAGATTGGATCTTAAATGTGAATTATACTGTACTAGAAAACAATTTATTGTCTAATCCAATGAAATGTGTCATATTTTCCTCGCGTTTATGAAACTAAAATTAAGATTAAAAAATAGAGGGATTAATAGAATGTTGTAAAATTGATTGATTAATAACCGTTTTAATACTTCAATAAAAATATAAATGGTATGTAAAATGTCAATACTTCGCATTAGAATGTAGTTCTTTTATGTTAAAAATATGGATCTCTTAGTCTGTTATGTTGGGTTGCGAATAAATATTCTTGCATAATATAAGTTCCGAATAGGAGTAATCACAGTTTGTACACAGTTAAGTAACTGCATTTAAAGAACCTAAGACTGTACAACAGTCCAGAAAATACACCACATTCTAAACTAGAAATAAATACAAAAGGGATTTAGATGAACCACATCCACATCCAACTGAAGAGTTTATGGATGCGAAAGCCTAAATGGGTTGAGAAAACCTTTCGATATTATTCCTTTTGATGTTATACACTAAATTATTGACTTTTTTTTATCACTATCACTATTTTTATTAAATACTTTAATTTAATAAAATTTAATTTGTATAAAATAGTAGTTTGAATTTAATATATTATAAATTTCCTTTAAATTTTTAATATGATTACAATTATTATCTATTCTTTTAAAGTATTCGATCTGTATTTCGTTTTCGTTTTTTTTTTAATAAACATCAGAACGAGATTACATCTTACTTGCATGTAATGCTGGGGGTTACCTACCATTCCACATTTACAATTTGGTGAATCTAGTTTTCCAATTCCATACAAGTAGATTGGGAAACTTCCATGACTGGTTATGAAATAATTTAAAATGTTATTTTCGAATTGTAACTTTTGTTCTACTTTTGACATTATAGTATAGGTTGCTCTTCCTTTTTCACTATTGTCCCAATAATATTGCCAATTTTTATTTATGTTTTCTGTCATATATTTTTTAAGTAATGATACCGGGAACTGTATAGGTTTGTAATTTATTGATTTAGGGGCGTTCTTTGCTAAAATATCTGCATATTCATTACCGGTATTCACCGTATGAGTTTTGATCCAAATTATATTATTTTTCGGTTAATTATATTAATTTTTGTATCTCGGTAATTAATTTTGATTTCGGTACTAATTGTTCTAGGCTCTTGAATACAAAAGGGACTCATCCTACAAATAACAACGAGATATTCTGTACTAAATTAACAATAATTTGCACGTTATCAATTAAATTGGATTAGTTCAATGACGCAGCTAGATGTATACCGTTCCGATTGAAAGGTGAGATCCTTTATAGCTTTATAGATAAGTGTAGTACATTCAGGAAAATTCCTGGCATCAACTAGTGAATAATTCTCTAAACACGATGGTTTCTCTTCCAACCCTGAACATGTCACCTTCAAAACCATAAAAGATAACTTCTTTGGTAAGTTATGTCACTACAAATACACTACTAGTCAGTAAGGAACTCCGAATTTAAACACCTGTTGGTATTCTAGAATTAAAATTTATCTTTCAAAATACATTAAATTGGCCAACAACACGTTAAATTATGAAATCTCTTGGAGTTAATAATGATGCGGAATTTTTTTAAATAAATCTCTCTGGTAAGCAAATTGAAAAATTAAAGTATTTTGTTGATCTCTACGATGAAATTTTTAACTTGTTACTTGTGGGGGGTCCAAAGGAAATTTTTTGCATTTCTGCACCCCCTACCGTTTATACGAGATATATTCGTCAAAACAAATGACAGGAAATAAACTTTCTTACAACATTCCTATAACTGCTAATAAGTTCTGCAGCCTCCTCTGAATGTCATCATGACTGCTCATGCGTGGAAGATGTAGACTTTACCTCGAGGCAACCCCCAAACGATTATGAATTTCTCTTGGTTGAACGCCGCGTATATCTGACTAACCGAAAGTTGCACAAAATAAACACAAATATCTTCCCCATATAGACAGATTTCGCGTAGGCTTTATTGAAATTGGAAGTCATGTAAGGAAAGTGTAAGCGCGATCCAACATGCTTATTTTGATTGGGCATTTATCCTCCTAAACCGGACGCTACTTTTATTTAAGTGACCGTCTACATGCAACCTTCCATATTTGTCCTGATAGAATATTTAATGGTTTGGAAAGTATCCTGTGTTTAAGAGGATTTTTTTTATCCTCTTCAAAATACACAGTACATTCCTCTCACGAATCGTGACCAATACAAGAGAAAATTGTTGGCTATTCTTTGAAGGAAATACTGAACAAACAAGTTAGAGTTTGGTTTCTGGAAGAGGACAGAGAGAAAAATATATGTTCGTGTGTTTTAAACATTAGAAGTAAAAATATTTTGTAATCTACTCTCCATATTTATATACCCCACGTGTGATTTCCTGCTAACTACTAGGCTTTCGGTGTGAGCAGGTAGCACTCCAGGATACACTTCATGCTGTCATAGTATCCAAATATATTTTTAATCTAATAAAGGGTTGTTTTCCCTTTCTAACAAACGATTATACAGCAACAAGGACTTATTGGCAGTTTTATTATAGGAACACCACATAGGCAGCAAAAATTACTCCATATGAAGGAACTACTCATACACATCTTACAAAAATGCATTGTTTAAAAACACCAGTGGTCTTGTTTCAAACCAGTACAGCACATAGGCAGCAAACAATACTCCATATGAAAGAACACAACCCATACACATCTTACAAAATGCATTGTTTAAAAACACCAGGGTCTTGTTTCAAAACAATAAAACACATAGGCAGCAAACACTACTCCATGTGAAGGAACAACCCATATACATCCAACAAAAATGCATTGTTTAAATACAATAGGGTCTTGTTTCAAACCAGTACAACATACTTTATATCGTAGAGCTTTCTCAAGGACACCAGTAAAAAATATGATTGCCCTCCTAAAAGTTCTTTCAAATCTTTACAGTTCTTTCGATACAAAAAAGAAGTAAGATCATTCGTCTGACAACTTAAACTTGTTTTAAATACACAGTTGTTGTGTGGTTTTAAACGAATTTAAATCTGTTTCATTATTATAAACGAAATTTAAATTCTTATATAAATTAAGAGTGATATTTTGCATCCAAGAATCGTCAATTCCATTAAATGTTTCAATCTGATTTGATTTAAAAAGAATCTTTAATGAATTACAAGGTAGTAATCATCATTTTGTCAAAGAATGATTGTGATTCACCGATGATAATGATGTCTATTGGCTGAATACAACCCAAAATTAATTATTTAGGATAAATATTGTTGGTTCTGTTTCCAATATTTAAACCTCCAAAATCGCAGCTTTTGGAAAAATATTAATTTCGTTAATATTATATCTCTTATAACTTGGTATAGAAACTCCTAGCTAATCGCAACTGAAGAATGTCATTTTTTAATTGCTTAAAAACCTGTTATTTTCTTTATTCCGATTAGTCTTGTGTAAACTAAACTGTGCAACATAATTGTTTCAATACCTGTATTACGTTTCGCCAACGTTATAGCCGTATTTTGCAAAATCACTTAAATAACTGACATTTCTATATATTTTCTCGTTTTTCTAAATCTATTGTATTCATGTACATACACAAACACACTTACTTTGAGGGGAAATCAGATCTGTGATTGGCTCTGTTTTGTTTTGAAGCGATGCAGTCTACTATTTTGAAAGATGAAGGTTAATGAGACTGGGACCTACTGCTTAACAGTGATTCCAAATAGCTACTATCATTCATGCCTGCCGTATACTACTACACGAATTCTGGTACCGAAGAGCAACGCCGTACCAATTTGGTCACCTTTTGGCTTACCATATCTGCGATCTGAAAATATCCGACGCGATAAGCAAGCAGGGCATTATGAACATATGGGTCCTGTTTGGTGCAAGAATGAGAGCATATTTATTTGTAAATATGGAGGTTTTCCAAACAATACGAGACACATAAATATTTAATAGAGAACTATCGAGGAAAAGCATTAAAATGTGTTATTTATGAAGGAATAAGGCTAAAATATGTCTTACTTTACTAGAAAAAACTTAAAATTGTCATCTATAGCGATATGAAATAATATCATTTTAAAAATTCTCCAACTTAGAAAATGAATAAAAAAAAAAAGAAAAATTTAGACTCTTTCTTCAACAGATATAAGACACAAAGCCCTACAAATCTGGCTATCTTTCGGCTTACCATATCGGGGATCTGCAAATATACGATGCGATCAACAAGGAGGGCATTATGGACATATGGGCCCTATTTGGTGCAAGAATAAGAGGTCATTTATTTGTGAATATAGATGTGTTCCAAACGTTATGAGATGCATAAATATTTAATGGAAAACGATTGAAAAAAAGTATAAAATAGGTTTTTTATGCAGGAATAAGGCTAAAATATATTGTACTTTACCAGAAAAAACTAAAAATTGTCATCTATAGCGATATGAAATAATATCATTTTAAAAATTCTCCAACTTAGAAAATGAATAAAAAAAAAAAGAAAAATTTAGACTCTTTCTTCAACAGATATAAGACACAAAGCCCTACAAATCTGGCTATCTTTCGGCTTACCATATCGGGGATCTGCAAATATACGATGCGATCAACAAGGAGGGCATTATGGACATATGGGCCCTATTTGGTGCAAGAATAAGAGGTCATTTATTTGTGAATATAGATGTGTTCCAAACGTTATGAGATGCATAAATATTTAATGGAAAACGATTGAAAAAAAGTATAAAATAGGTTTTTTATGCAGGAATAAGGCTAAAATATATTGTACTTTACCAGAAAAAACTAAAAATTGTAATCTATAGCGATATGAAATAATATCATTTTAAAAATTCTCCAACTTTAAAAAATGGATAAAAAAGAAAAATTTAGACTCTTTCTTCAACAGATATAAGACACAAAGCCTTACGAATTTGGCCATCTTTCGGCTTACCATACCTGTGATCTGCAAATATACGATGCGATCAACAAGGAGGGCATTATGGACATATGGGCCCTATTTGGTGCAAGAATAAGAGGTCATTTATTTGTGAATATAGATGTGTTCCAAACGTTATGAGATGCATAAATATTTAATGGAAAACGATTGAAAAAAAGTATAAAATAGGTTTTTTATGCAGGAATAAGGCTAAAATATATTGTACTTTACCAGAAAAAACTAAAAATTGTAATCTATAGCGATATGAAATAATATCATTTTAAAAATTCTCCAACTTAGAAAATGAATAAAAAAAAAAAGAAAAATTTAGACTCTTTCTTCAACAGATATAAGACACAAAGCCCTACAAATCTGGCTATCTTTCGGCTTACCATATCGGGGATCTGCAAATATACGATGCGATCAACAAGGAGGGCATTATGGACATATGGGCCCTATTTGGTGCAAGAATAAGAGGTCATTTATTTGTGAATATAGATGTGTTCCAAACGTTATGAGATGCATAAATATTTAATGGAAAACGATTGAAAAAAAGTATAAAATAGGTTTTTTATGCAGGAATAAGGCTAAAATATATTGTACTTTACCAGAAAAAACTAAAAATTGTAATCTATAGCGATATGAAATAATATCATTTTAAAAATTCTCCAACTTTAAAAAATGGAATAAAAAAAAAGAAAAATTTAGACTCTTTCTTCAACAGATATAAGACACAAAGCCCTACAAATCTGGCTATCTTTCGGCTTACCATATCGGGGATCTGCAAATATACGATGCGATCAACAAGGAGGGCATTATGGACATATGGGCCCTATTTGGTGCAAGAATAAGAGGTCATTTATTTGTGAATATAGATGTGTTCCAAACGTTATGAGATGCATAAATATTTAATGGAAAACGATTGAAAAAAAGTATAAAATAGGTTTTTTATGCAGGAATAAGGCTAAAATATATTGTACTTTACCAGAAAAAACTAAAAATTGTAATCTATAGCGATATGAAATAATATCATTTTAAAAATTCTCCAACTTAGAAAATGAATAAAAAAAAAAGAAAAATTTAGACTCTTTCTTCAACAGATATAAGACACAAAGCCCTACAAATCTGGCTATCTTTCGGCTTACCATATCGGGGATCTGCAAATATACGATGCGATCAACAAGGAGGGCATTATGGACATATGGGCCCTATTTGGTGCAAGAATAAGAGGGCATTTATTTGTGAATATAGATGTGTTCCAAACGTTATGAGATGCATAAATATTTAATGGAAAACGATTGAAAAAAAGTATAAAATAGGTTTTTTATGCAGGAATAAGGCTAAAATATATTGTACTTTACCAGAAAAAACTTAAAAATTGTAATCTATAGCGATATGAAATAATATCATTTTAAAAATTCTCCAACTTTAAAAAAATGGATAAAAAAAAAGAAAAATTTAGACTCTTTCTTCAACAGATATAAGACACAAAGCCCTACAAATCTGGCTATCTTTCGGCTTACCATATCGGGGATCTGCAAATATACGATGCGATCAACAAGGAGGGCATTATGGACATATGGGCCCTATTTGGTGCAAGAATAAGAGGTCATTTATTTGTGAATATAGATGTGTTCCCAACGTTATGAGATGCATAAATCTTTAATGGAAAAACTATTGAGGAAAAGCATAAAATAGGTTATTTATGCCGGAATAAGGCTAAAATATGTTGTACTTTACTAGAAAAAACTTAAAATTGTCATCTATAGCGATATGAAATAATATCATTTTAAAAATTCTCCAACTTAGAAAATGGATAAAAAAAGAAAAAGTTAGACTCTTTCTTCAACAGATATAAGACTCAAAGCCCTACAAATTTGGCCGTCTTTCGGCTTACCATATAGGTGATATGCAAATATCCGATGCGATCAACAAAGAGGGCAGTATGGACATATGGGCCCTATTTGGTGCAAGAATGAGATGTCATTTATTTGTGAATATGGAAGTTTTCCAAAATTATGAGATACATTAATATTTAATAGAAAACTATCGAGGAAAAGCATAAAATAGGCTATTTATGCAGGAATAAGGCTAAAACATGTTTACTAGCTATAAAAAAACTTAAAATTATGAGTTACAGCGATATGAAATAATATCATTTTAAACATTCTCCAACGTAGAAATTGAATAAAAAAATTTAGATTCTTTCTTCAACAGATATAAAAATCAAAGCCCTACAAATCTGGCTATCTTTCGGCTGTATACCATACAATATCGGGGATCTGCAAATATACGATGCGATCAACAAGCAAGGGCATTATGGACATATGGGCCCTGTTTGGTGCAAGAATCAGAGGTCATTTATTTGTGAATATGGATGGTTTTCCAAACGTTATGAGATGCATAAATATTTAATGGAAAACGATTGAAAAAAAGTATAAAATAGGTTTTTTATGCAGGAATAAGGCTAAAATATATTGTACTTTACCAGAAAAAACTAAAAATTGTAATCTATAGCGATATGAAATAATATCATTTTAAAAATTCTCCAACTTTAAAAAATGGATAAAAAAGAAAAATTTAGACTCTTTCTTCAACAGATATAAGACACAAAGCTCTACAAATTTGGCCGTCTTTCGGCTTACCATATAGGTGATATGCAAATATCCGATGCGATCAACAAAGAGGGCAGTATGGACATATGGGCCCTATTTGGTGCAAGAATAAGAGGTCATTTATTTGTGAATATAGATGTGTTCCAAACGTTATGAGGCACATAAATATTTAATGGAAAACTATTGAGGAAAATCATTAAAATGTGTTATTTATGCGGGAATAAGGCTAAAATATGTTGTACTTTACTAGAAAAAACTTAAAATTGTCATCTATAGCGATATGAAATAATATCATTTGAAAAATTCTCCTGCTTAGAAAATGGATAAAAAAAAGAAAAATTTAGATTCTTTCTTCAACAGATATAAGACTCAAAGCCCTACGAATTTGGCTATCTTTCGGCTTACCATATCAGTGATCTGCAAATATCCGACGCGATAAGCAAGCAGGGCATTATGGGCATATGGGTCCTGTTTGGTGCAAGAATAAGAGCTCATTTATTTGTGAATATGGATGTTTTCCAAAATTATCAGATACATAAATATTTAATGGAAAACTATTGAAAAAAAGCATAAAATAGGTTATTTATGCAAGAATAAGGCTAAAATATGTTGTACTTTACTAGAAAAAACTTAAAATTGTCATCAATAGTGATATGAAATAATATCATTTTAAAAATTCTCCAACTTTAGAAAATGGATAAAAAAGAAAAATTTAGACTCTTTCTTCAACAGATATAAGACACAAAGCCCTACGAATTTGGCCATCTTTCGGCTTACCATACCTGTGATCTGCAAATATCCGACGCGATAAGCAAGCAGGGCATTATGGGCATATGGGTCCTGTTTGGTGCAAGAATAAGAGCTTATTTATTTGTGAATATGGATGTTTTCCAAAATTATGAGATACATTAATATTTAATAGAAAACTATCGAGGAAAAGCATAAAATAGGCTATTTATGCAGGAATAAGGCTAAAATATGTTTACTAGCTATAAAAAAAACTTAAAATTATGAGTTACAGCGATATGAAATAATATCATTTTAAACATTCTCCAACGTAGAAATTGAATAAAAAAATTTAGATTCTTTCTTCAACAGATATAAAAATCAAAGCCCTATCAATTTGGATCATCTTTCGGCTGTATACCATTCGTACAATATCTGTGATCGGCAAATATCCGATGCAATCAACAAGCAAGGCACTTTTAACATATGGGTTCTGTTTGGTGCAAGAATCAGAGCTCATTTATTTGCGAATATGGAGGTTTTCCAAACATTATAAGACATATAAATATTTAATGGAAAACTATTGAGGAAAATCATTAAAATGTGTGATGTATCCAGGCATAAGTCTAAAATATGTTGTATTTACTAGTTATAAAAAAAACTTAAAATTGTCAGTTTCAGCGATATGAAATAATATCATTTTGAAAATTCTCCAACGTAGAAATTGACTAAAAAAATTTAGACTCTTTCTTCAACAGATGTAAGAAACAAAGCCCTACCAATTTGGCCATATTTCGCCTTTCCATACCATCTGTGATCAGCAGATATCCGACCCGATAAGCAAGCAAGGCATTATGGATATATAGGTCCTGCTTGGTGCATGAATTGGAGCTCAATTATTTGTGAATATGGAGGTTTTCCAAACATTATGAGATATATAAATATTTAATGGAAAACTATTGAGGAAAAGCATTAAAATGTGTTATTAATGCAAGAATAAGGCTAAAATATGTTGTACTTTACTAGAAAAAACTTAAAATTGTCATCTATAGCGATATGAAATAATATGATTTTAAAACTTTTCCAACTTAGAAAATGGATAAAAAAATAAAAATTTAGACTCTTTCTTCAACAGATATAAGAAACAAAGCCCTACCAATTTGGTCATCTTTCGGCTTACCATACCTGTGATCTGCAAATATCCGAAGCGATAAGCAAGAAGGGCATTATGGACATATGGGTACTGTTTGGTCCAAGAATGAGAGCTCATTTATTTGTGAATATGGATGTTTTCCAAAATTATGATATGCATAAATATTTAATGGAAAACTATTGAAAAAAAAAGCATAAAATAGGTTATTTATGCAGGAATAAGGCTAAAATATGTTGTACTTTACTAGCTATAAAAAAAACTTAAAATTATCAGTTACAGCAATATGAAATAATATCATTTTGAAAATTCTCCAACGTAGAAACTGGATAAAAAAAATTTAGACTCTTTCTTCAACAGATATAAGAAACAAAGCCCGGCCAATTTGGCCATCTTTCGGCTTACCATACCTGTGATCTGCAAATATCCGACGCGATAAGCAAGCAGGGCATTATGGGCATATGGGTTCTGCTTGGTGCAAGAATAAGAGCTCATTTATTTGTGAATATAGATGTGTTCCATTTTCCGTTATGAGGCACATAAATATTTAATGGAAAACTATTGAGGAAGAGCATTAAAATATGTTATTTATGCGGGAATAAGGCTAAAATATTTTGTACTTTACTAGAAAAAACTTAAAATTATCATCTCTAGCGATATGAAATAATATTTTAAAAATTATCCAACTTAGAAAATGGATAAAAAAAAAATAAATTTTAGACTCTTTCTTCAACAGATATAAGACACAAAGCTCTACAAATTTGGCCATTTTTCAGCTTACCACACCTATGATTTGCAAATATACGACGCAATAAGCTAGCAGGGCATTATGGGCATATAGGTCTTGTTTGGTGCAAGAATAAGAGCTCATTTACTTGTGAATATGGATGTTTTTTAAAATTATCAGATACATAAATATTTAATGGAAAACTATTGAGGAAAAGCATAAAATAGGTTATTTATGCAGGAATAAGGCTAAAATATGTTGTACTTTTCTAGAAAAAACTTAAAATTGCCATCAATAGTGATATGAAATAATATCATTTTAAAAATTCTCCAACTTTAGAAAATGGATAAAAAAAGAAAAATTTAAACTCTTTCTTCAACAGATATAAGACAAAGCCTTATGAATTTGGCCATCTTTCGGCTTACCACACCTGTGATCTGCAAATATCCGACGCGATAAGAAAGCAGGGCATTATGGGCATATGGGTCCTGTTTGGTGCAAGAATAAGAGGTCATTTATTTGTGAATATAGATGTGTTCCAAACGTTATGAGGCACATAAATATTTAATGGAAAACTATTGAGGAAGAGCATTAAAATATGTTATTTATGCGGGAATAAGGCTAAAATATTTTGTACTTTACTAGAAAAACTCAAAATTATCATCTATAGCGATATGAAATAATATCATTTTAAAAATTATCCAACTTAGAAAATGGATAAAAAAAAAAGAAAAATTTAGACTCTTTCTTCGACAGATATAAGAAACAAAGCCCTGCCAATTTGGCCATATTCTAGCTTACCATATCTGTGATCTGCAAATATCCGACGCGATCAGCATGCAGGGCATTATGGAATATGGGTCCTGTTTGGTGCAAGAATGAGAGCTCATTGATTTGTGAATATGGATGTTTTCCAAACATTATGAGACACAAATATGGATATTAATGGAAAACTATTGAGGAAAATCATTAAAATGTGTTATTTATACAGGAATAAGGCTAAAATATGTTGTACTTTACTAGTTATAAAAAAATTTAAAATTGTCAGTTACAACGATATGAAATAATATCATTTTGAAAATTATCCAACATAGAAATCGGATAAAAAAAGAAAAATTTAGACTCTTTCTTCAACAGATATAAGAAACAAAGTTTCACCCAAATCACTATTTATTATTTTTCCATTCGGAAACTTGAAACTTGTGGCGTTGTTATGACATGCATAGTAATAATTCACTCAATCTGACAGCGAATCTTAACATAATTTGTCCTAAACATAAAAAAGTGTATTGTATTTTTATTGCTTCAAGGGATTCATTTCTTCGGGAATGTACAAATCACCTGTAACGAGGCACACAAATTATTGACCCCGTGAAAACTTGTAAATGACACCAGTAACCGACAAAATTAATAACAGTCTCTGGACTTACAAAAACAAAAATCAATTTGTCGAAAAATAATTAGACTTCTCCATACGTCTCTTCTCTACGCTAATATTAGTTCCGTAGCATTCAAATCAACTCCTCAAATGACAGTTGATACATATCACGTGCCCGCATCAAATGACAGGCATCTATCTCACCTTCCGGGCCGATTGTCGAACACTATTCACTGCAACCGCGACAGAGATGAACATTTTTCAATATCGCGATGCCCGAAATAACTTCTGACACTGATTATAAGGTAACACAACGAGGGATAACAGAAAAATAAAAATAAATGGAAGTCCGCATCAAGATGTTTAGAGTGATTACAGACTTGGGAGTTAAGTATATGATATACGTAGATCATTTCTTCATTCAGCCTTTGTTTTGTGCATATTTAATGACTCTAGAATTCGGATTAATATATCGTTTTCAGGATTAGTGTTCATTGACTTCCCATGGGATTCGGAGAACAAACATTTTGTCATCCATATTCCAAAAAGCAAAAACCGGGTGACGGGTAGAATGAAAAGTTAATCCTATTTAAATCCTTCACCAAAAAAAGCAATAAACATTCCCTATATCATAATAGCCTAAGTTATCTGTCCGCCTGTCCTCGAATTTATGAAGCGGTTGTACCTGGAATGCACAGAGGCATCCATATTGGATTCTTAATGAGTTAGGGTTAGCAACATTCAAAATTTCTTCCCCTTTTCTAGAATTTAATATCATTATTTCAAGCCCCATTTTCCCGGGTTAAGAGCAGGCGATTAAATTAATCAATTTATCACTTTATAAATAGATGAAAATAACACTTTTTTTAGCATTTTGACGTCATTCCTTTAACGATCTCATTTAATCCTTTCTTATTTTAAATTATTGAATATTGTCTGCATTATTTTCATCCGTTTTATCACTGAATTTAGATATTACGTCAATAATTTTGTTTTATATTTGGCTTAAATAATAGATTAGGTACATATGGGATAATTTTAAATTTAATCATCGATTATTTTTTGTTGCAGTGATAATTTTATCACCGGTATTAACAACAAATTCTATCTACCTCCAGAGTGTAGTGGAAATGAAAATTTCATTACTTTACTTCCATTAATTACAGTGGCAAAAAATTGGGAAGAACTTAACGATAATTTCAACGTAGCTAAGAAAACTTTGAATTATCCTTCTAAAAGAATTCAACATGATTCTAAACTGCATTCACAGTGTCGGGAGACTTTAGAGGACTATGAATATAACAAATTGTTGAGCGGGTACCAGATAATTATCAGCCAAAAACAAAGCATTTTTTTACCTGCCTTATAGGGTACTTTAAAATTTGAAAAATTAAAATTTTTACTGATCCCGTCATATGACGGGCTATATGCTGGTATTTTATATACTCTGCAAGTTACTGTACGTTTTGCTAACATATTTATATAAATGAAAGGTGAGCTAAAATCTGCTGATTGCTCGAGCATAACAAAATAAATTATTAAAAAACATACCACTTATTATTCGGAAGAGCGGCTGTAGGGTTTGAAATAGTTAACAAGAAAAATTTTTCGAAAGAAAAAAAACAAGATTAACCAAGAGATTGTTTTATTAGGCTATAAACCCTAATTTACTTTAAAGTTTACATACAATCATCGCTGTAGGTTTTTATGCATAAATTTCTTATTTAAGATGTAACCCTTATTATTGTCTCTTTTTTGTGTGGATTCCCCTTCATCATCACAGATTAACTGGTAGTTTAAAAAAAATCTAATTTTCCTAAGGTAATCCCTAATAAAGTACCTTAGAAAAACAATGCATTTTTTGCATAAGTAGTTCAGGCTTAATCACGGTGATGTTCAAGCATAGTGTATAGTGGTTTTTTTTTTAATGCTTTTTCACGGGGCTTAGTATGAATAAAACTTTTCTTTTTTGAGAGTTGTGTGGGGCCTTTCTTTTGTTTTACAGTTTTTTACTCATCTTGAAATGAATGGAAAACTCCTGCGTTTTTCACATTCTTTTCTGCTATTAGTATATACTAGCTCTTAAAATGCTATCTTACAGTATAAATACAAAGCATTCTTCAGATACCTCTTATCACTTTTTTTTTATCATCAGGTCACATTTTCGTGCATTTATTTAGTTGAACACAAATAAATCTAAAGGAATTTCCAAACCATTAACTGCTTCAAAGCTGGATATTATTTAAAAGATATATAACTCGTTTATCGATTTAAATCCACAATGCATCACTAAAAATGCGTTTATACAATAGAACGTTGGAGAATAAGATTGGAAAATCTTAACATGCGTAGCTGGCAAGACGAAAATAAATGCGAGACGCTTAGAAAATGCATTTCGCAACCAGATCTGTTGTTAAAGCCTTTTTGTTTATAAAGTTGCTCCAGTATCATGTTTCTCCATTATGTTTCGTTAGATGTTTTTAAAGAAGCATATAGCGAGAATTTTATTTAAAAGATAGCTCGGTTCTTTCTAGACAAAATTACATCTTGTGGGGGTCCTTAGACTGTAGAAGAAAATATAAATTAATTGTAAAAAAAAAGAAATGTAAATTGAAAATTGAATGCAATTCTCACGATTGTTGAGTGCATTAATTGTCCTACTAACAATAGTATAGACAGTTTGTTAATAGCAATTGATTGTTTTCATATTTAAGAATACTTTGTACATAAAATTATTTTTTAAGCACTAGATTTCAATCGGATTCGTTGATACAACTCTGTTAGTTTTCGATTATTATATAATGAAAGAAGCATGTTATCATGAATTGGAGGTTTTTTTATTTATGGGAATATTATTGCTAACATATTTAACTTTGCCTATATTAAATGTATTTAGAAAAAGTTCATTATCAGCAGTAAAATGTGTAAAAAATTATTCACGAAAATCTAATTCAATCAAAATTAAATTCTTTTGCCCTTTTTCTATATATCGGACAAAATGTTTTGGATAATACAGATTATGATGAAATAATTGAAAACGTTTCTGAATTGAAGACTAGAAAAAGGAATTTTTAAATAAAATCTATTCATATTTATACATAAATTATTTATTAGATATTGAAAAAAATTGAATTTAAATTTTTATAAATAAATTGTTCAAACGTATATAGAAAATTAACTTTGTTGTTATAAACTAAATATTTTTATTAAATAAAATTTAAGATTTGTTTTATTTTTTCACGTTATTTAATTTTGTTTTATTAATTATTTTATACACGTTTTATGAGCTCTATTTCTTGTAAGAGGATGAGGAGGCCCGGTAAGAAACTAATTAAAAAACTCAGAAATATTTCATCAAGAAGAGGTATGTTGGTTAAAATAAAATCATGCAACTGAGATATTAAAAATATTGACTATATAATCTTAATATCTATTTTATATATCTGATATTGAAAGAAGCTTAGCCAACGAGCTCAGTGTCCGAATGGTCAAAGCACGCGATCCAGACCCGAAGATTGTGGGTTTGATGCTTGCCATGGCGGTTTATCCAAAGTACGGATTTTTAATTTTAAAATGTTATTTATTGTTTCCTTATGTTCTTGACCATTCTAGATCTTTCTTTAATATGTAAATTAGTTATTTCTGTTAATTAGTATATTCTGTTCAGGTATAAAAGCTGATACCCACTAGTTGTAGGGAACTTCTCGATCTTGTAAAGTTGCGAGTTGCTACTTAGCTTCAATAAATTCTTCTGTTAAGTTAAACGGTGTGTTCATTCGAATCTTCGTGATATAATTGCAGCTAAACGAATTCAACTCTCCCATCTGATGATAGTAAGATTCAAGAGACACTTTCGCAAAAAGGTAATCTGAACATTAAAAACAGAATAATTAGGGACAATAATTACTATTCAAGCACGATGAATGTGACTTAAAGAGAAAAGAAATGTCCTCTTGAGTAGATGGTGGTCTAAAGAGGCCAATAATGAGATTCCACAACCAGCTCTGTTAATGTCTCGGTCCTCAAATTTCCAAGTCAAGCTCTATACTGATATTTAACCCTTTTAAGGACAGTGGTTCCGCAACGAAACCACCTGTTAATACTTTTTCCCTGTTTTAAATACATTAAATGTTTTCTTTGTTTTTGACACTTTAAACTATAAATAGATGGTATCACTATAATTAATTTAATTCTCTTTGGAATATGCTTTTTTGAATTTGCTTTACATGGAAAAATCAAAAGTTCAATTTTCTTCATGATCTCATATGAAAGTACTTATCAAAAAACATTACTTATAAATTGTTTAGCTATTAATTACATTATTTTAAGGGTAATTATATTCATTACTAACATTATAACATTAGGTAATTCATTGCTATCCAAATTTAATTAAAGTTTTAAGAAAGAAATATTTTACTGTTGTAGAAGGGAAGCATTTCACAGTTAAATCACACACACACACCCAAATAATGTAAAAATATTTTTCTCATATATTTCAAATCTATAAGGCTCATACATAAAATTTATAACTTAATTCCATTAAATACCAAAGAATTTGTAATTGTGATCTTCAAAGTGTTAATGACTTTCATAGAAGAAAAAATTATGGACTATGCAGCAAAATTGGCCTTGCTGGACACAAATGGCCTTCAGGCCGCCAGTTGGAAATTCCTGTCCTAAGCAGTTTTGAACAGTCAATTGTGAATCTCACAGGTATGAAACGACTATCAATACTTTTCTCCCGAATATTGGAATAGTCATAAACCCAATTGTTGCCATTAGCGTTGGTTATTACCTCAACAGCGATAGACATCCCCTTTTGAGGCTTGGGATGGTTTTTTGTTAGTTTCGTTGGGATAAAGTCAGGGACGGACCATTGCAAGCTAAATGAGACAAATATCAATCTTTTGAAGAGCCCGGTTAAACTGTTTATTTTGAAAAGACTTATAAACGAAATGGCCAACTGCAAATAACAATAAAAAATAGATATTGCCTATTATGGGGATTATTCTGTGTGGCATATAACAATATAATTAACAATATAACAGTGTTTGAATTAAAATATAAAAGTTTGGTTGCAATTTACAAAGAACACAAAAATTGTGCCAAGATTTTTAAGTATGGGAACATTATTACATACAGTTGGAAACTCCTGTCCTAAGCAGTTTTGAACAGTCAATTGTGTATCTCACAGGTATGAAACGACTATCAATAATTTTCTGAATGACCCGAATATTGGAATAGTCATAAACCCAATTGTTGCCATTAGCGTTGGTTATTACCTCAACAGCGATCGACGTCCCCTTTTGAGGCTTGGGATCGGTATTTGTTAGTTTCGTTGGGATAACGTCAGAGCCGGACCATTACAAGCTAAATGAGAGAAATATCAATCTTTTGAAGAGCCCGGTTAAACTGTTTATTTTGAAAAAACTTATAAACGAAATGGCCAACTGTAAATAACAAACAAAAAAATAGATATTGCCTATTATGGGGATTATTCTGTGTGGCATATAACAATATAATTAACAATATAACAGTGTTTGCATTAAAATATAATAGTTTCGTTGCAATTTATAAAGAACACAAAAATTGTGCTAAGATTTTTAAGTATGGGTACATTATTACGAATGTATTTAACTTTGCCTATTTTAAATGCATTTAGAAAAAGTTCATTATCAACAGTACAAATGTAAAAAAGTATTTACGAAAATCTAATTCAATCAAAATTAAATTCTTTATCCCTTTTTCTATATATCGAACAAAATGTTTTGGATAATACAGATTATGATGAAATAATTGAAAACGTTTCTGAATTGAAGACTAGAAAAAGAATTTTTAAATAAAGTTTATTCATATTTATACACATATTTTAGATAAACATTGAGAAAACTAAATTTAAATTTTTATAAATGAATTATCAAACGTATATATAAAACTAAACTTTATTGTTATATATTAAATATTTTTATTAAATAAAATTTAAGATTTATTTTCTTTTTTGTTAATTGTTTTATACACGTTTTATGAGCTCTATTTCTTGTAAGAGGATGAAGAGACCCGTTAAAAGGCTAATTAAAAACCTCAGAAATCCTTCGCCGAGAAGAGGTATGTTGGTTAAAATAAAAGAAATACTTTCATGCAACTGAGATATTGAAATTATTGACTATATAATTTTATATATCTGATGTAATTGCTGCTAAACGAATTCAACTATCTGGTGATAGTAAGATTCCAGAGACACTTTCGCAAAGAGGTAATCTGAACATTAAAAACAGAATAATTAGGGACAATAATTACTATTCAAGCACTATGATTGTGACTTAAAGAGAAAAGGAATGTCTTTTTCAGTAGATGATGCTTTTATTAGTATATAAATACTCAATTACAGTCCAAGAAAAATACTCGTATTATGCAATTTAGACCAATTCATTTCGCTGCCAGAACCAATTATACTGTCGTGAGATGAAATAAAGTGAACAATCAAGGTGAGCAATTTCCCTCCCCTTCTTCGACCTTTAATCATCTTCTGGAGCAGAGAACAATGGGAAAAGAGTAACAGAAAAACGGAGCTTTGTGATGAACTAAATCAGATAAAACCATCTGAAAAACAGAGTCGCGTTTTAGATACTGGAGAAATCAGCAAATTCCATAACCCGGGGTGTTACTAGAGGTCCCCGGGTACCTTTTTCCATGGTTCAGTGAGTTTATTTTCGACGTCTTGTGACACTGAGAGTTACAAATTGGTGGAAAAATGGTAGAAAAAGTAACGCGGAGTTCTCGGAGGTCACAAAAACGGCAGAGAGGAAAAGAAACACCGCGGGTGAGGTCCCGCTTATGACTCCAGGAAGCGAACTCCTCAACCCGATGGATTCCTTTCGTCGGATGTTTTACAACGCACTTGACATTCACTTTCCTGAACGTTTTTTGGAAATGAGATGAAAATTGAGATAATGGATCGAGAGTCTGGTTGTGAAACCGAAAGACGAATTCCGATGAAATAATGGCTCTCTCCCTCTATCTATTTTTTTCTAAGGGGAAGAAAAGGAAATTCCTCGTTCGATTTGGGTACTTTCTTATATTGGGTTGATACTGAATACATGAGAATTTTCCGCCTCATTTAAAGTTTAAGTCCTGAAATAACCATTTTGTTTATTCTTATATCCGGGGCGGATATAACGGGCTGGGAAAGGAAATTGAACTTATGGCTTCAAGATTATATAACAAGCATTTTCAGAATTGGTGAACTTCAAAAATTTTTAATGAAATAAATTTTATATCTGAACATGTTAGTTCAGGACAATGTTGTAATTCTTTCAGGTTGTTTTAATATTTCCTTAACTAGATAACTGTTTTTTACTTTTTAATGAATATAACTGTAAAAATACTTTTAACAAAAAGCCACTAACGTACAAATTGAGAAAATAAAATAAAAAATTTCAGTAAATTGAATAAAATGTAAGTGATTCTTGAAGGGTTAATTTTCTATATTATAAGGAATGAGGTATCATATAATATACGTAAAAGTTAATATTTTAAAACTGTTTTTGCTTATGATAGAGATATAAAGTTTAGAAATTTTGTTTGAAATTACTTTTAAATAGAACTGAGAACATCATTTTTATTGGTGTGAATTTAAGAAGTAACATTGTCAAACAAGTTAACACCCATTTTTCATACTTTGTTTTAAAAAATTAATAAATGCATAGATGATATTTTTCTATTAATAAAATTTTATAAGGACATAAAATAGAGAAAGAACTACACTCATGTCCATAAATTAAGGATAATGAAGTTCAGGCAATGAAAGAGACAAAAGCAAAACAAATTTGACTTATTTGTAAAGTCTATTTATTAAACAAAAGGTAAAGAGAAAAAAGATGCTATATGTTTGACATAATTAATAAAATTTGCGATTTTTACTCTCTGGAGCAAATTTCAAAAAAAGAACCTATTTACAGAAAACAGTATAGCATGGTTAGTATGATGGTTAATACGGAGTATGTCTCCCGGACGATGCAATACAAACGTTACAACGCCTACGCATGCTGAGTATCAGATTATCAATCTGATATTGGGGAAAATTACACCACTCATCAAGCAATGCCCTCCGAAGTTCCGATAGACAGTTGGGAGGGGGTTGACGCGCTGCAATTCGTCGGTCAAGTATGTCCCACACATGCTCTATTGGATTCAAGTCCGGTGAGTATGCTGGCCAATCCATATGGGTGATATCCTCCGATTGAAGGCATTCGTCTACAATGTTTACAATGTGAGGTCGGGCGTTGTCATCCATATACAGAAATTCAGGACCCATGGCGCCCCGAAACAAACGTACGTGTTGTTCCAGAATGACACCCCGATAGATGTGGCCTGTCATCGTTATACTCTGAACATGCAGGTCAGTTCTGGAACCAAGAATAATTCCTCCCCAAACGAGCCATCCTGCACCACCGTAACGGTGTCATTCAGTGGTGTTCTCTTGTTGGTAACGGGTACCTGGCGCTCTCCATATGAAAGTCCGGCGAGAATCAGAATGAAAACTGAACCTGGACTCGTCGTAAAACATCACACAAGACCACTGTTGCGGTGTCCACAATGCATGCTCTCTAGCCCAGCATAATCGCAGGCGACAGTGAGTTGCGGTAAGGGGAACACATCTGACAGGCCTACGAGCATATAGACCAATGTTTCCTAAGCGTCTGCACACGGTCTGCCTTGAAACTGTCGTACCGGTAGCTGAAGAGAGCTGACGAGACAGGTCTGATGCTGTGCTCCGTCTGTTTCTTTTGGCAGTAACTGCCAAATACCGGTCATCATTCGGAGTAGTAACTCGGGGGCGACCTGTGCTGTAACATCTACTCACATTACCATCATGTTTGAATCGTTGCCAAAGCCTGGAGATGACACTCTGGGCGATTCCAAGTTCCTCGGATACTTTCAGCTGGGTACGTCCACATTCCAGTCGTCCGATAATTCTACTACGTAAAAAATATCCAAATGCTTCCTTTGTGCCATAACTATGAGGTTATTGCACTGAAAGGCTTTTAAAGCACTTGTGAACAATTTTACTTCTTTGCTACCATTCCTTATATACCCCTTTCATACACTCTCGTCATTGTGACGTACTATCCGCGCCATCTGGTGGTTTCCTGCAATTTGCATATTCTTCTTCAAGATGTGTGTGATAATTCTACAGGTGAAATTTTTATTTTAGAGCTCAATTTCTGTGTGATTCTGAATTATCCTTAATTTAAGGACATGAGTGTATATAATGTTACAAAGATTAATTTACAATATTATTATAGTATCCATAATTCGATCCCATGAACTCCGGTGCCGAAGAGCAACACTTTTCCCACTCTCCCACCATTCGATAATTTCAAGATAGTGTAATTTTCAGTTACATTAAACTTCTTCGAATCCATCTCATTACATATATATTTACTTCTCGTAAGAACTAGTTGGTCATTGTAATCTTCATATTAACTGCAACTTCTTCAAACAGATTTTGTGCTATATATCAGAGAAGAATACAAATTAATCATTCTAATTTTCTTTAAATGCAGTTGCAGTTACGCATTTTGTCTTTTTCCAACTTCTAAAAAAGTGTAAAACAAGACAACTTGCGTTCGAAATTCAAGGTTGTTAACACATTGTGCGCGGGTACATTTCGCAGCGGAATTGTACCGGGAGCGGGCGTTTTACGCTTAAATTTAGTTATTCAGTTAAAGATCAATAGATCGAAAATTATTTAATTTTTTAACCAATTTTTCGTATTTTATATTGAAATACATAAACAAATATATAAATAGAAATATATAAATAACAACCATAATATTTTTGTAAAAATATATATATATTTTTAGTGGATAAATTTATAATAGTATCATAAATTTTAAAAAATCAAATAGAAATAGTAGTATATAGTTTTAATTTTTTTTAATTATGTTATGTATAAACATTTTTAAAAAATGAAAAGAGCAACCATAAAACTAATAATGTTTTACAGTGTGGTAACGTTTACAGCATTTTCCTCTATGAAGTGGTACACGGCGAAAGTTGCCGTTATTTTTGTACCCACAAACGAACCATGTTGTTACACTAACTCGTACTAGTACGTGACCCTTGCTCAAGTATCAATCGTCAGAAAACGTACTAGTACGTGTTCCGCATACAATGTGTTAAAAACTTGTGAACAAAAAAGTTTCCAGCAGAAAATAGACTCAAATAAGCTACAAAGCGTTATTTCGTAAATCATAAACATTATGTAAGTAAGCTAAACTTTTTCAAGATCTACAGAATACATTTGCACATTTTTTTTTTTTTTTTTTTTTTTTTTTTTGAACGAAATTTCTCTTCATTTAATATAAACTAAAATTTTATTTGGTAAATAAAGCATTCCCTTCTTTATCAGTGGCAGTAAGAGTGAAATTTCTTGCAGAACTTTCAACATCATTGTTTAACTCACAGATTCAGACATTATTACCATTTAAATGAAGGACAAAGAACAATCTATAAGCCTGTCAATCTGTCAAAGTGGCGCATACAAAGCGCAATGCACCAAATAAAATAAATTTTGCGCTTGCAAATGATATGCCGCTGTGAATATGCCATGCACTTTCTTTAAACCAGCTGCCATTTTCATACGTTAGATTTCATGAATAATTCAAGGATCTCAGAACATAAAAGTAGTTGAGGGACTTTCGCTTTCTTCTTTAAAAGGAAGAGCACCCATTATATACGCAATAAACATGCATAGCATTTCCTAAAATGCTCGTCATTACCTTCCCAAGAACAAAGTTTGTTTGTGCATGGTTATGCGGATTATTTAAGAAGAAATGTCGGATGAAACACGTTTGAGGGCCTGTTTTATTTTCAAGGATTTCACTTTTATTTTGTTTATCATCTTCAATTTGTTTTAATCCGTATACTAGGTTTGGTGTGGGTAAATATATCATACCAAGTGTGTGGTTGCTTAAACTTTCGTTGCAAATAATATATTTGAAATAAAAATTAATTACGCTCTTACATGCCCACATCCTTCTTTTAATGACTATATTTCCGAAAGAGTTAAAAAGGTTTTGAAATAATACACTCTGGTTACCAGTTTTTCTTTCTTATTGTGGGTTTTAAATTATGATCATTTAACAAGTCTCACAGTGCCCCATTATACAGTGCTTATAATTTAAACATGGATGAGTTTTAAAAACTCAAATGAAACTTCCCATAGTATCATATATCATACCAGTATGAAGCTTTAAATTTTATTATATTTATATGTCTTGAGCATTTTCTGTTACTGTTCATGTATGAAGTCCCCCCCCCTGCTACATTGTAGACTAAAGAAAAGGATTTATAGGTTTGAAATCTGTAATCATTCACAATTATTTTGTTGATTATACCGAAAACATTCTCTTCGCACTATCAACCATTTTAAATAGGTTAGTGGTCTGCCTAAAGGACTAGATGGATTTGGGTTTTTTTTTTTTGAGTGCTACGGTCTACTATTAGGACCTACTGCTTAAAGCCGATTCCGAACGGCTACGAACATCCATGCCATAGTGGGATTCGAACCCACGAACTCCGGTTCCGAAGGCCAGCACCCTAACTACCCGTCCATCGTTCGGCTAAGGACTAGATGGAAGGAAGAGGAATTGGAAAAATTTTGAAGTAAAGTTGCATTTATAAGCTTACAAGATTAAAAACACAATAATAAAATATATATTTGTAACATATCAAAATTATTATATTTAAACATCACTTAAAAATTCTCCTTTTTCATTGTTATTCCTTTTAATCTATTTTCCCAGCCACAAAATATCTTAAAGGATTGTCTTCCCAAGAACAAAGTTTGTTTGTGCATGGTTCTGCAGATTATTTAAGGAGAAATGGAGAATGAAACACGTTTGAGGGCCTATTTTATTTTCAAGGATTTCACTTTTATTTTGTATATCATCTCCAATTTGTTTTAATCCGTATACTATGTTTGATGTGGGCAAATATATCATATCCATAGCAAATATGTGGTTGCTTAAACTTTCGTTGTCAATAATATATTTGAAATAAAAATTAATTACGCTCTTACATACCCACATCCTTCTTTAAATGACTATATTTCTGAAAGAGTTAAAAAGGTTTTGAAATAATACACTCTGGTTACCAGTTTTTCTTTCTTACTGTGGGTTTTATATTATGATCATTTAACAAATCCCACAATGCCCCATTATACAGTACTTAAAATTTAAACATGGATGCGTTTTAAAAACTCAAATGAAACTTCCCATAGCATCATATATCATACCAGTATGAAGCTTTAATTTTTATTATATTTATATGTCTTGAGCATTTTCTGTTACTGTTCAAGAATGAAGTCCCCCCCTGCTACCTTGTAGACTGAAGAAAAGGGTTTATAGGTTTGGAATCTTTTATATTTTTAATATATTTTTAAAACTATTCCTTTAACTATTTCTTATAGAATTTTTTTAATTTTTCCTTTGTTCGAAAAATTGAAAAAAAAATTTATATTTCCTCAGAGTTGAGAGTCAACCCCAGGTTTAATGAAAAGTAATTTTTTTTTAAATTAAGAAAGTTACCTTCGAGACAGATTTTCTTTCGTGGTATAACGTTTTGGAAAAAACGTTTAAAAGGTGTTAGACTCATAGAACATAATATAGCAAGATAAGAATGAATACATGAAATAAATGTTTTCACGTGAAAATGAATGGCAAAATAAAAGGGACTAGATTTGAAGATATTATAACTGAATCACTAGTTGAAGTGTTTCTCTGTGCTATAAACTCGATTTTCATGTATACAAGGATCGTCCAGAAATTAAGTTTCCCATAGTATCAAAAGATGGCGCTGAAAAAATACGAAATATGATAGCATTATATACTGGAAAGTTGCGGTTATCCTATGCACAGTTGTAAATTTCCGATCACTTACATTGACGTCGTTGTATTGCACTGACATTAGAACTTCCGTTGATGTTGATTCCACTCTATGCATACATTTTTAAAAAATCCAGTAATATACTTATATGTGTAGGTGTGTATTATCAATAGTTCATTTACATGTAAATTTTTAGCTTTGTGTGGGATTAATAGACATTTAGACAACACTAAAAAACTACATATTTAATAATTTTAGCTTTTTAGTTTAATATTCTCTCAATCACTCTAAATGAGTTTGTCTTTACAACGGCTGTAAATTTTGATTCTATGAGATACACTGGTTTGTACAAAATTATAAAAATATTTTACATGATTTTTCGGCTTTATAAGGCGTAAGCAGCCATATTTTTTTAGCTAAGTTCGTAATAAGCTTGTTGTAATTTTTCTTCTTTTGTTGGAGTGGGGAGGTAAAAGGTCACCCTATCAGTACTAACCGTTTAAAGAGGTGGCTCTAGCCGGTATTATCAGTAGTTTCATTTACATGTAAATTTTTGGCTTTCTGTGGGATTAATAGATATTTAGACGCCACGAAAAGAAACTGCACATTTAATAATTGTAGGTTTTCACTTTATTATTCCCTCAATTAGGCTAAATGACTTGTCTTTACATATTCTATGAGATACACTGGTTTGTACAAAATTATAAAAATATTTTATATGATTTTTCGGCTTTATAAGGCGTAAGCAGCCATATTTTTTGAGCTAAGTTCGTAATAAGCTTGTTGTAATTTTTCTCCTTTTGTGGGAGTGGAGAGGTAAAAGGTCACCCTATCAGTACTAACCGTTTAAGGAAGTGGCTCTAGCCGGCATTATCAGTAGTTCATTTACATGTAAATTTTTGGCTTTCTGTGGGATTAATAGATATTTAGACGCCACGAAAAGAAACTGCACATTTAATAATTGTAGGTTTTCACTTTATTATTCCCTCAATTAGGCTAAATGACTTGTCTTTACATATTCTATGAGATACACTGGTTTGTACAAAATTATAAAAATATTTTACATGATTTTTCGGCTTTATAAGGCGTAAGCAGCCATATTTTTTTAGCTAAGTTCGTAATAAGCTTGTTGTAATTTTTCTTCTTTTGTTGGAGTGGGGAGGTAAAAGGTCACCCTATCAGTACTAACCGTTTAAGGAAGTGGCTCTAGCCGGTATTCATTCTACTTGGGACGCCACAAAGCCCAATACTCTTTTTCAACTTTTTTCTATGTAAAAATCCACCACAGAAACTAATTCATTTATAACAATACAACATTTGAATCGTACCATGAATTTAAAATCCGGCGTAAATGAGAATTTAAAATAAATGGGCAATCTCCACTGAGGAGGTCATAATCGTTAATCATTGGTTATGAAGACTTCAAGATAATTTCAAAAATGTATAGGAATAAAAGTTCCTGTTGAATAATTAACTATCGGAGTGTCTGTTTGTGTTACTCAAGATTAAGGAATCTTTGTCTCTTTTCGTAAAAAAAAATTGACTTCGTTGTTAAATAATTCTCTTTCTTTCACCGATCAATCCTGCAACTTTACGCCTTTTCGACAAAAAACTAAATAACTTTCTCTTTTTCTCTTCACTGTTTTTTACAACTTATACAAATTTTCGTAAAAAAAAATGTTGCTTTATCTTCGACTTTCGATTTTATGGTATCTATTTTTAGTTGGCTTTTTCTTTTCCAAAACGTTATACTACAAAAAACGTGCCTCGAAGCTAACTCACTAAAATAAAATAAAATAATTTTTTAATTAAATCTAGTGTTGACTCTAAAATTTTAAAAAATGTACGATTTTCCATTCTTTAAAATAAATGGGAAAATTAAAAATCTTCTGTAAGAAATAGCTATAGGGATATTTTAGAATAGGATATTTTCAATTTTTACCGATCAATCCTGCAACTTTACGCCTTTTCGACAAAAAACTAAATAACTTTCTCTTTTTCTCTTCACTGTTTTTTACAACTTATACAAATTTTCGTAAAAAAAATGTTGCTTTATCTTCGACTTTCGATTTTATGGTATCTATTTTTAGTTGGCTTTTTCTTTTCCAAAACGTTATACTACAAAAAACGTGCCTCGAAGCTAACTCACTAAAATAAAATAAAATAATTTTTTAATTAAATCTAGTGTTGACTCTAAAATTTTAAAAAATGTACGATTTTCCATTCTTTAAAATAAATGGGAAAATTAAAAATCTTCTGTAAGAAATAGCTATAGGGATATTTTAGAATAAAAAGTATTAGATAAATTGCATAAAGAATTCCTTTTACCGTTTCATATATTAACATTTTACACATTAAAACTTCATTTTAAACTAAAATTGACAAACTTCTATGGAAACAAAAAAGTTTTTTTTCAGAATTTGTAAAGTTTCAGTTTCAAACTAATATGGTTCTTTACTTATCTTTAGATTCTTTCGCTATTTTAACCCTCTATTTTTCTTGTTTAAGATAGAAAAATATATATGACTTTATTTGCAATCTCAAATAGCACACTTTGCATCCTGTAAACAATTAAACACGAGATCATAAAGTTATAATTTAAAGAAAAAAATGTAAGTTTGTTGCAATTCAGAATATCAATTTACAAACCTTAAATGTATGCATTTATTTACAAAAATAACATTGAGTGAATCCTTTACTTATACAGAATCAACAGTCAGAGAAAATAAGGTTTGCTTGAAAAATTTAGCATTGAAGATCTTGAAAAGAAATACAATTTTTTTATAAAACCATCTCTGGAATAGAAACATCTGATTTTTTACGTCTTTATCTGACTTTTTACAGTCCTGATTACCAGCTTTATGCATCGTTCCATGGCTTGGATATAACATGAAAATTTCTCAAAGTTTCATTCAACCGTTATTCCTCTTGTTTAGGACTTTCGACCAAATCTCCTGATCAGTAAATCTTCATCATACGTAGTCTATGAAAAATAATGCTGATCATGTTATCCATTTTCAGGGAATCTGTAGCTAGGAAATGGATATTGGGTACAGTAAATTCCTGGTTGACTTTCTTTTAGTAGCTAAGTTTCTGGTCTTTATAATTCCCATGAAAACTAACTCTTTTATATCATCCCTTTTATCATCTACTGTCACACTCAAATCAAGTTTTCGGGGTGGGTGGAAAAAAAAAGCGTTTCTTTTAATAACTGTAAATGACAGTACGTTTTCTGGCAAGAATCTTGACAATTTTATAACTTAATGTACATGTTTCATTTATGTGTGAAGTACTTACTTTTCTTAATATCAAACCATGCAGGATATAGGACTTTAGAATTAAAAGAAACTAAAATCTAAAATGATTCTTTAATTTTATCTGATACATGCAGGATATGATACATGTCAAAAATATATGTAGAATGTTAAGAGACTAACACACAAACACCCTGCATAAAACCACATGTTTCTTCTTTTTTTTTAATTTATATAATGCTACAGATTCTTAACTTCTGATAATGCAAACACCATTATTTCATGATAATAAGAATAGTAGATGTTTGGTTTTATTGAATATTCAATTCCTAATTCTCTATTAGAAAATTTTCTTTTTGTAGAATGGTATTTTTGAAATGGCAATTTCAAATTGTTATACTTCATATCTTGCTCCAGTACTAGAATTTTGTGGTAAATTTTCTTTTAGTTATTTACAGGATTTTTAATTACAAGGGAGCATTTAAAAATTTTTCTTTTTCAAAAGATATCTTTTTCAAATCTTTTATTTCTGCTTTAATAATTATTAAAAGTTTTATAAGCAGAATTTTAAACATAATTTAATTTAAATTGTTTTATTAAAGTGAAGTCCAATAGGGTAGAGCTTCGTGTTCCCACGACACAGGTCCAAGGTTCGATCCCCGGATTGGGCAAGGTTGACTCAGCCTTTCATCCCTTCAGTGGGTAGACAAACTGAGGATCAAGCATGCTTGAGAACTAAACACTGGGGATTCCACGTAAGGTTGACCACCTAACCAGAACATATGCTTCCAGGGCACTTGGTCTCGGACACATAGGCACCGTAAGCCCTGGCACCCTTGGAGCTGTTGCGCCAAAGAATTTAGATTAGTTTATTTTATTTACATAAAAGTGATATTTTTAAAAGTACTACTCTTTCAAGAATTATATCATTTTAATTGGGCTTAAATTGAATTGAATTTATAGCAAATAATAATTCTATATTTACTGAATACAATAAATTTAATTTTTTTATTTAATTTGAGTAGTTATAATTATTAAAATATTAAAAAGTATGTAAAAGTTTTTAAAATTTCATAATTTATATATTTTAAAAAATGTCTATCTTATTAAAAAAATCGTGCATAAATGAAAAATTTATAGTTTTTTGACCAGTTTATCAATCTTGCTCCGTACAGAATCTACACCTTATGTGCTCCGTCATTCTGTCAATCTATTTCAATAATGGATTCTTCAAATACAAGTTGATGCACACAATATTTACTCGAATTGGAGGCAAAAAATGAATAATTATGATTTACAATAAATACATGGAATGAGGTTAAATATATATATTAGGTTAATGGATTAGTCGCCTTAATGCTTCCAACTTTCTTTCTTCTTAATTGATTTATAATTACTGATTTATATGTCCTTCCCAAAATACTTTAGCTTTGCAACTTAAAATATGTCAGATATGCTCCGCGGGAGTTAGGTGTTTGGTGACACGGGCGTTGTCGTTTGAATTATTTATCTTCGTTTCAAACTGCGCTTCTGACTACTGTCAGATAAATGTTTAGTTGATTTTTTTTTTTTTTAATATTGCAGCACTGCCATCAAAAATGATGAGCTAGAGTAGAGTAGGCCAGTGATTTCCTTTGAAGATTTTTTTCCACGATGACTTAACCTCCATTTCCGCTATGGCCGAATGGGCAGAGCTTTTATCTTCGTGTACTGGGGTCTTGGGTTCGAATACCACTCTTAGCAGGGATATTTTTGGCCGTTCGGAATCAGCTTTACACAGTAAGTCCCGATCTCATAAGCTCTCATGTAGCAAAATGGTAAACTGTAGCGCACCAAATGATCTCCAGTACTTTTAAGGCTACACTGGTTGTTGAGCAGGCCAAAATTCGCCATAAAATTCGATATTTCTATCACATTGGATTTGGAAGCGTAACTAATAAAAATTCTAGAAGATGTACTAATTTTCATCACCTTATAATTAGTATAATTATTTAATTATTACCACAACATACAATTCATTTTAACTAATAACTACTTTAAACAGTTTTTGAGGCTTTTTCTATTTTATAAGTATTTGAAACACTCCAAGCTTATTTCTAACCGTCAGATACCTTTGAGTTTTATCGAAAATTCACTTTGTAGATAAATAAATAAAAGTTAGTTAAGATTAATATATTTCGAACAGAAAAAATATACCTTTTATGAAATTATTATACATATTTTGAAAGACAAAATTAGATATTTTAAATATTATCATTTTTCTAACTATAAGATAGCAATCAAGTCGTATTATAAAGCCCAAAATCTGTGATTAAAAATGACCATATTATATATAAAAGAAATAGGTATTCCTTTATTAAAAAATAAGGGTGATCGCCCAATCAAACCAAATGAGGCTTATAATTAATTTTATTAATTCTTATGTACATAACAATGATATGCTATTTGTATATTTTGTACTATGCAAGATTGTATCACCTCTTCCAAAATATTATCCACAATTACATCACTAAGAATAGTTTGTAGCTTTTTTTAAAGTTGAAACTCGGGTACTTTTCTATTTAATCATTATCAAGATTTTTACAATTATTAAGATTTTGTATATTACGCAAGTGTAATTAGAGTTTCACAGATTAAGAATTTGGAGTAAATATCTCATTTTCTTACAACATATGATGAAACTCAAAATGATCATTACGGATACATGATTTGAGTCTTTACCATTTTAACTTGTATTTACTATAAAAGTAATTATAAATATGTACACTATAAAAGTAATTTAAACTGTATGCATCTGATATCTATCCATTATTTTACCGAAGGCATATACTAGAATTATATGAAATTATATATTTTGTTGCAATTAATAAAATGGAATTAAAGCTATTCGATTGGTAATTTAGTAAAATTAATTGAGTTCAAAATATTCATTTCCAGAAAAACTAAAATTTATTTTGTGTATTAAATATTTTTGTATAAAATATAAGACTACGTTTAATGTTTTACTTTATTTAATTTAATTTTATTTATTTAAGCGCTGTATTTTTTTTTTTTTTTTTTTTTTTTTTTTTTTTTTTGCAGAAGAGGGTAGTAGAGAGACAGTTAAAAATTTCTAGAAGCCCAAAATGGTTATTCCGGCCCTATATTTTTAAACATGAGATATATAAATTTTTAATCCAAAACTGCAAAGGGATACTAACATTTATATATTAGAGCCCAGTGAAAATATTTGTACATCATATATTGTACACTAGTGTGTATTATTTTATTCAGAATTCAATGATCTAGCTATAATAACTCAAAAAATTAATTTATGACCACCTTAAAGGTAAACTGTCCTTTCAAAGTTAATTAGTTACTTCTGAATACAGAAAAATGTTTAATTTCTTTTGCACATTTCTGCTTACCATTGAATCAGAAGTTGAGTTACTTTGCAATTAACAAACGCATTGCATTTTTTACTATTTAAACACGAGATCATAAAGTTATAATTTAAAGAAAAAAATGTAAGTTTGTTGCAATTCAGAATATCAATTTACAAACCTTAAATGTATGCATTTATTTACAAAAATAACATTGAGTGAACCTTTACATATACAGAATCAACAGTCAGAGAAAATAAGGTTTGCTTGAAAAATTTAGCATTGAAGTTCTTAAAAGAAATATTGTTTTTATAAAACCATCTCTGGAATAGAAACATCTGATTTTTTACGTCTTTATCTGACTTTTTACAGTCCTGATTACCAGCTTTATGCATCGTTCCATGGCTTGGATATAACATGAAAATTTCTCAAAGTTTCATTCAACCGTTATTCCTCTTGTTTAGGCTTTCGACCAAATCTCCTGATCAGTAAATCTTCATCAGACGTAGTCTATGAAAAATAATGCTGATCCTGTTATCCATTTGTATGGAATCTGTAGCTAGGAAATGGATTTTGGGTACAAGGAAATTCCTGGTTGACTTTGTTTTAGTAGCTAAGTTTCTGGTCTTTATAATTTCCATGACACCTAACTCTTTTATATCATCCCTTTTATCTACTGTCACACTCAAATCAAGTTTTCGGGGTGGGTGGAAAAAAAGCGTTTCTTTTAATAACTGTAAATGACAGTACGTTTTCTGGCAAGAATCTTGACAATTTTATAACTTAATGTACATGCTTCATTTATGTGTGAAGTACTTACTTTTCTTAATATCAAACCATGCAGGATATAGGACTTTAGAATTAAAGAAACTAAAATCTAAAATGATTCTTTAATTTTATCTGATACATGCAGGATATCTGATACATGTCAAAAATATATGTAGAATGTTAAGAGACTAATACACAAACACCCTGCATAAAACCACATGTTTCTTCTTTTTTTTTAATTTATATAATGCTACAGATTCTTAACTTCTGATAATGCAAACACCATTATTTCATGATAATAAGAATAGTAGATGTTTGGTTTTATTGAATATTCAATTCCTAATTCTCTATTAGAAAATTTTCTTTTTGTAGAATGGTATTTTTGAAATGGCAATTTCAAATTGTTATACTTCATATCTTGCTCCAGTACTAGAATTTTGTGGTAAATTTTCTTTTAGTTATTTACAGGATTTTTAATTACAAGGGAGCATTTAAAAATTTTTCTTTTTCAAAAGATATCTTTTTCAAATCTTTTATTTCTGCTTTAATAATTATTAAAAGTTTTATAAGCAGAATTTTAAACATAATTTAATTTAAATTGTTTTATTAAAGTGAAGTCCAATAGGGTAGAGCTTCGTGTTCCCACGACACAGGTCCAAGGTTCGATCCCCGGATTGGGCAAGGTTGACTCAGCCTTTCATCCCTTCAGTGGGTAGACAAACTGAGGATCAAACATTGTGGGAGAACTAAACACTGGAGGTTCCACGTAAGGTTGACCACCTAACCGGAACATATGCTTCCAGGGCACTTGGTCTCGGACACATAGGCACCGTAAGCCCTGGCACCCTTGGAGCTGTTGCGCCAAAGAATTTAGATTAGTTTATTTTATTTACATAAAAGTGATATTTTTAAAAGTACTAGTCTTTCAAGAATTATATCATTTTTAATTGGGCTTAAATTGAATTGAATTTATAGCAAATAATAATTCTATATTTACTGAATACAATAAATTTAATTTTTTTATTTAATTTGAGTAGTTATAATTATTAAAATATTAAAAAGTATGTAAAAGTTTTTAAAATTTCATAATTTATATATTTTAAAAAATATCTATCTTATTAAAAAAATCGTGCATAAATGAAAAATTTATAGTTTTTTGACCAGTTTATCAATCTTGCTCCGTACAGAATCTACACCTTATGTGCTCCGTCATTCTGTCAATCTATTTCAATAATGGATTCTTCAAATACAAGTTGATGCACACAATATTTACTCGAATTGGAGGCAAAAAATGAATAATTATGATTTACAATAAATACATGGAATGAGGTTAAATATATATATTAGGTTAATGGATTAGTCGCCTTAATGCTTCCAACTTTCTTTCTTCTTAATTGATTTATAATTACTGATTTATATGTCCTGCCCAAAATACTTTAGCTTTGCAACTTAAAATATGTCAGATATGCTCCGCGGGAGTTAGGTGTTTGGTGACACGGGCGTTGTCGTTTGAATTATTTATCTTCGTTTCAAACTGCGCTTCTGACTACTGTCAGATAAATGTTTAGTTGATTTTTTTTTTTAATATTGCAGCACTGCCATCAAAAATGATGAGCTAGAGTAGAGTAGGCCAGTGATTTCCTTTGAAGATTTTTTTCCACGATGACTTAACCTCCATTTCCGCTATGGCCGAATGGGCAGAGCTTTTATCTTCGTGTACTGGGGTCTTGGGTTCGAATACCACTCTTAGCAGGGATATTTTTGGCCGTTCGGAATCAGCTTTACACAGTAAGTCCCGATCTCATAAGCTCTCGTGTAGCAAAATGGTAAACTGTAGCGCACCAAATGATCTCCAGTACTTTTAAGGCTACACTGGTTGTTGAGCAGGCCAAAATTCGCCATAAAATTCGATATTTCTATCACATTGGATTTGGAAGCGTAACTAATAAAAATTCTAGAAGATGTACTAATTTTCATCACCTTATAATTAGTATAATTATTTAATTATTACCACAACATACAATTCATTTTAACTAATAACTACTTCAAACAGTTTTTGAGGCTTTTTCTATTTTATAAGTATTTGAAACACTCCAAGCTTATTTCTAACCGTCAGATACCTTTGAGTTTTATCGAAAATTCACTTTGTAGATAAATAAATAAAAGTTAGTTAAGATTAATATATTTCGAACAGAAAAAATATAACTTTTATGAAATTATTATACATATTTTGAAAGACAAAATTAGATATTTTAAATATTATCATTTTTCTAACTATAAGATAGCAATCAAGTTGTATTATAAAGCCCAAAATCTGTGATTAAAAATGACCATATTATATATAAAAGAAATAGGTATTCCTTTATTAAAAAATAAGGGTGATCGCCCAATCAAACCAAATGAGGCTTATAATTAATTTTATTAATTCTTATGTACATAACAATGATATGCTATTTGTATATTTTGTACTATGCAAGATTGTATCACCTCTTCCAAAATATTATCCACAATTACATCACTAAGAATAGTTTGTAGCTTTTTTTAAAGTTGAAACTCGGGTACTTTTCTATTTAATCATTATCAAGATTTTTACAATTATTAAGATTTTGTATATTACGCAAGTGTAATTAGAGTTTCACAGATTAAGAATTTGGAGTAAATATCTCATTTTCTTACAACATATGATGAAACTCAAAATGATCATTACGGATACATGATTTGAGTCTTTACCATTTTAACTTGTATTTACTATAAAAGTAATTATAAATATGTACACTATAAAAGTAATTTAAACTGTATGCATCTGATATCTATCCATTATTTTACCGAAGGCATATACTAGAATTATATGAAATTATATATTTTGTTGCAATTAATAAAATGGAATTAAAGCTATTCGATTGGTAATTTAGTAAAATTAATTGAGTTCAAAATATTCATTTCCAGAAAAACTAAAATTTATTTTGTGTATTAAATATTTTTGTATAAAATATAAGACTACGTTTAATGTTTTACTTTATTTAATTTAATTTTATTTATTTAAGCGCTGTATTTGTTTTTTTTTTTTTTTTTTTTTTTTTTTTTTTTTTTTTTTTTGCAGAAGAGGGTAGTAGAGAGACAGTTAAAAATTTCTAGAAGCCCAAAATGGTTATTCCGGCCCTATATTTTTAAACATGAGATATATAAATTTTTAATCCAAAACTGCAAAGGGATACTAACATTTATATATTAGAGCCCAGTGAAAATATTTGTACATCATATATTGTACACTAGTGTGTATTATTTTATTCAGAATTCAATGATCTAGCTATAATAACTCAAAAAATTAATTTATGACCACCTTAAAGGTAAACTGTCCTTTCAAAGTTAATTAGTTACTTCTGAATACAGAAAAATGTTTAATTTCTTTTGCACATTTCTGCTTACCATTGAATCAGAAGTTGAGTTACTTTGCAATTAACAAACGCATTGCATTTTTTACTATTTGTATTCCACGGACTTTTAAATACTTCAAAACCTATTCAACAGTTAAATATATGCTGAGGGAATAGAAAAAAGAAAACAATTGTACATCCTATATTGTACACTGGTGGATATTATTTTATTCAGAATAAATTGATCTATGTATAGTAATTCTAAAAAACAATTTTTGACCACCATAGAAGTAAAATGTCCATTCAATATGATTTAATTAATTCTGAATACACAAAAATGTTTAATTTTTTCCACATATCAGTTTACTATTAAATAAGAAGTGGGGTTACTTTGCAACTGACAAACGCTTTGCATTTGTTACTATTTGTATTACATGAACTTTTAAATACTTTAAAACCTATTCAACAGTTAAATATATGTTGGGTGAATAGAGAACAAGAAAAGAATTGTAAACCATATACTGTACAGTAATGGGTATTATTTTATTCAGAATACAATGATCTAAGTATAATAATTCTAAAATATAATTTTTGACCACCTTAAAGGTGAACTGTCCTTTCAATATCAGTTAGTTAATTCTGAATACAGAAAACTGTTTAATTTCTTTTGCTAATTTCAGTTTACCATTGAATCAGAAGTTGGGTAAATATATGCTGGATGAACAGAGAAAAGATTAACTTGCGTATTTTTGAACAACATAATAAGAAAATATATTCAAAAATTTATCTACAATTTCTCTCCTTGTGCAATTTATCTGGTACCACAAAGAACATAACCGGCAATCCAAAGAGTATGTTTCATAAATATTTACGCAGTAAAAAAATTTACATAAATAAAGAATTTCTAAAATAACATCTCATTTCTTTTACTGTCTAAAATTTCAGCTTCAAACGAAACGAATAAAAACAAGATTAAATTCGAAATACTAGTTTATCCCAAACAATCTAATTACTAACCCCATCTATCAGTGTGTTAAAAGAGAAAGTGCCTGTTGCACCACATTCATTCCTAAATAAATACCATTTCGTTCCTTTTTAGCGTTTAGCACCCCCCAGATAAGTGCTTCATCTCAGTTGAGGCGCAAATAATAGGAAGGGAAAGTGGACCCATTACCCGGTAATCACGCCCAAAATTTAAGAGGTTCTGTCCAAATTGAAGGATGAAGACGCATAAAAGTTGCGCTTTTGGCCCCGTCAGTTTTCTTCATTGGCGGGGATAATTTCGGTTGCCTAGGGATCCGTTTCTAATGGAGACCCATCCATCACGTCGGAATTGGTTCGCATGGCCAGCCAAGTTACAGGAAGTTGAAAGGCTGTTATTGCTGAGGTTCTTCCCAACTTTAAAAGGTATTATTCTTCGCTGAATTTTTAGTGACGGGTGCTTTACTGCGGATGGAGTCTGCGCAAGATGTTTTGTTCAACATTTTGTGGGCGGGCGGTGTTTTCACTGTTTTGAAAATCCTGTCATTGCGCCAGACTCATTTGAAACAGTTCAGTAATCAAGCTCTATCAATCGTTTCTGTGAGACTAGTGAATGCCCAATGTTTACCTGTAAATATCTAGGAAAGTAACTTGAAGTTTTAATTGTTATTTCAAGTTAAAATACAGGTTTTCACCATTATTTAGTTCTTGAATCATAGTCTATTCCATCTATTGTTGAACATAAACAATCAGCGTTGTTTTCGACAAACTTCCATAAACACTTCTCTTTTGGAGGTGGGTATTATTCCTTATGTAAAATCATAAATGTTAGGAGCTGAAGCAAAGAACAGTTGGCAAAGTTACAGGAAGTTACAGCCAGTAGACAGACAGTGGTGAAGTCATTGAAAAAACCCTTGAGTAAATATATATATATATATATATATATATATATATATATATACGTATGTATATGTGAAGGAGAGAGACTCAGAACACAAACTATGAACATTACTTTAATAAACATTTAAGGGAATTATATACAGAGGGGTCTAGGAATAAACTTGGTTAGTTATGGCTCGATTAATCATACTATTCCTCTCTCCTACACACGTCTCTCAGAACTATGAACTCTATGTACATTCTTTCCAAAACCAACTGTTGCCAACTCAGGAAGTCGAACTGATGACTTCGCGATGGACTCTGCTACTCTGGAGCTGAAGTACTTCGTTCAGGAGTGGGTAAAAGGAATATGTTCACACACACACACACACACACACACACATATATATATATATATATATATATATATATATACATATATATATATACATATATATATACATAATATATATATATATATTTTATATATATATATATATATATACATATATATATATACATATATATATATACATATATATATATACATATATATACATATATATATATATATATATATATATATATATATATATATACATATATATATATATATATATAACATAATGATATATTTTACATTCTTTTAAATACAAAAAAATATTTAAATGAATAGACAGTCTAGTTACATTTCATATAATATTTGTTGCCAAAAACTCGTAGGTGCCACCGCCTATAAAATTTTGTATGCATGTAGATACTAGGTAAATTTTAAAAGGATGAAAAATTATTTCAAATATTATAATTAGCTACAAAATGCATATAATAACATTAAAACACTACAATTAAAAGAATAAAGAAAACATTTAGCATAGCATAATAAACAGTTAGCATAATTTATATAAAATAGCTTAAAGAGACGTAAATTTTCCACATATTTAGGATCACTTAAAGACGTGTTATATCTTTTATACTATTTTATCGGTTTTACTGTTTACCATAGCAACTAATTTACTTCCTTTAATGATCATTCGGCTACTTGAAATTAAACGTTATTATGTATTAAACAGCCGTTTTATATATGCCATTATTCTTTTATTCTTTTTTACCTCTAACTTTTTTTTGTTATACTTAGACGGTATTAGATATTCAACTGTAGAAACTAAGTACATAAAGAATTAATACCTTAACTCAAATGTATTATCGTAGTTCTAAATACAAAATATTTTTGTCATTCACTCTTTAAAGATTGTAGGAAATCAACCATTTAAAGAGTAATGGAAACTTTCATAACCTTTTAAGAGATAAATCATAAATTAAATATTTAAAAACAGTGCATAATTAGCAAAAGAATGCTAAATCTATTAAATAAATTTGATTCGGGCTTAGTGAAAGTTGGATTAAATGAATCCAAATACCAACTCTAAAGAATGATTTTTTTTTCACTTCTAGCTCATAATTATGCTTCTCCAGGCTCGTTTTTCAACTCTTCCCTTCTATTGTATTTCAAAACGACTCTAACACCATCTACTTTTGCTTTGTCTTCTCACCAGACATTACACATGGCACAAAACACAGACCTTGGGTGGGCCATTATCTTGTGTAGCATTTGCAAAATGAGACCGATTACCAGTCAAGAATCTTGCTACCGAAATCTGTTGAAAATAAGGTATTCTGGCGGCCGTTTTAATAGACTTTCAACAGGGTATTTAATCCGCTTCATTTTGAGCAGTGCATCTCTATATCCATTTTAATATGTATTTACGGCGTCTAATTTTAGATTAATGTCAGGTATTTAAAGCCTCTTGTCATCTTTTTGTACACTAATGCGATGAAAGTACAGACTAATACATTTAAATTGAATGTAGAGGATTTAATGCAGAGTAATATCCAAAGCATTTAAATGGAGGTCAAACGTTTATTACTAGTACTAATGTGATGAAAGTACAGATACTAAGGAATACATTTTTAAAATTAATGAATGTAGAGGATTTAATGCAGAGTAATATCCAAAGCATTTCCCATGGAGGTCAAACTTTTATTACTAGCAATAATGTAATGAAAGTACAGAGAGTAGGGAATACGTTTTTAAAATTAATGAATGTAGAGGATTTAATGCAGAGTAATATCCAAAGCATTTCAAATGGAGGTCAAACGTTTATTACTAGCACTAATGTGATGAAAGTACAGAGACTAAGGAATACATTTTTAAAATTAATGAATGTAGAGGATTTAATGCAGAGTAATATCCAAAGCATTTCAAATGGAGGTCAAACGTTTATTACTATCACTAATGTGATGAAAATGCAGATACTAAGGAATACATTTTTAAAATTAATGAATGTAGAGGATTTAATGCAGAGTAATATCCAAAGCATTTCAAATGGAGGTCAAACGTTTATTACTAGTACTAATGTGATGAAAGTACAGAGACTAAGGAATACATTTTTAAAATTAATGAATGTAGAGGATTTAATGCAGAGTAATATCCAAAGCATTTCAAATGGAGGTCAAACTTTTATTACTATCACTAATGTGATGAAAATGCAGATACTAAGGAATACATTTTTAAAATTAATGAATGTAGAGGATTTAATGCAGAGTAATATCCAAAGCATTTCCCATGGAGGTCAAACTTTTATTACTATCACTAATGTGATGAAAATGCAGATACTAAGGAATACATTTTTAAAATTAATGAATGTAGAGGATTTAATGCAGAGTAATATCCAAAGCATTTCAAATGGAGGTCAAACGTTTATTACTAGTACTAATGTGATGAAAGTACAGAGACTAAGGAATACATTTTTAAAATTAATGAATGTAAAGGATTTAATCAGAGTAATATCCAAAGCAATTCCCATGGAGGTCAAACTTTTATTACTAGCAATAATGTAATGAAAGTACAGAGACTAGGGAATACGTTTTTAAAATTAATGAATATAGAGGATTTAATGCAGAGTAATATCCAAAACATTTCACATGGAGGTCAAACGTTTATTACTAGCACTAATGTGATGAAAGTACAGAGACTAAGGAATACATTTTTAAAATTAATGAATGTAGAGGATTTATTATCAACGTTTATTTTATTATTAAGGTTTATAGTCTGAAATAAATTAATAATAAACTATATCCCACTGATACTTATACAATGTTTTCTGCAACGTTAAATACTGTTTTTAGCATTATACTTGCCTGTTTGTACTGAATTTACAACTGTGCTACATACCCCTTACATAATTTCGTGTAATTTAAATTGTGATATTTTATATATTGTATGTATACAGTTCAAAAGTGATTCAATTATGAAATGTGACTTATTTAAAAAGGAATGTTGTCTAATTGTCTATAAGACATTACCCCATAGAATAGTTCAATTTTTAGTAAGTGAACATTTTTATACTTATGTTGCATTTTATAATTATAGTACAATTGTTTATGGATAATTTTTCTATTAAATTCCTCAGTAAGCAGCCATGTAAGGGGTAGGCATTGATACATAATCCGTCCCAGTTTAATTCTAAAGACGTTTAGTCTGACACATTATTAACCTTTGTGTGTCTCAGAAGATGTTGGAATAAAGATTTCAAGACGATTCTGAATATCCATAAGATGAATATATCTGAATATCTAGAAATACATTAATGCACGAACTCGTAAATTCATTAATAACGGATCCCTGGCATTATATTACATATATAATGGACTTCTCCCATAATATTACTTAATGGATAAATATTGGGACAGTTTATTTTCAGAAATAATTTTTTTTAATATTAAAGCTCAAACAACATAAATGCTTAGTTATCAAGAATTATACAGTTTCTAAGGCATAAGCAGAGGAATTTAACATCACCTCCTTTTGTCATAATACGGCACAGTATAGGAAAACTAGCTTTTGCTTGTTGATTTTTAAAGGATAACAATAAGTTTTCTGTGGAAATAATTTGTATAGACAAATATGTAAAAAATTATACTTCGTTAAATTCTAATTTATATGATAATTCATTTTACGTGAAGAGACCGTAACACATTAATCACTTTGGAGTCAACCGATTTCTGCTTAATTTAGTAGCGCCGTATGATTCAAAGTGACAGATCTTAAGCTATCGTCCAACTCGGCCGGTCGCATTTTCTGAGTATGTCACTATATAATCGCTATATAACACGTTGACTGCCAAGTCTATTTAGAAGAAATCTTGTTAACATGAGCTACAGCATGGCTAGCAAAAAACATAAAGACCTTATTCGTAACAATTTTAAAAGATATATGATATGAGTGGCCAACATGCGACTCTTTGAAGAATTATTTTTGTGGCTTTCGATAAATGTACCCGAGTTCCCTTTTCATTTTTGTGTTATTATATTTTAAAAAATTGTTACAACTGATGGAGCTCTGACAATGCGGGTAAAAAAATTGGTCTTATTGGCTTTTAAGAGAAGATTCTCAAAATCCACAATTCATACCAATTCACTGCATAATTCACTGAGAACATCTCGTTACAAAATATTTAAAATATCCTGATGTTATGAAAATAGTGTAAACACATTGTAAATTACATTCGCACCAATGCAAAAAATCCTCGACAATTTAAAAATTTTCTTGAAAAATTAAAGGACGAAGAACAGCTAAATAAAATTCATTAAATTTAATTTCTGTAAAAAATAAATACCTTTTTTGAATACCTTTTAAATACGTATTTAATTGCGGCTAGCGAAAAATTTCAAATTTTGAAAAATGACTCGGACTATCAAAGAGCTTGGCCTGATATATGATATTGATATGTCTTCCTGATAGATAATACGGACCAATGGACTAGGTGGATTAATTTTCATATTCAGTACCATACATTATGAACCCTTCATTTTGTGTTTATATGAATAATTCTCATGAAACTTTTTCGTTGTATTTCATTTACTCAAGTCAAGGAACTCCAGACAGTTACACTCCTATTTACTTATTGACAAAAACGACCTACACACGCTGAGTCATTCGGTTTCAGGCTTGTCACGTTACATAAGGACTTTTACGCAACTCTCATGAATGCGGTCAAGAACTGGCATTTACCGCGCTCAGGTAGAAAAGAAGCCGGCACCCAGCCACTCAGGCCGTAGGTGGCGAAGGGACAAGACCTTGGACAGCCTTATCGCACTTTTTGACTCTCCTCCACAAGCTGACACTCATCTTCTTTCCATGCATGGAGGAACCCCGTTTCGTAATACAGATGTTTGGCAGATAGTGACACTTTTCCTTTTTTTACTAATTAACAACTGGCAGCGAATGAATATTTTTTTCTTCAAATTTAGGGTGAATAGGCTCATTTGTGATTATTATAAAGTACTAGCAGACTGTTCTGATAAGAAATGCCGTTTAGAAGCTGCTTGACGTCCAGATCAAACAAAGAATGTACAAGGATGTTAATTAATATCAGTGTCGCAGAGAGGTTTTAAAGCAAGGTCATAACCATTTATTAAGCAGCTACAGTAGAGCGTAAAATCCCGATGTGTATTAGCACGTTCAGTTACTATTAGTACAAATATTATATGATCAAAATATGTATAGTTTACTATTCAAAAACATAGTCTAAAATTCATCAATGTCATGTACTTATTGTTTTCACTCATCTGCCTCTTTTTCTTACATTATGTCTCTGGCTAATTCATGATTAGTGAAACATCATTAGTACAGATAAAAGAAATAATGTAACAAAATGCACATTCCTACTTTTTTAAAAAGGAATGTCTTTTCTTATCTGTTATAAAAATTAAATTAAATAATATTCATTTTAATACAACAGCTTTATAAACAGCGCTATTTTTCAACGAATAGTAGAAAACAAGTAGTTTGAAAACATCAGAGCCACATAAAGTAATGATGATAAATTACAGAAAAGAAACCAAAGAAGTTTTAGTAATTATAAGGGAAAGCTGTCCTTAATAGCTATTCTCTCCTTAGAAGCAGACTTTTAATATCATATTAAAATATTTAACGCTACTTCTGGAAAATAAATTAATCATACTACAATTCCATTGGCAGGGAAAGAAATAAAAATTGAAATCAGTGACTTGTCTAAAATTTTCATAGGGTAAAATCCTTCCTGTAAAGAAAATTCAAGAGAATAAGAGAGATGGAAGGGTGTAGTTACGTTTTATATAAAGAGAAGTTAAACTAACTATATGATTATGTAAGAAATAATTCAAAGTGGTTGAGATTTGCTATTGAGTATAAGTGATATTATTAGTATTTTATATGTGAATATTTAAGAACAAAAGTGTCAGAATGGCGGGAAACTTGGTATGAGGGTGTAATACGGTTCAAAGAGAAGAAAATAAGACAAACGAAGGATGTTATTCACCTTTATTATCCGAAGAAAAATTTGAAAGAAAAAATCACAAATGCGCAGTTTACACTTTAGTTAGAGAAATTAAAATGAAAAAAGAATTTGGCAGCTTAAAAAGGTTTGTGGTCGTCTCTAGCAGACACGCATACTGAAAATTGATTTTGCATATTTGATATGAGATTATAGCCGAGTTCCAGTCTCAAAGAGTTCCAAACGCAATGGATAATTCGTGTTAGTTTTGGATGAAACGCATTTTTGTATGTGTGGAAGAGCAGCTAGTTGTCTCCCTAGCACATACCACACTGTATAGTTTCATTTTCAAAGAAACTGTCCACCAGTACCCCACGGTCAGAAGGCACGTTACAGATAAATGTGATTCTAGGATCTACTAACCTCGAGCACTTGGCCTATGTACCTTGTATCAGTAACAGTCTTCGGTTGGTAGATGCGGAGATCTGTGCAACCATCCAGCATATTGTTTGAACATACCATAACTCCATGTGAAAACATGTCTTTCCATATGTTTCCTGGGTAAAATCGTGTTCCAATTTCACTTTATCGCTATCCGATCAGAATCCACGATCAGAGTAAAACTAGATTCGTCAATGAATATCACACTAGTCGACTGTTGTAAATTCCAGTACTGGTTTACCATATCCCATTTTAAATGTGAGCGTTTTTACGCAGGCGTGAGGGGAATCAAACTGCAAGTCGTCTGCCTTACATACCAACACTATTGAGTATCTTGTAAACAGTTTGTCTCGAAACTCGTACTCTCGTAGCGAGTGTAAGCGCTGTAACCATTTCTTCAGCACAATTGTGCTTATAACTGTGTAGAGTTATTGCAAAATATTGATCTAGTGGAACTGTTGTTATTTTTGGTCAACCTTGTACTGGCCGTCGGGTAACATCGACCGTACTTTTAAACTTCTGACAAAGTTTCTGGCTTGAAATAACACACTAAGTCACAACGAGAATTGGCGACAGAATGTACGGTTTGAAATCATCCGGATTTCCTCATCCTGATAATTCTTCCTTTCTGAAATATGACCAATTAGCGTCTTTAAGCCATCAATCGGCCTTTTTTATCGTTTAATTTGGCATTTAGCCAAATAATTTCACAAAAGCTGGTTCTTTTTCTTATGACAAGTGAATCTGTTTTATATTAATTCTGTGTAGATGTTTACACGCGTCAGACCTGCAATGTTTTGCTTATGCACAAAGTATCACATTCTCAATTATCCTTCACAAATTATTTTAACAATTTCACTACTATTTATTCACATTTTTCCACATTTTATGAATTATAGTTAATTTTTGGACACCAGTGTACAATTTCAAATTGAAAATTCGTGAAACGTAAGAACACTGTATAAACTAAGGCTTTAAATGTTCCTCAGAGCTTCAGGTATATAACATGACAATACATCAAAATACAACGCATTTGCAAAATAAAATAATTTTGATAGAAAACTGGAATAGAGCAAAATCTTTAGTTCAGGCAGAATTTGACATATTAATGTTTATATTGCTTAATTTTCTATTAATTGAACCCGTAAGTTATAATTCTGATTTGCATAAATGTACATTTTTACATTTATGTTAAAGACTTATCGCAAGTTTATTTTGTACCAGAATAGAAATATGATGGGATTAAAAAGAATTCTTACACTTTTTATAATTCTTATAATTCTGACACTTTTTTTATCTAATTCCTTAATGGTCTTGGAATTAAGAAGCTCACTAGTTTTAGATTTATTCAAACTAATTTAGAAAATTTTTACTTTCAGTAATACAATTTATTAATAATAAAAGTTGAAATCGTGTTTCTACAATTATTACCAAAGTTTTGTTACTGATATTCGAAAGAAATGTTTATTTAAAAAGTTACACATAAAATACAAATTTTAAGGAGCTCTAAATGCTAAAAATGTATATAAATTTTCCTCCATCTAGCAATACATATTTTAAATCTTTATTTGGATAATACAATATTCATAAATATTACAATTGAAATACAAAGGACATTGATAACTTCTTAGATCGTTTTAATTTTAATTTCATAAACATGCATAAATATAAGAATTTAGAAGTTTTTAATATTACTTCTTTCAAATAAATCTCTGGAAAATTTTTCCCTTTCGTGTTAAGCGTATTTTAAGTGCCTCTTTATACGTTGTCATTTAAATATTTGATTCAGTAAACATGCATTTAATTTTATCGATATTAAATTAAGTCATTAACATAATTTAATACCTATCAGTTATCACATTCTGTCACAGATAACATTTTCTGGTGGTCTTAAGATAATGACGACTATTGTCAGATGTCCTCGCGGGAAATGCCTTGACTACAAATGTGCACCAGATGGCTCACGCATACACCCACTTCTCAATCAAAAACCCTTGAAGTATAACTATCTCTTGAGGACTGAGACTACTGACTCGGCAACACTGTTCCCATTTTGAGGGTGTGTCGACAATGTTAGAGGAAAAGAGTGCCCCCGTGGTTTCAAAGGAAAGGAGAGAAAGTCGTATGGTCGTTTGTATTCTAATGCTGCCATTCAATGGATCTAGCGATTGAGTGTCATGCTTGGACGAAATAATAGACTGTCGACGGACTTTGAGAAATGCAAATGGGGTGCTCTCAAGATCGAGTGCAACGTCTCTAGACTCTCCCTATTCTCTGTTTCAAGATAGAGAACCAATTTTAAAGGAATGTTTGAATCAAGATGTCTTCACATCTCCGGAAAAGAAATTAGCAAAACTATGTGTTGTAATGCAAGAACTTAATGTCATATAAGCCATTCCACAATTGAAGCAACCGACAAACAATAGACTAAAGGGTTTCTTTTGGCAAATTTACTCTCTATTTATCTAAGAAAAATAAAGGATGTCTGCAAAGACGGAACTGTAATTTCATCTAAATTTGTTTAAAATGCAGAAAGTGGTTCTCAATGTATTCTAATTTCTTTTTCCTTCATTAACGTTGACAGGAATTTGGGGGATCTTCCTTATCGGCTTAGGAGTGCTACATTGAATGCTACATGTGAATGCTATGAATAGATAGTGGAGCATTTCGACATTTGGTGGACAAACAGGGAGAAGATATCTGAAAAAATATGAGGAATAAGATAAAACAGGGAATAATTGATAAAACAAAAAAGCTATTACTTTAACAACAAAAAGAATTAAATTATGTAGACTTACAAATGTAGCTTAACACTAGATTTACGGATGTTGATCATATACCTATTTTTACTGAAGTGAGTCAATTGACTCATACAAGAAAATTAAAGATTTTGGCAAAGAAAATAGTTCGAAATTAATTTAAATAAAATTTTTATTATAAAAAAAATTCATGGAAAACATTTTTTACATATAAAATAGTTTTTGAAACACATTTTCCGCAAACATTTCTATTACATTTAGCACAATGGTTTCTACATCAGTTTCTTTTGCATGATTGTTGAACTTGACAATTCTTCCGTGCGTCAGTAGCATGAATTTCTGTCAATGGAATGGAAGTGTTCTCGACTTCTTCTCTATATTTACTTCTTAGCTCTTCAGCCAATTGGAAAATAAAATCTTGACTGTTGCCCAGGCTTGATAGGACCAATAAATGTCATGTTATGTGATTAACTGTTAAATCATTCTATGAGTCAAAGTGGCTCACAACCGTGAAAATAGGTATACCACATTTGATAATGCGAAATGAAGGGGTCTGCGGGAAAGAGGAATGAAAGTTTACATATATTTTATTACTTAACTAAAAACCAACTTATGTTTTTGAAAAGTGATATTAAAGTTATATATATATATATATATATATATATATATATATATATATATATATATATATATATATATATATATATATATAATATATATATATTACATATATATATACATATATATATATATATATATATATACACACACATACATATATATATATATATATATATATATATATATATCTGTGTGTGTGTGTGTATCTAGTGATCAAATTTTTAATAAGTCAAATTGGCTCGGTCCTTAAATCTAGTGTTAAGAGGATTCAGTACCTTTCATTGAGAAAATGGCTTGTATTTGATATAATATAAAATATAGTTTTGCTTTGTTAAGACTACAATTTTCTCCTGGATCTTTAATAAGGATCTAACTTTATAAAAATTATCTAGTTTTGTCATATGAAGCAATACATTTAAAAAACTTAAAATGTGTACAACAAGCAAAAAATTAGAAATCCAATCAACCACAAAATGAATTTTAAAATTTAAAAAAATTAGAATCTAATCTTTTTTATGACAAATATAAGCTATTTTTTTACTTTGTGAACTTCAGTTATATTAATGTGAGCAATATATTTTATTTTTCAACATGATTAAGGGAATTTTTATCAGAAAAATTCAAAATCTTAATAGTGTTTAGTGTTAAAATTCTAAAATGTCATATAGAATTAAAGTTTTGAGTTTTCAGAGAATAAAAGAGATTTCACTTCATTGTTTTATTAAAGTATAGTCTCTCAAATAAATATTTTGAAAAGTATCTTTCGGAGAAGTTAACTTCATTGTTTTCATTTGGTATATATGTTACTGTGAATGCCCGAAATTGGAGGATGTCGACATTCACCGGTGAATGTCGACATACACCAAATACCTCGGTGAAAGACAGAATATTTGATTATATTCTTACATATTCGGACTATCACCGGTGTATGTCGACAATCCGCCTGCATTGATGGTGAATGTTGAAAAAAATAGTTTTGTTACGTTTTTAAATCATACTTATTACTTATTAATCATATATTATTAAAACATATATTGATATATGTTAAAATAGCACTTATCATGAAGGAATACTCCAATGTCTCTGCATCCATTCCAAAGGAAAATATAGAAGAGCTTCAACCTATTACGCCTTCTATCAAGCCATGACTAAACATCAGAAGTTTATTTCTATTAAAAAAGCGGCCGCAAAAGATAATCTTCTAATGCATGCAACTAAAATGTTACAAAAATCAAAAAGAAAATTTCCTCCTGCTCAAATGGATGACACTGTGTGAATACAAGTCCCTGATGTCGACCGTGGTACAGATGCCCGAAATGTATTGGTGGTTGTTGGAATAGAAGATTCCTATTTTGATAAATAAGTAAAAAAACATGGTACGCTCAAACAGCTTTATACCCGTAATCAGTTTATATGTAAAGAAAAGTTATTCTCCATAGATGAGATTTCTTCTCAAGAAATGTCGCTCTGAGAGAAGTCGCTGAAGCTAATTCGAGATGTGGATGGCATGTCTATAAACGTTGTCATTGCAAAAAGAAATGTTTAGTTACTAAATGCCATTAATAAATGTAAGGGACTCTTGTGCAATTCAAATTGCTATAATAGTATAAATTGGTGCAACAAATAAGATAATATAACGTCAATCACATAATTAAGTTAATTATTGGTATTATTTTCTGTTCTAAGAGTATTCGGTTTGTTTTATGTTCAACAGTTACATGTGCCATTACTATAAATTTGACTGTATTATGAAGAAGAAAATATAAATATCCGACATGTTCAACATTCACCATTAGTGCATGGTGAATGTCGACATTTACCAGTGTAAGTCAGAAATAAGGGTATTTAGCAAATATTTCGGACATACACCAAACGACTACGTGAATGTTGACATTCACCGGTGAAAGTCGACATTCTCCAGATTTCGGTCTTTCACAGTAACATATATTTTCTAGATTATTTATAAAAATTATCTATATGAGTTATCTATCTATCTATCTCTCTCTCTCTCTCTCTCTCTCTCTCTCTCTCTCTATATATATATATATATATATATATATATATATATATATATATATATATATATATATATATATATATATATATATTTATATTAACCCCCCCCCCCCCCCCCCCCATATAGTATGTATATATATACACACACAACACATTATACCCCCCCCCCCCCCAAAAAACCCCCCCCCCCCCCCCCCCATATATATATATTATATAAATATATATATATATATATAAATTATAAAGATATATATAAACCCCCAAACACACACACCAACATATATATATATTAATATATATATATCATATATATTTATATATATATACACATACATATACATATATATATATATATATATATATATATATATATATATTTATATATATATATATATATATATATATATATATATATATATATATATATATATATATATATAGATCAAATTTTTAATGAGACAAATTGGCTCAGTCCGTAAATCTAGTGTTAAAAAGGTATACATATGAATACTTTCAAAATTTATAAAAGCTTCGTTTATAACTCTGCAAGTGTGAGATTTTTTTAAAATAACAGTTACAAAAAATTGTGAATCTTAAATTTACCTATGTTACAGTTAGATAAATTATTCTGGATTTAGTTATAATCTCATTCATGCAATCGGAGGGTAAATGCTGGTAATTTAAGTGTATTGTTACAGCTCATGTGAGAATCTCAACGTTTAGAAAGATGGAGTAGTTTACATTGCAGTACATTCTACTTTCAATATGTATATTCTTCTACATCGAAAATAGAATATGCATCTCAATAACACCTCTTTCTACTTAAACAATATTTAAGTGCAGTAAGAGGAAAATTCTTACCATCAAAGTTCAAATGTTACCTTTTAAGCAATGAGATGTACAATATTTGAGCACTGAAACAGATGCAAAGTACTGATGAAAAAAAAAGTACTAAAATAAATAATGGCATATTCATTTAGAATAATAAGAGACAGCTGTAAAATCTTTTCAAATGATAGCCTTAAAGCCTATTAATACCATATCATTTTTATACCTGATAACTGTTCAGGTAAAAATATATTCCGTTAACTATTTTAAAGCAAGTTCAAAATTTTTAAAAATAAAAGAAAAGCGGAAAACCATGCTCTTGAATAAGTGTTAGTTTAGGAACTTATAACGTATTTTAGCTCTTAGCGGTCGGAATATTCAGCACTAAAAAGTAGTCCTAATAAGCTATACAGTAAGAGGTTTTATATTTTTGTTGTTAACCGTTATCTGCAAATAAGCCGAAATGAACACTGCTACTTCTAAACACATATTAAGGGAAACGGCTTGAGAATTCAGATGCCAATTATTAAGAAATACATTTGCAAAAGTACGCATAACTACATTTTATTTTATTTAGATGGATATTTTATGATTAGCGAAGGTATCTATCAAAGTAGCAGAAAGAATTTTGAAAACTTCTTCTTGGAAAAAGCGGGAAAGTTTTATATTTAAATAACTTAAAGAAAGGAAAGATGATTAGTAAGAGAGATTAGGAGAGAGAACAGAATAATTTACAAAATAAAACTGATTTAAATAGTTATAAATCATACAATATTTGAAATGAAACATTTTTTTTATCAAAATCGTTAATTTGTTATCCCTAATCGACATAGTTTGATATCATGAATATATTAAGTCACTGAAAATATCAAAAGTAGCGAAAAAATATGCTAAAGGTTTCAAGAACAAAGTAATGTATCAACCGTGTAAACATAAAGATATTCAGGAAAGTAAAATAAGCCTTTGCTAATATTTTAAACTTACTCTGTGTTAAGAATCTTCAGCATTGTACTACACATTATTTTCACAATGTTTTCTCAACAAAGTAATGTATTAATCGTGTAAACATAGAGATATTTATGAAAGTAAAGCCTTTGCTAATATTTTAAACGTACTCTGTATTAAAAATCTTCAGCATTGTACTACACATTACTTTTTAAAATGTTTTCATAACAAAGTAATGTATTAATCGTGTAAACATATTTTCATGAAAGTAAAATAAGCCTTTGCTAATATTTTAAATTTACTCTGTGTTAAGAATCTTCAGCATTGTACTACACATTATTTTTTTACAATCTTTTGTTCACAATGTTATTACATCAAAGTAATGTATTAATCGTGTAAACATAAAGATATTCATGAAAATAAAATAAGCCTTTGCTAACATTTTAAAATAAAATGTGTTAAGAATCTTCATTATACTACACATTTTTCACAATGTTTTCACAACAAAGTAATGTATTAATCGTGTAAACAAAGATATTCATGAAAGTAAAATAAGCCTTTGCTAATATTTTAAACTTAATCTGTGTTAAGAATCTTCAGCATTGTACTACACATTATTTTTTTACAATCTTTTGTTCACAATGTTATTACATCAAAGTAATGTATTAATCGTGTAAACATAAAGATATTCATGAAAATAAAATAAGCCTTTGCTAACATTTTAAAATAAAATGTGTTAAGAATCTTCATTATACTACACATTTTTCACAATGTTTTCATAACAAAGTAATGTATTGATCGTGTAAACAAAGATATTCATGAAAGTAAAATAAACCTTTGCTAAAATTTAAATTTACTCTGTGTTAAGAATCTTCAGCATTGTACTACATATTATTTTTCACAATTTTTTCACAACAGAGTAATGTATTAATTGTGTAAACATAAAGATATCCAGAAAAGTAAAATAAGCCTTTGCTAATATTTTAAACTTAATCTGTGTTAAGAATCTTCAGCATTGTACTACACATTACTTTTTAAAATGTTTTCATAACAAAGTAATGTATTAATTGTGTAAACATAAAGATATCCAGAAAAGTAAAATAAGCCTTTGCTAATATTTTAAACTTAATCTGTGTTAAGAATCTTCAGCATTGTACTACACATTATTTTTTTACAATCTTTTGTTCACAATGTTATTACATCAAAGTAATGTATTAATCGTGTAAACATAAAGATATTCATGAAAATAAAATAAGCCTTTGCTAACATTTTAAAATAAAATGTGTTAAGAATCTTCATTATACTACACATTTTTCACAATGTTTTCACAACAAAGTAATGTATTGATCGTGTAAACAAAGATATTCATGAAAGTAAAGCCTTTGCTAATATTTTAAACTTAATCTGTGTTAAGAATCTTCAGCATTGTACTACACATTATTTTTTTACAATCTTTTGTTCACAATGTTATTACATCAAAGTAATGTATTAATCGTGTAAACATAAAGATATTCATGAAAATAAAATAAGCCTTTGCTAACATTTTAAAATAAAATGTGTTAAGAATCTTCATTATACTACACATTTTTCACAATGTTTTCATAACAAAGTAATGTATTGATCGTGTAAACAAAGATATTCATGAAAGTAAAATAAACCTTTGCTAAAATTTAAATTTACTCTGTGTTAAGAATCTTCAGCATTATACTACACATTTTTCACAATGTTTTCATAACAAAGTAATGTATTGATCGTGTAAACAAAGATATTCATGAAAGTAAAATAAACCTTTGCTAAAATTTAAATTTACTCTGTGTTAAGAATCTTCAGCATTGTACTACGCATTATTTTTCACAACATGTGTTTTATTACTGGTTATATATCAGGTGTTAGTTAACTTTTGCTGTAAGTTTGAGATTATGTTCAGTAACTATGGTCTCATTATATTATCGTTAACACTGTCTTCTTTACACAAGTTATTTCCCTTTTTTTACTGAAAACGTCCCTTTCGGTTTCAATTAATTGCCTTTTATCCCATCTGCTGTATTTATTTGATGTATTTGAGTCAACGTTAATTATTATCTAGTATCAACTTTTTCTCATATAAATCCTAATTAAACATAATTCTGATACTCAAATCCGATTTCAAAAGGTTACAATTTTTTTTTCAAAAATCAGTTTTATCTCTCTGATAATCATTTAACTCTATCTAGTAAAACGTTTGATTGGTTTGGTTTGGAACTCTACGATCTACTGTTTTGCTACACAAAGGCTAATGAGACTGAAAGCTACTTTTTAAAGCCGATTCCCAATGGCTACGAACATCCATGTCATCAGAGGATATCGAACCCCTGAACTCCGGTACAGACGAGCAGCGATCTACCATTCGGCCATCCTTCGGTGGAAAACTTTTGATTCTCAAGTATAAAAAGGAAAGTATAACAACAAGATTCAAAGGTAATTATTTCAATTAATTGTTTGTTACAAAGGGTTTGTTATAATTGTATTTTAATTATTTAAATAATTTGCAATAGAAATTTTAGAATATTAATTAAACCTTGTTTCCAATTTCTATTTCTTATTTTTGTAACTACAAAACCTGCTATTATATTTTTACCTGCTATCATATTTTTTGTTTTCTTGTTAAACGACACATGAAGCTAATTTAGTCATTAAAATTTTTGACCAGGAGGCTGAAAATTTTTTCCAGTGTTCACAAAATAGAACTACAGGAATGAAATTTGGGGCATGCAGATTTTACACCAATACAACCATCATTAATTTTAGACTCAATCCATCATTGAGAAACAGTTGGTTAGTCTGTTGTATACGGTCTGCTGTCTTGCTTCACAAAGAAAAATGAGACTGGGTCCAACTGCTTACAGCCGATTCCGAACATCTATGAACATCCATGACAGCAGTAGGATTCAAACCCATGAACTACGGTACCGAAAATCCAAAGAAAATTGGGTCAATATACTTGTTGCCCTGGCAACATTTAGGATAACAGGAAAATTTTCAACATGTAAAAATTGCACAGTCTTAGGGTTTATGAAATCATATCTTTTTTTATATATTTAAGCATCAACATAATTTTTATACGAGAAATAAAGGCTTTATTTGCAAGTAATTTGCTATTAAATATGCATATTACCTGTTTATAAATAAATTTTACATGCTTGAGCAAAAGTACATTTTTTTACTGTGAAAAATTTCGGCGTATTATTAGATATGGTTTTCTAATCTCTCTTGTATAGAACACTATAGAAAACTAACGAAGTTATGACTTGTATATTTTGAACGAATCTCATATATACTTATTTAAGATCGTGAGTATAATACAATTAGTCTAATTGGTTTACAAATTTTAAAATCTTAATCATTATATATATGAAAATGCATTTATTTTCAACGTTTAATATAATATTAAAAATACTTCTTGCCATATATAAAAATTTCTTATCTTTTAGAAAATACACATTCACTATTTTAATGATATAGGGATGTTTTAGATATATTGTCACGAAGATTCGAATGAACACACCGCTTAACTTAACAGATGAATTTATTGAAGCTAAGTAGCAACTCGCAACTTTACAAGATCAGGAAGTTGCCTACAGCTAGTGGGTATCAGCTTTTATACCCGAACAGAATATTCGAGAAATAACTAATTTACATATTAAAGAAAGATCTAGAATGTTCAAGAACATAAGGAAACAATAAATAACATTTTTAAATTAAAAATCCGTACTTTGGATTAACCGCCATGGCAAGCATCGAACCCACAATCTTCGGGTCTGGATCGAGCGCTTTGACCATTCGGCCATTGAGCGCATTGGCTAAGCTTCTTTATGCGGCAATATGGTTATAAAAGTATGGGCGATAAATGCACAGAAATATGAAAATAAATTTAATTTCTAAAAACCATAAAAAGTGTCTTCTTAAATCCTTGTAATGGTAATCTCTGATTATTTTAAAGAGACTTAATCCATATAAAATTAGCGAAACTATCTGAATATTTAAGTTTTATAATAACAAATCATTTTTCAAAAAAATTAAAAAAGCTTAAAGTGTTTGACTCTTTGATGTACAATATCATTTTTTATCTTTATATGAAATATTTTTAGACATAAATGGAGAGTATTTTGTCAAGTAACACACAGATACAATTAATTTTCGCACACTTAATGAATAATTTTGTGATGCTGAAAAACAACAAAAAAATATAGAAAATGAAATTCGTTACTTTTTAAAAATGTAAAATGCGTGGATGAATGATTTTATAATACTAAAGGCGAAAAATGTCAAAAAGGAAAATTCGCGTTTTTTTTTTTTTTTTTTTTTTTTTTTTTTTTTTTTTTTTTTTTTTTTTTTTTTTTTAACGATAAAAGTAAAATGTGTCAGTGAATGAAGTCGAAAAAAAATTCTCCATTTCATAAATGAAAAAAATTAAAATTAATCAATGTATGATATTGAATATAATACTGAACTACAACGAAAAAATCGTGATTTTTTAAAGTGATCAAAGTAAAATATGCCAATAAATGCTTTTGTGTTTGATTGTTTTTTAAATTTTGAGAAAAGAAATAATGTGTTTTTTTTAAACGATTAAATTAAAATGTACTAATGTGAGAGACTCATGACCCTAAATATTCACAGTAAAATGAAGCACAAAGCTATAGTAGCATTATGACGTTGGAGTGCGATTCGGTTTATTCGCTTACAAACGTCGCAATTAAAAATTTATAGCAATGTTAATAACGGCTTCAGCAAGGTTCTTTCCAATCTTAATGTCTTAATTACACAACTCCATTGCTGACGAACACCATATTTTTTATCATGTTAGTATATTGAGTCACAATTCTAGAAATATACTCTAACAAGCGAATAAAAAATTAACAAAAGAACACTCTCGATTTTATAAATAAGTAAAGTAAAATTCATTAATGTGAAAGAATCTTGAGTTCCACTTAAATGATCTGCAATGAAAACAAGGCACATTTCCACTGAGAAACTATGGCATCGAAGTCCGATTCATTATCTTCTTACAAGTGTTTCCATTCAAAATATACAGCACTGTTAGTAATAACTTATGATAAGCTCTTTTCAGTCTTAATACCTAAATTATACAATGCAATTTTTTGTAGAAGGTTCCATACATTTTCGACATGTTACTATATCGAAATCACAACTCTAAAAATATACTCTAGGACATAAATTTTCCAATGAGGGCGAACCTTCCCTCCCCTCTTATTGGACACTGCAGCCTTCTACAGGATCGTTTATGAGTTTAGAGATAAATGGGAGTGTTAAGGCAGTCAAGAGTCGTGGGTAGTAGACATAATATCTGTTAAAATATACATGATATTTATGAAAAGTAATCAATATATCAAACAAATAATATTGTATATTTACTATAATAAAGGCAATATTTCTAATAATAAATTTCAGGAATTCCACCACGGGACATCGTTTGAAAACCCAAGGTCTAAAATACAGAAATTTTAATTACATTTCCTTCTTCGTATTTGGTTGAATGTGGGCTTGGTGCAGACGATAGGTGATTGTCTAAGAAAAGAAACATTAGGTTTGGTTTGGTTTGGTTTCGAGTGCTACGGTCTGCTTTTTGCAACAAAAGGGCTAATGACACCGGGACCTACAGCTTAAAGCCGATTCCGACCGGCTACGAACATCCATGCCACAGTGGGATTCGAACCCACGAACGGTACCGAAGGCCAGCACCCTAACCAATCGGCCATCGCAAAGGAACATTAGTGATGTTCCTTTTCTTAGACAATCACTTAGCTAAATTTTAAGATTCACCTAGCTCACGTGAATATTTATGAATGATGCTAATAAAATTGTTACGCAACATTGACAAATTGTTAAAACTTAAGCCCTCAACAACTTCAACCACCTCCTTAATTTTTCATTTCCTGAATTCATGCCTACGTTTAAGTATTCAATAAGCTATTTTTTACAACATTTGATGGTTGTTTTAATTAATATCAAATTTTTTATCCCTTGTAGATAGATAGGCATAAAAGACAGAATACGTATTGATGTTGCGCAACAATACTTTAATATTTGATTTAATTAACTATTATGGAAGAGAGGAGGGCGTTGAAATATTTTTTCTCCTAAAAGGGGCGGTGGTCTCGAAAATGGGGGGAACCTCTAATCTAGTTTAAGAATCAAAATACCAACAATAAAATTTAGTCGAGTTAACATTTTAATTGAGAAAAGTAAAATTTTTTAATGCGAAAAACTCATGAGTTCCACCCAAAAGATTCGTAATAAAATGAGGCACACTGCCATAGCGGCACAATGACATCGAAGTCCGACTCGGCTCATTTGCGTACAGGTGACGCCATTCAGAATGCATAGCTACTCGCCCAAAGAATGGACACACGTCCGAATTCCGATAGCAAAATAAGATTGCGACCTGCTCATGCGCGGAAGTAGACTGCCGACAAAGAAATCAACAAAAAAAAAATAATAGGGGGACCTTTCTGGAAAAAAATGCAAATGCCCCATAACCCGAGAGAGAGAGAGAAATGTGGGGGTACCGGCCCCGAGTTCGAAACGTAGGCCGGGGGTCGCTTCGTGGGACGGAGACAAAGAGAGTGAGTGGGCTGCAGCGGAGATCGTTGTACTCCGGTTAGAGAAACAACGTGCCGTCGAGAGACGGTAAACGTCTGTGATGGATGTCTGAGAAAACGTCGGTAAAGGCTGAAGGATCGCGTCACGGGAGACCGTAGAATGAGTCAGATTATTCGTTATGAAATCACCATCAAGGAATTGTTAATTATTAGTAACTAGCATATAGCCTGTCATGTGACGGAATCGGTAAATTTTTGTTTTTCTAGAATTGTAAAGTATTCTATGAGGCAGGTAAAAAAATGATTTGTTTTTTGGCTGAGAATTATCAGATACACGATCAATAATTTATCTTCATACTGTTTAGATTCACATTGAATTCATTTAGAAAGATAATTCAAAGTTTTCTTAGCTACATCGAAATTATCGTTAAGTTCTTCAGTTTTTTTTCCATAGTAATTATTAAGTAAAGGAATAAAACTATCACGGTAGGCATGCGCCTGGATTGCATGGTCCGAGCCCTCTAATCCAGATATTTCTTTCAATAAACACAAAAATAAAGGCGAGCAGAAAAATTAACAGCTAAAAGGTGAAAGGACACATAAAAATAGACGAGAAGAAAGTTTAAGGATAGAAAACATGATATGTTTATGTGGCCAGGGACATCCGTACAACAATACGTGAATTTAATATTATAAAAATAATAAAAATCATAAAAAGTTGAAAAAATAGCAAAAATTTATTTTAAAAATAATAAAACAACTTTAGGAATAAGAATTTAAAAAAAAAAGGCAGAATATATTAAATTAATTAGACATTTGGAAAAATTTGGCAGCGTCGGAGACAGAACTGTTAACCCGAGAAGTACGACAATCAAATGGTAAGACACTCTACTGAACGTGCCATGCCTGCACACGGTAAAGTAACCAATAAGAGTATATGAGGGTCGCGTACGGGATAGAATATACAGCAGAGGCTTTAATATTGACAGTGATTATTTGGTGGTATATATGAATGATATCCAAAACGATAAGTTTAATCTCCTGCTCTTAACAGGGGAGAATAAGGCTTGAAATAGTACCATTAAACGTTGAAAAAGTAGTGATGGGGTGGATTTGGAACTCGCTGTGAATTTTGCTAACCCTAAGTCATAAAAAATCCAATATAGATTCCTGTATCCATTCCAGGTACAACCGCTTCATAAATTGACGGACAGACAACTTAGGCTATTATTATATAGAGGATGCAATGAAGATAGAAGGGAAATCGTGTACTCCCGTAGCACACCTGTTTGTTTTTTTCCTGTGACTGTCTGTTTTAAATTATTATTTTCAGCAGTGACTGCGAGGTGCATTAAACTTGTGATCTTCAAAGTGTTTCGCTGTAGTTCCACAAAATATTTTAAAGTGTTCCATAAATATACATAAATTATTCATCGTTGTCATGAATAACAAAATACAGAAATAAATTGAATGCTGAGTGAGAATTACATTATAAATAACGACAATAGAATCTAACTTTATAATTTTGTGCAAAACAATGCAACCTCATTTTAGTCATGACAATTTAAAATTTATTTGTACTTATTAATTTTATTTTGTAATACTATTTTAAGTCAAGCCGAACGATAGCCGAATGGTTAGGTTGCTGGCCGTCGAAACTGGAGTTCGTAGGTTCGAATCCCATTATGGCATGGATGTTTCGTAGCCGTTCGGAGTCGGCTTTAAGCAGTAGGTCCCGGTCTCATTAACCCTTGTGTTGCAAAAAGTAGACCGTAGCACTTCAAAACCAAACCAAACGAAACTTTTAAGTTACTTTACAGTCACTAATGGGAGATTAAGAGATACCTGGAGTATGATTGAATGTTAGTAGAGAGTAAATCAAACTAATTTTATGCTAAAAATATTTTTTACTTGCACAATACCTTAATCGCCTTTGTATAAAGCACGTTAAACATAATGATCTACTTTAAATAATTTTAATATTTTTTTAAAGATGGATCAAGTTTCCATTAAAAACCTAAAAGCTCTAAGAGTTCCATAAGTCGAAAAAATTTGAAAATCCCTGTAATAAGGCAACAATGGATTCCTATTACGAAATTCACTGCATTGTTAGTTTTCAAAAGATTTAAAACTCAGGTTTCAAATTCTGATTGATGCAAACATTTAAAACAAACAGGTTCAGATTTAAAACTGAGGGCCTTATTTGAGTTAATAATATTAAGTAAAATTAAAGATAATACATAGTAATAACTAAAAAGATATAAAAGATAGAGTTAGATGAGTTAAGAAATTTCCATAAGGAATTTTCTTGCTCTGAATGAAACAACCAGAACAGAAAGGCTTTTCTGTTTTAAAATATAACTTACAACAGCAACTATAAGATGCATTGAACCAACAAAGGTATTATTTTTGTCTTGTTGAATACAACGTCATTTTTGGGTGATTTTAATCTCAAAAGCTAATTTCATTTATCAGTATTACGAAAAGTGCAGAATAATCACCGAAAAGAATGCAAAAGGTGTGTTTGTGTTACAAAAAATAATTTCACGAATTATTCCTTTGGGCCGTAAATACTGAACCTCAAGGTAAATGAATTTACAAAGTATTTGGCTATGTAAAAATGCATTGCGTGAAGGTCCTACCAGAATAATTCAAGATATTATAGGTTAAAGTGCTGAAATTTACATATGTAACAAAAGGTGTACTGAGTTGAATTTCATACAGAAATATAATAGATATTATGCAAAATTTTTTAACTAAAAAATACATAAATCTAACATTAAACCAATAAATTGGGATAAACATTTGTCGAAACGTTCTGCAAAGAAGAAACTACTCTTAAAAAAGATAGTCAAAATTATTTATAAAATATTTATTAAACGAACAGCGTCAGAAAAAAGTCATATCAAACATGTCACAAAACGCCCTTTTTTCGAATTCAGTGTGTGATAAAACATATGCATTTAAGAATATTGTTTATAAAAAAAATATAGAACTACTGGAACAACTGAAAACAAATACCTTCTGCTTTCTATTTTCTATTATGAACAATTTATTATTATTATTTTTTTCAGTTTATGTATGATTATTATTTTTATTTAAAGCTGAATTAATGATTTAAAATTTTCTTCCGAGAAATCATCTATATTTAAATTTTTTAAAATACCATGAATTGAAGCGTAATCATACGAATGTAGAAAATCATTTATCAGTTATGATAAAAAGCGTAGTCTGGGAACAAACCAATAAAGCGGACTACAATTTATCTTGTGATCGACAAGTCAACTTATTGATGGGTATATAAAGCATAATTTATGTTGTTCAACTGCTGTGTATAACATTTATTTATATTTATAGGATAAAAGCAACTAAGAAGGCAAGCACCGAGGTAGAGGGCTTGAGTCACTTTCCTCTTCAGGCTTGTAAGTGAAATGTTCAATTTGACGTTACGAAGGATGAAAATTTGAGATGGAAAAGAATGAGAAATTCAACAAGGAAATAACATCTTTTCAACTATGTTAACCATAATATTAGAGTAAACATCAATAATGTAACCGATAAATAAGCAAAGATAAAAAAGATTAAATTTTAATTTATAATTTCTTTATACATGTATACTTTATAAATTAAGTTTTAATTTTTTCTAATACTTTTTTGTTTTATTATTCTATTTCTTAATATGAGATATTATGCTTTGTAAAATAGTTACTCTTCAGTTTGTTGAGAAACTCCCAAGAAAAAATACTGAGTTTCGTGCTTGGAACTGAGATACTAATATCATCAGTAAAATTTCTAAGGAAGCATTTTTCGTAAAAGTATGTTATAGTTTTCTTTTATTTTAGCATAATTGGCATATATTTATCATATGTAAAATATATCCCATAGTCACTGTGATGACTTCCAGTAATACTTCCTTTAAGAAAATTTTACAGGATAATTTATTAGGATAAGAAGCACACTCTGGAAAAAGTGCCTTTTTAAAGATAAACAGCAATTCTCAGAAGTATCAATTAATAGATTACGGGTGGCCAACCTGCGGCTCGTGAGCCACATGCGTCTCTTTGAAGGATTATTTGTGGCTCTCGATAAATGTATCCTAGTTCCCTTTTCATTTTTGTGTTATTATATTTAAAAAAATGATTACAACTGATCCTCCATCAGTTGTAATAATTTTATTGGGCTTTTAAGAGATGATTCTCAAATTCCACAATTCATGCCGATTCACTGCATAATTCACCGAGAACATCTCATTACAAAATATTTCAAATATCCTAAAATTAAGAAAACAGTGTAACACATTGTAAATTGCAGTCACACCAAAGCAAAAAATCATTGACAATTCAAAACTTTCCTTGAAAAATTAAAGGAAAAGAACTTTCAAATGACGTTCAATAAATATAATTTCTCAAAAAAAAATTTTTAATACCTTTTAAATACGTATTTAATTGCGGCTAGCAAAAAATTTCAAATTTTGAAAAATGGCTCGGATTACCAAGGAGCTTGGCAACCCTTGTAATAGATTAACTACTGCATACCATTTTCTATATGCTAATGGTTGTTTCTATTGTTATGTCTGCAATATCAGTTTTGAAAAAAATATTTTAAAGCAAAGAAATGCCATTTATGGATGCTACATCATATAAAATAAATTAGTCATTGAACATTAAACTTATTTTCAGCTTTTAATACAATTTTCAAGCCGGAATGTCCCCTAGGACCAGCAGGAAGTGATTTTCAATGGAATGCCACTACCTGCACCTAACATCTCTAATCCAGGTTTTCTTAAACCATAAGTTCATTTAAAACAGAATACATCTGGAAACAACAGACTTGATCGAAATTAACAGTTGGTATATGTTGAAAATGTATGACTATGCATAAGTGTAGTATCAGCAGAAAAATGAATTAAACAATATACAAAAATCGAATAGTTGACGTTTATTTAGTAAACAGTACATTAATATTTTGAATATTTTTCTTCCTAGTGGTGCAAAAAACACTTTAAAATGTGTTTGGTGCTTGGGTGGGTGTTCTTTTTAATCACAATAACTCTCCCACCAGTAGCCGAGACAATAATCAAACACAAATAAAATGGTTTGTTTTTGTATTAACTTGTTTTATAAATCTCAGGTACCAAATTTTCAGTTTTATACATACCGACTGTTATCAAGAATTAAATCAAATTCGAAATCTTACACGAGGCTCAGTATACAAGAGGTGTCGTTTGAAATAAATAGGTATTCGAATAATATTATTTATATAGTAGGTTTTCGAATTGATTTTAATTACTTAAATCGTGAGACTCGTGTGAAGTTCAGAAGAGAGTTTAAAAAATAAATGATGTTATAAAGTGTGGATGACATGATTTTGAAACAAAATTTGAAAATAGATAAGTTTTTTTTTATCTCTAGGTGATAGAAATTATTACAAAATTTGGAGACATTTGAAATATTTAAGTGAAATTTTACTTTTTATCAATTACTTTATAGAAAGGAAGCTTAGATGAATAACATAAGATTTTTTTCCTCGAGTTTATCTTATACACCTACGTATACATTTCAGTTAAAACATGTCATCGAAATTTATGTATCTATGTGTTGTTCAACCAAATGTTCTCGATTGTCAACCATAAATTTCCAAAATGTCTCCAACATGACCTTTACCAGAAGACCATTTATCAAAGGAACAGGAACAATAACAAAAAAAATAGAGGAACCACTTTCACTTCATACTTCGGGTCCAAAAGTTGATACAGCTTAAAGTATTCACAAATATACACGTACACATACATAATTTTAAAAAAATATTTTATTTTTAAAAGATCTGGATTCTGAAAGCTTTAATTTTAAAGAATTACAATAATTCCTCAGGTTTTTTTTAAATTTTTGCATCTAAAACGAACTCATAACTGTTAATTATAGAGCAGATAATTACTTTCAATGAAATCATCTTAACATTACATATGCTTACTGATAGTTTAATATGGTTTTCAAAAATGCCTACATCTTTCAGAAAATTAAATTCTTAAAGTAGTTAAGTGTTTTCTAAATGTAAATAATTTGTGCATATTCACGTAATTACAAAATTATTTAAGCATTTTTAAAAAAAAATTTTAAAATGATCTTTGGGATTAAATTTTATATGGATTGATATGAAGTATTTATCAAAAATTCTTACTATACTTTTGTTTTTTATTTAATTTTCAATGTTAAGTTAAGAGATTAAAAAAAACATGGATTAAATACATTAACTAAAGTCTGGAAATCCATTATGGCTTACATATAGAAACAGGTAGTAGAGGAGGAGACATAGAATATAATAAATCAGGTCCCTAATTTACTGGTTATTACACAGTGCACAAAGAAGGTTTGGAATCAGTTAAATTATGTAGAGACAATTGAAGCCTTAGAAAAGCCGTAGCATTACCACCGATTTGTCTCTAGGCCACTCAGGAATATCATGCATATGTCCTAACCTGGGCCTAGCCGAGACCACTTCTACCCAAGACAGCCTGAGAAAAAAAGCATCAAAAATTTTTTTTCACTGTCGTCATGACGGATTAGTAGGCCCTCTCCTGGTTTGCCAAGAAGTTAGCGGCCTCGTTTCCATTAACCCTCTAAGCGGTTCGCACGTAGAATTCCGCCAAACCTATGATGTCTTAAAAGCCGGTGTCATGTACAATTTTCGACCTCCAAAAACGCTCCGAAAAGGAATGTGATGTAATGTACATTTCTACCAGTGCTTTCCCCCATGCAATTTTGCGGTAGGAAGATCAGGTCGATTTTTTAGGAACTGCACAACTCTTTGACTAACATTTATTGAGGGATGCACCCCTACCCCCTGAGGCACAAAGACGCTGATAGCTTTTCATAGCTTTGCAAATCTCTATTTTGAAGTATCTCGTTTGCGGTAACAGATGTATCTCTAATTACACCACTTAAATATCTTGGATGTTAAAAAATATAAATAAGTCTCTCAATATTTTTATTTGTACCTTTAGAATCCATTATTTCTTATGGGATGATCTTCGAGAGTTGGAGAGCTTTATGTTTATTAAAAATTAACAATCTATAATATCTATTTATATATCTATTTGTAACCGGAAGTAAAGGGACAACAACGAGGGTGGGTTTCCCGTGTTCCATTCTAGTTGACTAAGAGTGAAGTAAAAAATCATAGAACTCTTTGGCCACTGACACAGTAAAACTTTAGCGTATTTTTTGGAGAATTTTTTTTCTTTGATGTGTTCCACTCGGAGAGAGTTAAATGCCGCTGCAGGAAGGCCAAATTTGTAGATAATTTTGCCGTACTAGTCGTTGCCCACATAGTGCAACTCGAGGTGGTAGATCTATATTGCACTCCATTAAAACAATTTTTTGTATAAATTTGTAATCTTTGAGAAGTTTTCTCTCTGAATTTTCTCTTATTAATATTAAATTAAAATTTTGAAAAACCTGAATTTTTCATGTAAGTTATCATAAAAATATTACCTATTTATTAACTATTTAATAACTCAAGAAAATAATATCCAAATGTGTTTAAAATATGTTTCGAAGTAATAACACAGAACAAGAAATATTTTAAAATTAACAAAATGTTTCAAAATACTAGATTTTTAAAAAAGTTATTTAATATTAAAAAATTGATGTGCTTAGTTTAGACACATTTCAGTGCTTGTTTAGGCAAAATTTTATTATTTAAATATAAATCATTTATATATATATATATATATATATATATATATATATATATATATATATATATATAAAGGTTAAAAAACCTTGTAACGTCCAGTGTTACCAATTTTCAAATAAAATAATTGAATAAATTTGATATAAAATAAAAAGTATACAGTATTTTGAGGTAATTCATAAGGTAAAAAATACAAAACTAGGGATAAAATGTTTTTCAACCTTGAAAATTGCTTTCATCAAAGTGATGTGAAAAAAAGCAAATTTTTAGTGAAAATGTTAGTTGCAATAATTTGATTTGATTATAAAATTGTTCGCTTAATTTATCATTTTAAAAATTTAATATTTTGTAATTTTTGTATATTGTTTTAATATTTTGAATATATTATATTTTAGTACTTTTTTTCTAAATAAGTATAATGATTATAATTTATTATTATTAATATATTGTGTATGAAATTTAATATTTCAAATTATTCTTTCGTGTTTAAATTTTATTGTATAATACTGATTTTTATTGTCTAAAAGTAATTCGATAAAAATTATAATTTCTTTTAAAGAGTAAAAGAATCAATTAAAGTTTTAACTTGCTTAAATATATCACTTAAATTTTGAATTCATGAATAAATAATATACTTATGATGCCTTCAATAAAAATGTGCTATTACTGAAAAGAATATACAGGTTTATAAGGAAGAGGAATAAAACTTTGTTCCTGATATTTCCGTAATCCGTTGCTGATCAAGAAACATATATTCTACGTCTACAGCTAATAGAGAAGAAAAGTTATGAGGTGACGCATTTATCATGCTTAAAAATTCTTAATTATTCCCACTTAGAATTACTTCCGATATAGGGGTTAATAGGCAAACACAAATGAACTCTTCTTTAACTGCAGCTGGGATATATGACAGCAGTTATGTCTGTTTGATGGAAAGAGATCAGTAAATACACGGGAGTTATTAAGCACATTCGAACATATTTGCGATAGTAACCTAACCTCTAACACAGTGACGTTCCTGGATTCTCAGTTTACTTCCTTTTGTTTGGTAACCCTCCTCAGGTCGAGTTCCGCTCGCGAACCTTACACCACTTGACTTTTCTCCCAAACCTGATGATAGATTTGACCTATCATGTCTAGTCGGTTAATTAAAATGTTTCCGTAACCCATCATATAAAACTTCAACCTTTTGTCTTCAAATACCCTATAAATGCCGTAACAAAGGAGTTCAGATCTTTTAAGTAATGAGATAAATATGCCACTTGTACAACGGGAGATCTCGCCTTACATGGTCCGTTCGAAACAATTAAAGCAATTAATTACAAGCGAGACGGACCGCGCTTTTGTTCTGGTATTTATTTTCCCGCGCAGTTGCTAAACCGTCCGCTCAGATGGGAGACATTTTCCGAGATTGTTCTACAAGGGAATGGAAACGGAGAGAAAGATTTAGGCGGGAACTTATAACTGTTTATACCACTCGTTCTACTAATTGGTGCGGAAGTTATGCACAAGGTCGCGTTCAATAGGTGGGCGAAAAGTCTTTAGTTACCGCCTGCCTTCGCAAATATTCGAAAAATTGAACTTGGATGCCTCCCCGTATTATCCTTGTATGCGTGAATATTTTAATTTGTTTTTTAGGAACTACCTTCTTTTTTCTTTCATGGAAAGTCTCAAAAGAGAAACTAGGGTTTAAAAAGCTGCGTTGTTAGAAACTTGAAATTGTATTTTGCAGTTTTTCAATTTATTACAAAGGTGAAAGAAGTTATAGGGTTCTTATAGCTATTGAATTTTCAAAATTTTCGATTTATGTATATAAATATGTATATACGCACGCATATATATATATATATAGAGAGAGAGAGATAAATAGATAGATAGATAGATAGATCTGTGTGTGTTATGCAAAAATAAGAACATGCTTTGTAAAAGAGTGATATTTTTTTTACTACTGAAACGTTTTTTTCTTTTCATTTTTTGACTTATGAATAGTCTTGGTTATTTTTTTCTCATAAATAGTCTACTTATGCCTAAAGAGGAGGAGCACTATTGATTTATCTATACTTAAATATCCCTGTTAATATTAAACTTTGTTATTATTCCTCAACATAAAGAAGATTCCTCAAAATTTTAATGTGATACCTTTAAAATATATTAGAAATTGCACCAAATACGGTGCACACACATACACATTACACATACACATACACACACACACACATATAATATATATATATATACATATATATATATGTATATATATATATGTATATATATGTATGTATATATGTATATGTATGTATATGTACATATATATATGTATATATATATGTATAATATATATATATATATATATATATATGTATATATATACATATATATATATATATATATATATATATATATATATATATATATATATATATATATATATATATATATATATATATATATATATATATACATACATATACATACATATACACACATATATAAAAATGGGAGAGAAAGAGCTTATATATATATATATATATATATATATATATATATATATATATATATATATATATATATATATACACTCAAGAGCCAAAACATTATGGTCACCCTTACATGAACTCGCCTGGATGACGTGTTTGTATAAAAAATCAATATCTTTAAGGATTCAGATACATTAAAATACAGCA
>CM063501.1:109368794-109378794 GCA_032207245.1 Pardosa pseudoannulata | reverse complement strand
TATATATATATATATATATATATATATATATGTATGTATGTATGTATGTATGTCGTATCCAGAGGTAAGGCGAATGGAATAATCAGTCTTTCTTGTTTAAACACTTCTTTATTTAATATAGAGTTTCCATTTTAGGCGTCACTTGCGCCATTTCCATTTATTTGTGGCGAATCCAAGCGTGGAGTTTGTTGAAATCTCTACTTTTAAGGGCCAACTGTCAGTTATCGCTTCGCTTAACCATCATATCTTCAAATATCTTTCCGCTTGACCAGATGATCCTAAAACTTAAGCGAGCTTGAGTTTTTTCATTTATTTTGCTATTACTAGAGTTCCCTTTTAAGTTGTTCCCACCCACCCCCTTTTATACCTGAAATATATATATATATATATATATATATATATATATATATATATATATATATATATATATATATATATATATATATATATATATATATATATATATATATATATATATATATATATGTATATATATATATATATATATATATATATATATATATATATATATATATATATATATATATATATATATATATATATATATATATATATATATATATATATATATATATATATATATATATATATATATATATATATATATATATATATATATATATATATGACTAGCTAATTGACTGACATTTAGTGCAAAGTCAAACTTATTGAATATATGTACGGAAAATTCAGACTATAGGATCCTATAATGATGCACGATGCCATTCAAAATTGCTTGATCTCATTGCAAAATCTTTTAAAATAACGAACGTTTTTTAAAACAACATTTAAGTTTTAATTAAAAGTTTAGACCAAATATATGTTTAACAAATCCTTGAACTACTCCTACACGGAGGTCAAAGCTTTAAATTTTATGTCTCCTACCCTGACGTCACTTATTTCCTTGTACGTAGTATTTAACCTTCAAACTTGTCGACTCACTCATTTTAAAATATCTTTTCATGATAAGAACGCGCAGACATATTTTAATGGAATCTTAAAATGAATACAATAATTGGTGTTTCTTATTTCCTGGTCTATTACATACTCAAGATTAAACAATTTTCTTCTGGTGATTAACTTAGTTCTACTTAAAAATTATATTAACTGGACCAATTTTACTTTGAAAAAAAATTAGCAGGATTTCTGCTTTTTAATAATTGTGAAAGACACATTTAAATAATTCCGGGAATAGAGTAGACTCTCAAAACGAAATTCCAGATAAAGTGGATTAAAGAGAAAAGTCATTTAATCGATGGAAGTGTACATTTTTATAGTTAAAATATGGTTACAATAATTTAGAGTAATAGTAATTTATTAAATACGTCAATTTGATATAAATTTTTTACACAAAATAGGACGATATTTTTAAATAGCTCAATCCCTTTTTCTACTGAAGGCTGGAAATTCAGCGACTTGCAATGTAATTCCTTCATTTTTTCACAGGGATACATCAATAGAGAAAGTAATTGGAGAAAAACTAATCTAAGTAAATTCAGTTTTTTAAATTAATTATTTATAAAGGATTTTATTCTTTATCTTATAATTTTACCTCTTAAAAATATATTACAGTCGAACTCGTTAATAACGAGCACAAAGGGACCGTAGCATTTACTCGTTAAATCCAAGTGCTCGTAATAAAAGGGTCCTTAAGGCAGGCTTGCAACCAGAAGGGAGGGGGTTTGGGAGGTCAAATGATTGAGTTTACTTAAAATTTAATTACTTACTATAATTACACTAATTAATATAATTAAATACTTTTCTTAATTTAATGACAATTAATTCCCCCCTAACCAGCGAAAAATTTCTAGTTGCGCTACAGTCTTAAAGGAAAGAAACAATAAACGGAAAGAAAAATAAAGGAAAAAATTCTTACCAAAACATTTAATTTTTTCATTAATCTACGCATTTAAAATTGTAGTTTATTAGCTTACTCTGAACTCGTTCCCTGCCTCTTTCCTGTGTTTTTGTTCTTCGGAGAAGACTCATCGCCAGGAAAACATAATCACTAACATCCCTGGCTTCAAAAAAGGTCTGCATTTTTTCAGCGAACTCCAACATGGTAGAACAAGTTAGAGATAGTTCACTTTCTTTATATTCATCAGTGTCCTCATCGCTTTCGTCATTTTTTCCCGCTGAATTCGCTAGTACGTCAACTACAATATCTTAGGTGGTCAGAACATCTGAGGTCATCAGTTCGTCCTCGATCTATACATAGTTTTGAAATTCTTTTTTGGTCATTTCCAAATTGTATGAAATTGTCAACCTCTTCTTCCTTAGTGGATTGACCGTCTTGACAAATCTCCAATCCAGCCTTATAGAAAAACTTGATGATGCATGTTGATGTGACATGCTCCCATGCATCATTCATCAAACGTATTGCTTCCAGTACGTTGAAATTGGTATTTGATGCTGTTCCACTTCTATCTCTTCTGTCCAGAATCATCAAAATCAGTTGCTTATGGAAGTTGTACTTGAAACTTCTTATAACTCCATAGGCTGTAATTTATTGGCAAAAATTCAATTGCACCGGATTTGTGAACCCTCCCTACTGACATTGGAATGCTGGAGGAAGTTTTCTTACAAAAGTATTAAACCGCGGAGAAGAAGAAAAAGATAAGACAGAGAGAGTAGAAAGATGAGAAAAAAGATTGCAAAACAGAAAAATACTGCTCGCTAAATCCAGGTCTTGCTCGTTAAAAGCGACTTCTGTTCTATAGACTTAACATTGATCTAACCAAATATTCTCGCTTCCCTCGGTAAATCCGAGTTCTCGTTAAATCTGAGCTGGTTATAAACGAGTTCGACTGTACTTCAATCTAATTCATGAGGGCAATAATAATGGCTATGACTTTTACTGAAGTTGCTATAAGTAATCTACCCTGCAATAAGTGTCTTGTGAGCCACGTGGCTCTTGCTCAAATGAACCTGATATGAGGCTCTTAATTCAAGTTGTAAAAAATAGCTTCAAATATTTTTTTTAACAAATTGTTATAATTAATGGTTTATTTTATACATTTAGGATTTATATGTTGATTTAAATTTAATTGAGTTTTTAATAAATATCAGTTGGTAGTGCATAAAAAGTTTCACATCTCTTCAACAAGTGATTATTCTGCAATAAACAAAAATTACACTTTCATTAAACAACCTACGTTTAAAGTAAGGTTTTGATTACTTACAGAAATAAACTAGAAAACTGGATAACACACATTAAACAGACTAAATGGAGATTAATCACACAGTTTGAAATGAGTTTAGTACTATACTATAAAAACAACATTATGAAGTATTTGTAAAGATACGTTTCATGTGAATTTATTTAAATCAGATATAAATAACATATTCGAATTTATACAGTATATTTCATCAGAGTGAGTTTGTAAATAATTTCCACTGATTTGCACACAAAAGTAATTTCCTGAAATAATTGAAAAATAAAATTTATGTAAGTTTATATAAGGTAATCACATAAATAAATTAGATGTTAGAATTTATAAATTAGATTTCATCAAAGTTAATTTTATTTCAACCGGTCTGTCTTACAAAAGTAATTTCGAAAAACAACAAATTAGAATTGTACATCATTTTAATTCAGCACTTAAAATTAACTAACAAATTTTTTCTGCTTAAAATTCGGATAATATTATTAGTTTATAGAAAAGACATACCAGATTTTACGGTTGAGGAAAGACTGTTATTAAAATAAGAGAAAATTCAGGAAATAGGAAAAAGTTAATAAGGTGCATAAGACATTAGAAATAAAAAACACATAGTAATGTGTTAATGCGTACTTGTGAAAATATCCTTTAATATTATTTAGTAACTTTTGTCAGCTTTTGCTCTGAGAAATTCCGAATTCCGAATGAGGATTTTAAAATGAATATTAAATGTTATATTAAACTAACAATATAAATAATATCGAAAATAAATTAACTTAATTTCATAAAACGTGAGGTCTATCGATTACTTTATTTTAAAACTTTTTTTTAATTATTTAAAGAGTACCTATAAAAATAAAAGTATTAAGGTGCATTTTCCCGAAAGTTGATTAGAAATAATTGGAAGTAGGCTAATGCATATTTAGTAAATATTATCTGTAGAAAATATTCGCTGAGTAGCTTTAATCAACTATGGTACAACGGAGTCTAAGCACGTGGAATATTAAATGTTATACTAAACTAACAATATAAATAATATCGAAAATAAAATAACTTAATTTCATAAAACGTGAGGTCTATGGATTAATTTATCTTAACACTTTTGTTTTCAAAATTATTTAAAAGAGTACTTATAAAAACAAAAGTATTAAGGCGCATTTTCACGAAAGTTGATTAGAAATAATTGGAGGTAAGCTAATGCATATTTAGTAAATGTTATCTATAGAAAATATTCGCTGAGTAGCTTTAATCAACTATGGTACAACGGAGTCTAAGCACGTGGAATATTAAATGTTATACTAAACTATATAAATATAAATAATATTGAAATATAAATAATATAAATAATAATATACGATATATAATAATATAATATAACGACAAAATAAATAATATCGAAAATAAAATAACTTAATTTCATAAAACGTGAGGTCTATCGATTAATTTATCTTAACACTTTTGTTTTCAAAATCATTTAAAGAGTACCTATAAAAATAAAAGTATTAAGGCGCATTTTCACGAAAGTTGATTAGAAATAATTGGAGGTAAGCTAATACATATTCAGTAAATATTATCTACAGTAAATAATTGCTGAGTGGCTTTAATCAACTATGATACAACGGAGTCTAAGCACATGGAATAAATAAAATTCAAAATACTTTTAATGTTACAAACGAACTCTGTTACTCATAGGAAAGATATATATTTGGCATTTTTTAAAGAAAAGACAAATTCCAAGTTATAAAGAAAAAATACCAAATAAGAACAGATTGAATAAAATAAGTAAAAATGATTCAAAACTTATATTATCTTAATATTTTTAACATTATCCCATCAATAAAAATAGGGCATGAATGTCCATGTCATTAGCTGGAATCTAAACCCCGATCTCCGGTACAGAAGAGCAGCACCCTACTTATTCGGCCATCGTTCAGCCTTTATAATGTGGACGTCAAACCCATTGAAATTTTTAAAAAAAATTGGTCTGCGTTTATTAACAATTAATATGACTCAACATGCAGACTTTCATCAGGATCGGCTGAGTTATTTAAGAATATATGAATATATTCTTATATAAATACACATATAGCAGAAAAAATTTTATGTATGTAGATTTATAATTATATACATAAGAAAAATTTTTAAAAAGGAAGTAGAGTTAAAGCACTTTATCATCATGCGACGTATATTATAAATTATAGCTCAACCTATACTTATCGATTCATAAAATTTTGCTCTATCGCACAGAGGAAAATGTTGTTTAAAGAATATCAAAACAGTTAAATATTCAACCTTTTAAAAAAGTTTGATAAATAATAAATATTTTTATATTTTAAATTGCAAAATATTTTAACACACTAACTGTACCATATCTCAAAGAAAACAACAATCGTAGAAAATTAAGCGATTTGTATCATAAGTCACGGTTATACATAATTCCTGGTTTCATTAGCCCTTGTGTTGTAAAAAAATAGACCGTAGTGCTCCCAACTAACCGACCATACATAATTCCCCATTTATACTGTTTATAGTATTGAGATTATGTGCATAACAACTTACAAATTATTATTGCCACTTTCAAAAATTTTCGCAGTGTAAGTAGATATATATATTAGGTCTAAATCCATCAAATAATTTAATTACTTTTACTTTAATTTTAGAGTTTTAATAATGAAGTTATGAATTTTCATATTTAAATTCCCAGTTCATATAAGAAATGTATGTATGGATTTACACATAAAAGCTTAATTAGGAATTATATATGATACGTACTGTAAAGGTAGAGTTTTATAAATCCTGTCTGTCACAGGATTTATATTGCAAATGTGAACTTTTATGATATATTGTATCCTTTTTTTTCAACATAGCAGGCAATACAGACATTATTCTAATGCCTTAAAAAGGCTGCGAACCTGTTACTTATTTAGTACCACCCTGGAAGTACGCGTAGCTTAAGGTATAGTACGGACACGGGTAACATTACCCCGTTGGAATTAGTTATTTAGAAGCAGGGACCAAGCAGAAGATCCCCAGGCTTGGCCTGCTACCCCCAGAGTTATCGTTTGAAAACTTGGAGGATTTTGTGACCCCGAACATATTTTACGTACCCCAGTCACCATTAGCGAACACGGCGGATCTTAGGCCGGCTCCAACCCCGAATCCACAACCTTTCAGTTACGAGAACTCTACCTTTTCTGACTAACTAACCGAGGCTCCATATATTGTATCCTAAACTCTCTTATTTTGTCGCACTAATACAGTAGTTAAGAAAAAAAATACTTATTACAAAATTAATTTTACAAATTATGAATTTTTAGCCAAATTTAAAAATCTCAGTATACATAAATAACAAAAATACCAGTTGAACAAGACTTAAAATATTTTTTTATTAGTAAGAAGGGTAATTTTGTTCATTCTTAAAATCATCAATAACTTTAAACCCTTTAGTCTGAAAAAACATTTTTAGTATTATTTAAAAATCTCTTTGCAAGCATTTCTCACATTTAACATCGCTAGTGTACCGAAAAGTAGACTGTAGCACTCCAAATGAAACCAAATCAAACTCACATTTATCGTAAATGGTTGTAATTTTAGTTTGATATTTATATACTGCTTTACAAAGAACGTAGAAAGTTGATAAACAATATTATAAAAGCATTTACGAACATTCAGTCTCTTAATACTCTGCTACTGCCTAGGTATATGTGCAGTTAATTAGCTACAGCTGTTTTGCCCTTGAGATTTATTACGCAAAAATAAAATCGTGGGATTTGTGACGTGTGATGACATAAATGGAAAGACTCTCCTATCATATAAATTAGTGTTAAAAAGATTCTTACATTTGGAAGTCAACTAGATACTTTACGAAAAATAATAGATTATTTAAAGTTCATATGCAGACGAATTAGAGAAAAAACTAAGAACCATCTGATGTGCACCAGAATTCGATGGGAGGATTAAATGTCTCAGTGATTCGTAGCATTTCCTCGTTTAGATTATAGATTAGATTATGCAAGCATTTCTCAGATTTAACATTGGTATAATTAGCCCTTGTGTTGTAAAAGTAGACTGTAGCCCTCCAAATGAAACTAAACCAAACTCACATTTATCATAAATAGCTATAATTTTGGTTTAATGTTTATGTACTGCTTTAAAAGAAAGCAGAAAGCTTATAAGCAATATTATAAAAGCAATTAAGAATATTCAGTCTCTTAATACTCTGCTACTGCCTAGATATATGTGCAGTTAATTAGCTACAGCTGTTTTGCCCTTGAGATTCATTACGCAAAAAAAATCGTGGGATTTGTGACGTCTGATGACATACATAGAAAGACTCTCCTATCATATAAGTTATTGTTAAAAAGTTTTTTATTTTTTGGAAGTCAACTACATACTTTACAAAAAATAATAGAATATTTAAAGTTCATATGCAGACGAATAAGAGAATAAACTAAGAACTATCTGATTCGCTCCATAATTCGATTTGAGGGTTAAATATCTCTGTGATTTGTAGCATTTCCTCTTTTAGATTATAGATTAGATTATGCAAGCAATTTTCACATTTAACATCGGTCTCATTAGCTATCGTGTTGCTAAAAGTAGACGGTAGCACTCCAAATGAAACGAAACCAAACTCCTATTTATCATAAATGGTTGTAATTTTGGTTTGATATTTATAAACTGCTTTACAAAGAACGCATAAAGTAGATAAACAATATTATAAAAGGAATTACAAACATTAAGTCTCTTAATACTCTGCTACTGCCTAAGTATATGTGCAGTTAATTAGCTAAAGCTGTTTTGCCCTTGAGATTTATTACGCAAAAAAAATCATGGGATATGTGACGTCGGATGACATAAATGGAAAGAATCTCCTGTAATAAAAATTATTGTTAAAAAGATTTTTAATTTTGGAAATCAACTAAATAGATAATTTACTAAAAATAATAGTTTACTTAAAGTTCATATGCAGATGAATAAGAGAAAAAACTAAGAACTATCTGATGTGCACCATAATTCGATGGGAGAGTTAAATGTCTCTGTGATTCGTAGCATTTCCTCTTTTAGATTATAGATTATATTATGAAAGCATTTCTCACATTTAACATCGGTCTCATTAGCTCTCCTGTTGCTAAAATTAGACTATAACACTCCAAATGAAACCAAACCAAACTCATATTTATCATAAATGGTTGTAATTTTGGTTTAATATTTATGTACTGCTTCACAAAGAACGCAGAAAGTTGATAAGCAATATTATAAAAGAAATTAAAAACATTCAGTCTCTCAATACTCTGCTACTGCCTAAGTATATGTGCAGTTAATTAGATACAGCTGTTTTGCCCTTAACATTTATTACGCAAAAAAAAATCGTAGGATTTGTGACGTCTGATGACATAAATGGAAAGACTCTCCTGTAATAAAAATTATTGTTAAAAAGATTTTTAATTTTGGAAATCAACTAAATAGATAATTTACTAAAAATAATAGTTTACTTAAAGTTCATATGCAGACGAATACGAGAAAAAACTAAGAACTATCTGATGTGCACCATAATTCGATGGGAGAGTTAAATGTCTCTGTGATTCGTAGCATTTATTCGTTTAGATAATAGATTAGATTATACAAGCATTTCACACATTTAACATCGGTCTCATTAGCTCTCGTGTTGCTAAAAGTAGAGTGTAGCACTCCAAATGAAACCAAACCAAACTCATATTTATCATAAATGGTTGTAATTTTGGTTTAATATTTATGTACTGCTTCACAAAGAACGCAGAAAGTTGATAAGCAATACTATAAAAGAAATTAAAAACATTCAGTCTCTCAATACTCTGCTACTGCCTAAGTATATGTGCAGTTAATTAAATACAGCTGTTTTGCCCTTGAGATATATTACGCAATAAAAAAAAAGAAAAAAAAATCGTGGGATTTGTGACGTCTGATGACATACATTGAAAGACTCTCCTATAATATAAATTATTGTTAAAAAGATCTTTACTTTTTGGAAGTCAACTAGATACTTTACGAAAAAATAGTAGTTTACTTAAAGTTCATATGCAGACAAATAAGAGAAAAAACTAAGAACTATCTGAGGCGCTCCATAATTCGAGGGGAGGGTTAAATGTCTCTGTGATTCGTAGCATTTATTCGTTTAGATAATAGATTAGATTATGCAAGCCTGTCTTACATTTAACATCGGTCTAATTAGCTCTCCTGTTGCTAAAAGTAGACTGTAACACTCCAAATGAAACCAAACCAAACTCACATTTATCATAAATAGTTGTAATTTTGGTTTAATATTTATGTACTGCTTCACAAAGAACGCAGAAAGTTGATAAGCAATATTATGAAATAAATTAAAAGAATTCAGTCTCTCAATAATCTGCTACTGCCTAAGTATATGTGCAGTTAATTAGATACAACTGTTTTGCCCTTGAGATTTATTGCTAAAAAAAAATCGTGGTATTTGTGACGTCTGATGACATAAATTGAAAGACTCTCCTATAATACAAACTATTGTTAAAAAGGTCTTTATTTTTTGGAAGTCAACTAAATAGATAATTTACTAAAATAGTAGTTTACTTAAAGTTGATATGCAGACGAGTAAGAGAAAAAAACTAAGAAATATCTAATGCGCTCCATAATTCGATAGGAGGGTTAAATATATCTGTGATTCGTAACATTTCCTCTTTTAGATTATAGTTATTTTCATAAGTTGTTTCGAGAGATTTAACTCGCATGTCACCAACTGAAGAAAAAAAAAGGAGGACATAGAATAGTTTTAAAATATGCTCTATGATAGTTTACGGATTCCT
>CM063501.1:109308794-109363794 GCA_032207245.1 Pardosa pseudoannulata | reverse complement strand
AAATGTAAGAAATAGATTATTTTTGAAAAAAGAATTTAAACGAAATAACTATTATTTTCAATATTTTCTCATACATGGGAAATGTTAAGAATTACGGTAATTTCTGCTCACATTACAGCAAAATACATCAAATGACATAATTTTACTATAATAAATTAATAAAACAATATTACTATCTACACCGGTGTGCAAAACTTATGCAACAAGTGGTCTTTGTGCATAACTCTACGAGAAATCATCTGAGAGACATGAAATTCAGAAATGAAAGAGAGTATTATGTACGTAAAGGATGACGAAAGGATTGACGCTGAAAAATGAATACAATGCATACGGTATGGAATCAAACAAACACTATCTTGAACGCATAGTATCGTGACTCATGATTTTCTAATGGGGAATGGGCACTCCTACCGCAAGTAATGTTGGACCAGCTGGTTCTGAGTATGCGGAGACGATGCGAAGCAACCATTGCAGTTAGGGGAGGGCTTATTCCATATTATGGAACATCTGCTTGTTGTTCTTCCTCTTTGATAGACAATCATGAGTCACGATACTATGCGTTCAATAGAGCTTATTTTTGTTCGAAATTTTCTTATTTTCAATCGAAAAGTAATTGTCTGTGCATTTTTAAGTTGTCGAGTGATAAGGCTTATTATCGAACTACACATTTTAATTTAAAAAATTTAAAATATTCGAACAAACAAAATATTTGAATATTAACTAAGATTTTGGAGACATTCCTAAGGAAAATACATATAGAAAACTTTGAAATTAAAGAATCATATGTAGATTTTTACTTATCTGCAGCATGAAACAGACGTATGAAACAGTTGTTAGCTCATATATTTGTCTCGTGTGATAAGGCATTTACTCTATCCTCCACTTTAGGAGAGAATGTTAACCATCTGTTACGTGACCTCCGTTCTTATTCTTTGCAACAAAAGGATGCATTATTCGAAATAGTCCGAGCGACTCCGTAATACGCAGCTACAAATAGAATACTATATTATTAAGGTTCATAATATAGAACTAAAACTCAATAGCAATGAAATAAAGTTACACAAGTCAGTCATATTTGACCCTAACATTTTAGGCGTGTTCTAAATTTAACAAAGAAGAAGATTTTTTAATGCTTTTACAACTTTAGTAGCATTCTTATAAGCAGCGTGAAATACAAAATCAGCTTTAAAAAAAGGAGATTCCTTCCAAAGTTGCCCGGGTTAAATTCATTTAAAGGAATCAGTTTTGACCCCTTGAGGGCCGGCACATAAATGCTATACGAGTTGACCGTTGTGAAAACCGTTGCCGTTTACGCCATCTAGCATTAAAAAATTAAAATAAAACGTCCAGATCTTCGTTTACGCATACACGACGCTGATTTCTCAATATCGACCCTAGATCATCGCTTGGAGGCGACGCTGGACTGATAAGAAGGAAATCGCTGCCTCGCGTATACGAGACGTTGGTCTCATGATTAATTTAAATTCCGCAAAATTCATACAATTTTCTACAACATAACAAAAACCTTTTTGAAACAATAACAGAAATTACTCCCGTTAAGAGTATTTTTATTTACGACTGAAAGGAAAATTGCCATAATATTTTTTTGGTAGTCCATAACTTTCTAACCTACTCAATGTTATTTTTGTAATATCAATACTGCGAATGTCTTTAAATTCAATTAAAATGGAAATGTGTGTGACCTAGAATGGGTGGTCTAGTTTATATTTAATTTTGATAAAAAAACGTGACGAAATATATATAATCTTGTTTGATATATGAGTCACCCCAAAACTTTGCCACACGCGTTTCTTAATTCATTTTAATTGCTTCTCTCAGAGTTTAGCCGATAACCATCTTCCTTCTAGCGCCTGTGCCTAAACCGCAAGAATTTCCCAGGGGCTTCGAATTTATTCCTCTGAAACCGCAACATTATATAAGCTCCGAACTTCTGTGCGTGCACCTGCCATAAAAGGTAATAGCTAGAAGAAATATGTCCAGGACCTCAGATTGCAAGGATACCAGTGAGCGAATCTCTGTCTCTAGGTCCTTCACTGAGAACTGTTTAATAATCGACTTTTCGCTTCAAATGATTTTGAATTGCACCAATTTAGTGAAACCTCTAAATACTACAAGAAAAAGATGATACAGTAATCCTTTATGAATGCACTTTAGGAGCTATAATAGACACAATTTAACTTAAGTAAAGTGAAGGTAAGTTCTACAAATATTTAAAGATTCGTGACGATATCCAAGACTCAGAGTCACAAAAATAACTGTTAATATGACATGATATAAAAATAGCACATAACAGTGCAAAAATTTTTTAAACTAACTATTTAGACACAACGCCATCTGATACATATTCGCATCAGACGTAACACTAAGCAGTAAGAGTCGGAAAAGTTTTCTTTACCAGCGAAGGTAGATATCCGTCCAATAAATAATCTACAAAATTTATGAGTGTCTGCATTTATTTATAACAAGCATATAGCTTGTCATATGACGGGATTAGTAAAATTTTTAATTTTCTAGAATTGTAAAGTACCCTATGAGGCAGGTAAAAAAAATGGTGTGTTTTTTGGCTGAGAATTATCTGGCAAGCGTCAATAATTTGTTTATCTTCATACTCCTCTTAAAGTCTCCCGATACTGTGAAGGCAAGTTAGAATCACCTTGAATTCATTTAGCCAAACCGTGTGGTCATGTATAAAAAACAAGCACACCAACGATCAAACTTCTTAATTTTCAAAGATATATCGCTTAAAAGCTAGATATGTATTAGTCCGTGACATAGACTCCTAGACTTTTATGGAAAGAATTTGGTGTTAATACCGGTGATAAAATTTTCATTGCAACAAATAATCGATGATTAAATTTAAAAGTATCCCATATGTACCTAATCTATCATTTAAGCATAATATAAAAGAAAATTATTTACATAATATCTAAGTTCCAGTGACAAAACGTATGAAAATAATGCAGATGATATTTAAATAATTTAAAATAAAAAAATGATTAAATGAGATGGTTAAAGGAATGACGTCATAATGCTAGAAAAAAATGTTTTTACCTATTTATTACGTGATAAATTGATAAATGTTATCGCCTTTTCTTAATCGGGGAAAGTAGGGCATGAAATAATGGCATTAAGCGCTCGAAAAGGAAGGAAACGGGATGGATTTTGAACGTTTTAAAGATATGCTTTGAATTTTCCTAACCCTAACTCATCAAGAATCCAATATGGATGCTCCTATCCATTCCAGGTCTAACAGCTTTATAATTTCCAGGACAGACGGACAGATAACTAAGGCTATTATTATATAGGAGATTTTGTCACTTGAATTGATGTTTTATGATTTTTCCAGCCTTTCACATGAATTAACTTTTTCCACATCTAAATCATACATAATCCCAACAAGGACCTCATGTTATAAAAATTCAGAGTGCAGTATTGTACTTGCATATGATACCAAATCTTTTATCACAAAGATTTCTATTTTTATGAATGTTATCCTGTGACATTTAAAATGACAGTTGATCATTTATGAGGACATAATATAATGTTCAAAGCTGCTTGCATTTCATATTTGTTATACTCAGTGCTATCCATAATAACTCATTAGATATTCATCAATATATTCGGCAGAAATGACTCGGGTCTTATAGGGTTAAAATTTTCATTTTATGGAAAAGTAACAAAATAATTCGATTGTCAGTGTCTGTTGAAATATCTATATTTCTGTATGTTACTAAAATTATGTCTGTATGTTGCAAACATTATATCTTTTAAAAATTATCTCTTAACTGAACAAATATTTCAATACTAGCATACAGCCCTTCATATGACGGGATCAGTAAAATTTTTAATTTTCTGGAATTGTAAAGTACCTTATAAGGCAGGTAAAAAAATGGACATTTTTGGACTGAAAATTATCTGGTACACCCTCAATAATTTTAATCAATAATAACCATGTAGTTATATATAAAAAGTAAACACACAAACAAACAAATTTCTTAATTTTCAAAGATATATAACTTAAACCCTAGATATATATTAGTCAGTAAAATAGACTCCTAGACTTCGTTGTTAATACCCGTGATAAAATTTTCATTGCAACAAAAAATACTATATGATTAAATTTAAATTTTTCTCATATGTACCTAATCTATTATTTAAGACAAATATAAAAGAAAATTATTTAAATAATATCTAAGTTCAATGGTAAAACGTAGAAAAATGGTGCAGATGATATTTAAAAAATTGAAAATAAGGAAGGATTAAATGAGATGGTTAAAGGAATGACGTCATAATGCTAAAAAATTGTTATTTTTACCTATTTAATGTGTGATAAAATGATAAATTTAATTTCCTGCTCTTAACTGGGGACAATAGAGCTTGAAATAATGGCATTAAAAGCTCGGGAAGGGGTGGATTTCGAACATTTCTGAACTTGCTTTAAATTTTGCTAACCCTAACTCGTCAAGAATCCAATATGAATACCTCTATCCATTCCAGGTCCAACCGCTTCATAAATTTGAGGACAGACGGACAGATAACTTAGGATATTATTATATAGGAGATTTTGTCACTTGAATTGATGTTTTATGATTTTTCCAGACTTTCACATGAATTAATGTTCTCGGCAGATAAATCAAACAAAATCACAACAAGTACCTTTTATACGTTATAAAAATTCAGAGTGTGCAGTATTGTACTTGCATGTGATACTAAATATATTTTTTATCACGAGGATTTCTATTTTTATGATTGTCATCCTGTGACATTTAAAATGACAATTGATCATTTATAAAGACAAAACGTAATGTTCAAAGCTGCTTGCATTTCATATTTGTTATACTCAGTGCTATCCATAATAACTCAAAAGATATTCATCAATATATTCGGCAGAAATGACTCTGGTATTAATGTGTTAAAGTTTTCTTTTTATGAAGAAGATACAAAATAATTTGATTGACAGTGTCTGTTGAAATACCTGTATTTCTTTATGTTACTGAGTTGCAAACATTATATCTTTTAAAAATTATCTCTTAACTGGACAAATATTTCAACATTAATCTTCACAAATTTGTAAGATAGTATAGACTTCCAGAAAATAATTTTACAAACAAACAGTTTTGCATGTAATCCTTCTGTATAGGTAAATGTTTCTTTATGTCTACGGGTCTCGAATCATGGTAGAATGGTACTCTAACCATGAAACCATTTCAAGCATTTTTGGTTTGATTTGGTTTGAAGCTCTAAGGTCTACTTCTTGCTACACTATATTCATTATACCGATACCTACCTATAAAGCAGATTTCGGAAAGCTACGGATATCCAAGCTAGAATAGGATTTGAACACACGAATTCTGGTACCGAAAAGCAGCCACCTATGCATTTGATTATCGTTCAGACGGAGCCTTTTTGAAACAGGGGCACATCAACAAGAGCTATTTTTGTCAAAAATATTTATTTAGTACTATGGGAAACAGTTTATTTATAAACTTCAATGAACTTTCCAAATATATCATTAAATTACTTTTGATTAAATATTTTTTTTGCTAAATAAATATGTTTTACGAAACAGTTTAAAACCATTTATCAGAATCCCCCCTCCAAAAAATATAACAAAATTAGCTCATAGTCACTAAAATAAATATTTGCGTTAAGTGTCCTTATGTATAAGAAAAATTAATCTGTAGTAATTCATGTAAAAAGTAAAAACTTAAATATTGACAAAATGTCCAATAATAAATTCTTTTAATAATGAATTTAGAGAAGATTAATGAAGTTATAAAACTGCTAAAATTTAATGTCAATATAAATATGATAATGTAAATGTTACATATACTTTAAAACTTAATAATTTAAAATATATGTTGGTAAAAAATTAGTTATGAATAATAAAGGATTAATTTTCTATTCGTTCAATTCGTTTGAAAATTAATGGTAGAAAGGTTTAGCTTGAACTTGCGTTCGAGTGCTTAAAGCATTTTCTGCATATTCAACTTGTTTGTGCAAAACCATATAAACAAGTCTACGGAAAAGATTTTAAATAAGATAAACTTGTCCAACTAGAGTATATTTATGCTGTATAACTCATGAACTAGAGCAGTCCAATGCTGACATAAATTTATGCTACAAAATATATAAATGGACATTATAAGGTCTTAATATTATAAATAATATTATAAATATCATAAAAAGGCATGAATATATTAAAGAGGTAAACGGCATTTTTCATGTATGGAAAATTAACTGTTTCACCAGAGCATCTTCATGCTATAAAGCTCAAGAGCTGAGAACTCAAATTCTACCAAAAATTCATGATGTTACAAAATATATGAATAGATACAATTCGGTATGAATGTTATAAATAAATCTTCTATTGCAGATTTTGTAATTGGAGAATTACAGGTTCATTTTTAAAAAAATTTAACGGTAATCATTTTTAATAGTATATTTGACAATTTAATGGTTATGTGATTTGCAGGTATGATAGGCCTTGTTGTCCATGGATTGAAAATTTTAAGGAATAGTTTATGTTATCGTCGTGATATGCTCATAAATGTACACAACATTTCAAGGTAACTACTTGAAAACTCAAGAACAGATAAAAAATAATATTAATAAAACATAAAAGTTGTCTAAGAAATTCATAAGCCGTATTCATATACGATTGTCACTGCATCAGCACTGCAATTGTGCTTTCATCGTGTTCTTGAGTCTATTTTTATTACCGAGACAAAAAAGGTAGTCTGAACTTGGTTTTGTATTACAACCTATTTTCATATGCCTCGAACAATAATTACAATAGTTCTTTACCATGAACAAATTCTGCCCAAGCTTCCTTGTCGTAGAAGGGCTTCCGTTATAGCTCGGCTAGTGTCTTGAAGAACGTTGGTTTTATGCAATATATGCCCTTGAATTACGATTCGGCCATCACTAGTGATTTGTCAACATACCTATTGTCTTCACAAGAATGTTGATGTAAGTTTTACATGCACTATTCGGGAAAAGTTATAGCCCCAACAAGAAATATTATTCATTATACATTGCTTTCAAGACAATTACGCAAGTTTTTTTTTGCTCTATTTTACATACAATACAGAAAACATTAGCTCACGATGTCTATATCCGTCTGTTCGAAGATCGAGTATGAAATTAACCTATTAACTATGGAGTTATTTCTAATGCATATATATTGACGAATACCTATATATTATAATATTTTAAACTAAGAGTAAATTAAATAAGAAATGACAGATTGCTCACATTAGTAAACAGTTATATAAGCATCGTAAGATGTCATTTATAATAAATAGAAATTAATTAGAAATTATTTAAATTTAGAAAAGTTCCTAGAGAGGGAGTTTGGTTTCATTTCGTTTGGAAAGCTACGATTTACTGTTGTTGTACACGAGAGATAGTGAGACCTACTGCTTAAAGCCGCAGCTACTGCTTACATCCCCGAGAACAGTAGGATTCCTACCCACATGCGCCGGTACCGAAGAGCAGCACCCTATCCAATCCACCATTAATAGGGTGACTTAAATAAAAATGTTTAACAATGCTGGGTTTCTATCAGTTGAAAAGTATATAACTTCTAACAAAAAAAAATGGAGATCATTTACTGAAAAATTCATTGAAGATTTGCTAATATTTATAAATTTTTTAAAATTAACCCCTTCCCTGTTTTGCCCGTACACCATACGGGCACAGCTTTCGGGCCTTTACTGATTCGCCCGTACAGCGTACGAGCAATCTGATTTCTATTTCGCTTGCACTGCTTCGGCAGTATTTTTTCCAATATTAGTAACAAATTATTCGTCCAGTAAATGATAACGTAATTTGTCCAGTAAATGATAGTTTGCAGTTTATTGTATTTTCTACTCTGATTGGTTCAAAAGCGCGGGTTTTTTCGCATGTTTTGTATCAGAAGACGAATTGTTATCTTTCAGTGTATAGCTTTTTGGTTATATTTTACTAACCGCCTGATAATTTTATTGATGTAAAAGTTGAATAATATATTTTTACTTTTAAATAATGGATAATTCAGAGCATATGGAGCTAATTTCTTGTGATTCGAATCTTGTAATCAGAAACTGAATTATCTGTAAATGATAATAGCGAAAGTTTACTAGATGACCTGGATAGTAGTGACTCTGATAGTAGTACAGATGGAATCAGTTAAGCAAGACAATATTTTGAAATTTATTGTGATAATCCTTCGGATCCGCCTCCTAGATTTGCTTTCACTGGAATTCCAAAACTTAACTTAGATATCGATGAGACTAAAGGTAAACTTTAGTTCTATGATGCTTTCTTTCATAGAAAGAAAAAAAAGTTGTAATAAATTCTTAAAAAATATTATAAATGTTAATTTTAATAACATATCTTTACTTAAGAATACAAAATGAACAAAAATATGCATTAAAAAATTGTGACTTTTTTTTACCTAATTTTGGAAAGAAAATTAAACTGTCAAAAGGTTAAACCAGACAATTTGATTCTTTCTAAATACGGTCTAATCTACAGTAGCTTCTGAGAGAAATTTTGCTCGAGGGGAAATCACCTGTAAAGTATCGAGAAAAATAAAAGTCTTGCCCGTGACACGCTCATTACAAGGCTAATAATCAACTTAACAACCCTTTTCCCCTTTGTGTTCTTTGCCAGCAATCATTTCTTGCATCAGAATAGTTGTTTATGTCGCCTCTCCTCTTTCAGAGGCTTCCGCCGGACCCCGAGAAACGCCTGTTGCAAACGCCTCCGAGGGTTGTGACAGTCACATTGTTAATTTGCCCGTGGGTCTATTGTTCTCCCTCCATCTAACCCTCCAAATGAAGTCGATGGCGAAGGATTAAGGGCGAGATAATCTCGGGAGATACGTAAAGAGCTGTAGATTTATATACCGATTGTATGCGTGATGCGAAAATGAGGCAACTATAGAGAAAACTAAATAAAAACATTCGTAACTTTCTAAAGAAGTTCATATTTTTGAATTTGACCACGTAGTGTGGTTAAGGTTCTGTCCACTTGCGAAATGTAACAATTATTTAGTGGAGGTTTTGGTGGTTTGACCCAGGAAAGACTATTGAAGGCCCGCTCCGTTAGGAATAAATAAGTGGGGAATAAGTTAAAGTAAGATCTGACTAAATATCAAGATATTGTCTTGCGAAAAATAAGAATTGAAGCGTATAATACTGTTTGTACTATACTGCTTGGAAATGCAATATTTTATTAACACATTGTATGCGGGACACGTACTAATACGTTTTCTGACGATTGAAGCCGAACGCTGGCTGATTGGTTTGGGTGCTAATCGTCGGTACCGGAGTTTGTGAGTTCGAATCCCACTATGGCATGCATGTTCGTAGCCATTCGGAATCGGCTTTAAGCATTAGGTCCTGGTCTCATTAGCCCTCGTTTGCAAAACCGAAGACCATAGCTCTCCAAACCAAACCTGGCGATTGATACTTGAACGTGAGTCACGTACTAATACGGGTTAGTGTAACAGCATGGTTTGCTTATGGGTACAAAAATAAGGGTATATACAGGAAAACGAAGCCGAATGTTCTTGTCTTTCATTTTTTTATAATGTAAAAATGTTTATATATAACATAATTCGAAAAATTTAAAACTGTATACTACTATTTCTATTTGATTTTTCATATTTACGATATTATTATAAATTTATCCACTTAATTGAATAACTAAATTTATGCTCAAAACGCCCGCTTACGGTACAATTCCACTGAGAAATGTACCCACACACAATGTGTTAACATTTTATTTATCTGAAAGCGTTTACAATTTCAAAGTATAATCTTATTAATTTTAAAAGTTATTACTTTTTTTCCAAAGAAACATTATTGAATATTCAGTGCAAAAAATCCTGTACCAAATTACATGCATGTAGTTTTAACCGTTTCAGAATAATCGTGTTTAGACACACACACACACACACAAACAAACACTTCTCTTTATATACAGGAGGAATAGTAAGTCCAGACACCACATCTAACCCCACTGAAGGGTTTAAGGATGTTAAAATCCAAGATGGGCTGCGCATTTGTTACAATTATAAACTGTAACCACCACCAGGGAAACGAGCCTAGCAAAACCGTACGTAATTTTAACAATCCTAATATTATTAAGTATTATAAAGTAAAAAAACAATAATATATTGTATTTTATTCATATCATTAATTAAACTATTTCATACATTATACACACATTACATTATACATACATATCATAAATTTTTTCATACATTTTCAAATAAAAACTATTTTATTTAACAGAATTCCCATAGTGGCATAGAAATAAATGAATACTTTCAATTTAATATATTATAAATTTTCTTTGGTTTTTGAACATGTCTTACTATTGTCTACTAGCATATAGCCCGTCATATGACGGGATCAGCAAAATTTTTAATTTTCCGGACTTGTAAAGTACTCTATGAGGCAGGTAAAAAAAATTGTTTGTTTTTTGACTCAGAATTATCTGGTACAATCTTCATACTCCTCAAAAGTCTCCCAATACTGTGAATGCAGGTTAGAATCACGTTGAATTCATTTAGAAATAAAATTTAAAGTTTTCATAGCTACGTCGAAATTATCGTTAAGTTATTTCCATTTTGTTTTGCCACTGTAATAAATGGACGTAAAGGAATGAAACTATCATTTTCCATTACACCCTGGAGTTAGATAGATTTTGTCGTTAATACCGGTGATAAAATTCCAAGAAAAAATAATCGATGATTAAATTTAAAATTATCACATATGTTCTAATCTAAGTCTAAATTCTAATCGATATGTTCTAATCTATTATTTAAGCCAAACACAAAAGAAAATTTTTTAAGCAATATCTATATTTAAAGGACAAAACGTATGAAAATAATGCAGACGATATTTAAATAATTTAAAATAAGAAATGATTAAATGAGATGATTAAAGAAATGACATCATAAGTTTTTTTACTTATTTATTATGTGATAAATTGATAAATTTTAGGTCGGTCTCACAAAAGTAAATGAATCATACTTTAATTTTAATTTGATTTTATTAAAGAACTTAAGAAATATAATCTAATTTATAAAATTATTAATTTTGGCTGATATTTGGCTAATTTGCATGGACTTAATGGAGAATCGCCAGATCATTTAATGAGAACAAATTCATCGACAAATAAAAATATTACTCTTGGGACATAAATATTAGTGAAAAAATTTAAATCGATAGCTCTGTTAGTCATGAAATAAAATTTACCTCTATGAACTGGATTAAAAAATAAACCAACTGAATTCAAAATTCAGTTATTAGAAATTAAAATTCATAAAAGTAAATAAAAAATGTGGTAAAAAAGAAACAAAAATTGTCTTATCTGAAATCCTGTTTTCAGATAATACAGTTTTTTTTAATCAAATGTTACTTCAAAGATTTTATTAATTTTAGCACGTAATTATATGTAAAATGTATGAAAATTACTTTAAAATAAAATATACAAAATATTTGAATTTCAAATAAAAGGGCTTCGGGAAGATGGTTAGCAGGGCTTTAGTATGAATTCGTCTAGAATATTCCAAGTATGTAGCACTCAAAGTTTACGTGAAATTCTGTTGAGAGACAGAAAAAACACACACAAGCACACAAACAGTGCTCGTAATTTATAATATTAGATAAATAATCGTTACATCATTACACGTGTTAATGTTTGGTTTTTCAATTTTAAACTATAAGAGGTTTTGATTCTCATTTCCTTCAAGGTATTCGTCTACGTTGAAAACGTCATTTCTTGCCAAAAATCATAATTTTATTTTATTTCTTTGTTGTAAAATTTCAACTTTTAGGCTTCTAAATCTGTTTTTGTTTTGTCTCTGCTGCATTTTAAAGAAAAGTTACAGCTGTTTAAACATCAGTGACAGCTGTCAAAACAAAACGGAAGTAGCGACATCGGAACCGGAGGTTGGGAATTTAAAGCCTTTTAAAAAGTATTTTTTGGACAAAACTTTTTAAATTTTCAGGAAAATTAGTTTAAACATTTTTCTGGTATTTTTAATAATTAGCAACAAGGCAATTAGAAAGTTTTGAAGCAAGAAATAGTGGGGAATTTTAAACATGTATTTTAATTTTTTAATAGTTAAAGTTGCTTTCATAAACTTCAAATGCGTTTTTCTCAAAACGGTATTTATAATAAAATGTTGAAATTTAAAATGTGATTTCCCCAAACATTTCTTAAAATATTTTGTTGAAAATTATTATGAATACTTTTGATAGTATTTACTACTAAATGACCTACAAGCTTTAAATTTGGATAATTTTTAATGGTGTTACACTCATAGTTAGATAGAAAGGGAATGAAAATTCGTTAAAAATTCAATGTGTATGATTTTGAAGGGCCAATATTTTTTACCAAATGTGAATTAAGCAAAAATCTTAATGATTCACTAGTCCAGTTTCTTACCAAATGTGAATTAAGCAAAGATTTTAGTGATTCACTAGACCAGTGTATTCGAAATGTGTTGCATCAAAAAAATATTGAAATAATTTAATTTATTTAAAAAATATATTTTGAAAAACCCGCTTTTATTACTAAATTTTCTTCATTTATTAGAAATTTTATAAAAATTTCTCCAGGAATAAATTTTTTAAGTGCAATTCTCTATGATAATGTAAAAAATAAATCAAAAAATGTAAAAGCATGAACTAGTTTCTACGTTTAAAGAAAAAAAGTTCTCCGAACGTAGATGGATAATAATAAGATAAAGCATTGTTTAGTATTTTAAGAGTAGATACATTACGTATTCACAAGCAATAGCGAAATATATATCAACATTCGTTTTAAGAATAATATAATAATGTAATATTTATTTATAAACTTAAAGCGATTTGAAATAATACTCTAACCCAAAAGTATTCCTATCACTTAACTCAATCCAGTATTTTTTTTCTCTAAATCCTTTTGTTTATTTGAACTACAATAAAGAATTGTTCTAAGAATTGTTCTAAGGTTCGAAGTAAGTAGTTATCGGATAGTTTCAATCTGTAACAAGGTTGACTCCTTATCATTATAGTGCATATTTTACTACTAGAGGTTTGTTAGCCTGGTAACAACTTCACCCTGAAGAAATGTTTACGGGATGTAAAATAAAAGTGGCATGAAGAACAAAGTAATAGAGAGATATATTTCCATTATTATTCCAATGATCAACAATATATTCTTGTATGTAGTTTTTGGTTTCCAAACTATTATAAGCCACTGCCTTTGCAGTTACATTCTGTAACATGTTATTTACGTTACATTTACACCCATAGATAAGCATACATTCTAATGATTGAGGCTTTACTATTCAAACTTGTTAAATACAAGCCGTTTAATGCCTCCGGTGAGAATAATTGACATTCTCAGTTAAAGATTATATTTAAACTCTTACATTAGTTTTTAATTTATATTACGTAACCCGAGCAGTATCAGGGCATTATTTCATTGAATCTTCAAGACATTTCATATTCATATTAGCCCTCGAGTAGCAAAAAAGTAAACCGCAGTACTCCAAACTCAATCGAACTTAATTTTATTCATATACACACACACACACACACACACACACACACTTATATATAAGCATGTGTGTGTTATAGATGTATTTCATCCAGTACAAGCTTAGAACGATGTTAATGCTGGATAATATGCAGACATTATGCCATGAAAGTTAACCAGCAAAATTTGATCATTAAAAATGTTGAGTTTATTGAGACAATCCGTGTTTAAATCTTTGTCGCCAAAACGTATTACAATATTTGGTTATTAGGTTGTAATGATGACAGCCAATCAGAATTATTAAGAGTATGTTAAGTGGGGACGCTAAGAATGGAAGCTTAGTTATGTAAAGTATTTATATAAGACTAATTAAGCTAAACAAAAGTTAACTTTGTGGTAGCCAAATGTTTCCAGAATTAAAGAGAAACAAAAGACTTTTCAACAAGTTTTGAAATTTGAGGTATAGAAAAGCCATAAATTTATTTTAGAACAGTAGTTTAGAAAAAATATCATTATACACACATATGTGTGTGCATAATATTTTTATATACACTATATACACACATATGTGTGGGTATATATTGTACACACATATATGTGTGTGTTACATAGAATTATATCTATTGAAGTATAATTATGCCAACAATTAGGAAACGGTAGTTCAAAGACGCCAAATCAATAGAAAATGAACATCTAAAATAATTAAACTAGTTTTTTGCCGGATTTCCTCAATATCTCTAAATTGGCTCCTCAAAATTGAATCAAATAAATTCTATGATGTTTTCAACCTCCTGATTCAACTGTGTATCAGGTTTGGTACCATTTGGTGCCTGTATTAGGAATTATTATATAGCCGACAAACAGTTTAGAAATTTTCATTCTATGTAATATATAATTGGGTTAATTTTTTTTTCACTTCGACAAAGAATATTAAAATATGCATTATTATTTTTGCGGTATAGATGGGGTTTTCTTGTCCGTAGCTAGGAGAATCCATTAGAGCCAACACTTTACCACTTTAAGACCTCTAGATTTGGTACTATTTGTATTCCAACAATACACATTTCTATATATAAGCCTAAAAATTTTGGGGTTGTGTAGGGGTTGTTGAACCTCTAATTTCCCCTTGGGCTAAGGCCTTGTGTGACAATTACGCCCCTACCTTTTTAGTGGTCAAGTTCCTTAATTTCAGAAACACTGCTTTAGTTCGTTTGTTCCATCCTGCGTACATGTGTTTTAAGGGAATTCATTTGAATTGAAAAAAGAAACGACCTGATATACATCAAAGAAAAAAACAAAGACAAATTCAGGTAACGGAAAGAAAGGAAAAAAATGAACCCTGATGTATGTTATCATTCCGTTGCATGTGTCGTACAACAGAAACCCGACCGCAGGACAAAACAGTAGAGAAGGGGAGGAAATGAAACTTTACTTCTGTTTCACGTGTTTTTAGCTCAAGTTCAATGTCATTTTCAAGAGCAGGAAACCGTTTTCATGTGCAGATGTGTGGAACATATTTAAAAACACTCACTTTAATCAAATGTTCTCCGCTCTACGAAAATTCGGTTTTATGCAGTAGCGCTTAACTGCTTCTTTATTGCATGTTATTTAGATGTCTTTTTTTTCGTCCTTCTTGTTTTAGGCAGAAACTAGAGGAAATGACTTAACGGTACATCTTTTAGAAGAAATTCTTCTCAATCAACATATATAAAGGGATACACTTGACCTGTTATATTTTAAAGCAAGTATGAACCCTTTGACTTAAGCTATCATAGTACGGATAAATTTTGCATTATTTTATTCTTAAATTAATATAAATATATGTACTTAAAAGAGCACTTAATTTTACCGGGAGCGGGCGTTTTGTGCGTAAATTTAGTTATTCAGCTAAATCTCAATAGATTGAAAATTATTTAATTTTTTAACCAACTTTTCGTATTTTATATTGAAATATATAAATAAATATATAAATAGAAATATATAAATAACAACCATAAGATTTTTGCAAACAAAAAATATATATTTTTTAGTGGATAAATTTATATTAGTATCGTAAATATGAAAAATCAAATAGAAACAGTAGTATATAGTTTTAATTTTTTTCCGTTTTGTGGTTCCGTATCGACTGATGTAAAAACTAGTTTTTATATTTATAAATTTTTCCAGAGTCTATGTAATAGACAAGAACATTCTGCTTCGCTTTCCTGTATATACCGTTATTTTTGTACCCCCAAACAAACCATGTTGTTACACTAACCCGTATTAGTATCCGAACTTAAGTATCAATCTTCAGAAAACGTACTAGTATGTGTCCTGCATACAATGTGTTAATAGTAACGAGTTACTGAAATTTAAAGAGTAACGAGTTACTCTTTATATGGAATCTTCAATTTCTGTGAGTGAACAAATTTTCACCTTTGTCTTTCAATACAAAAAACCAAACATGAATTTTAGAGAAGATTAATACAAGACTAAAAGTTTAGAATTTAATTTTATCTTCCTTATTGTTGTCTAATTTGCTTTTAATTAAGCAAACTTTTACATAATACAGTATCTGGAGTCGAACTATAGACGAATGGGGATAGAGCTACACTTCAATACGAAATTCGGTGGTTGGAGCTCAATTGCTGACAGGGGAATAATAACCATTCAGAATTGGCTTTATGTACTAGGTCCTGGTCTCATTAACTCTCATGTAGGTCTCTAAACTAACTGGTTATAAAACAAAAAACATTTTGTCTTTCTTTTTAAACTTCACTTTTATTATTGTAAATTTTCGATTGGAAGTGTTTTAAAATGTGCAATATTCAGTTTTTAATTCTGAGTATACCTTGTAGTTTTATTTTAGGTTATATTGTCTTAACCCGTTTTTTACCTCTCTTGTCATTTTCATGGGCTGCATGCACATTTTTTGTAACTGTTTTCAACCAATGTAACCAATGTACTGGTGAAATTTAACCCTTAAATTTCAAATTGTTAAGATATTAATTAAAAAATTATTTCGGCTTTCCTTTTTTATATAAATAACGGAAAAAACTTTAAAAAATCATATTTGGTTTAAGCATAATTCACGGTTTACAAAATGGTTTGTTGCCAATCAGCGACACTGGGCCTTAATTGAAAAATTAATTTTTTTTATAAAATTCGATAATATTAAAAACACATGAAATTTAGTAACTATGATAAGGAATTTCCACAAGCTACTTTTGAAAGTAATTTATTCTTATTAAAAATACAAATTTTACTGCCATGTATTACAAATATCAATGTCGAATAGAAAATACATAGTTTACTTTAAAGTACTTTACAATATGAGTACAAATTATCCACAAAAGCCTTTGTCACAATTTTTGAGAATGTCATAAAGCTGACTGTATATGCATTTGAAAAAAGTCAACTACAATTATAAACTGTTACAAAAATACTCTACTTGAGTCCACAAAAACCTTTGTCACAATCTTTGAGAATGTCATAAAGCTGACTGTATATACATTTGGAAAAAGTCAACTACAATTATAAACTATTACAAAAATAAACTACTTGAGTCCACAAAAACCTTTGTCACAATCTTTGAGAATGTCATAAAGCTGACTGTATATACATTTGGAAAAAGTCAACTACAATTATAAACTATTACAAAAATAAACTACTTGTGTCCACAAAAGCCTTTGTCACAATCTTTGAGAATGTCATAAAGCTGACTCTATATACATATGAAAAAAGTCAACTACAATTATAAACTATTACAAAAATAAACTACTTGTGTCCACAAAAGCCTTTATCACAATCTTTGAGAATGTCATAAAACTGACTCTATATACATATGAAAAAAGTCAACTACAATTATAAACTATTACAAAAATAAACTACTTGTGTCCACAAAAGCCTTTATCACAATCTTTGAGAATCTCATAAAACTGACTTATATACGTTTGAAAAAGTTAACTACAATTATAAACAATTATAAAAATAAACTACTTGTGTCCACAAAAGCCTTTGTCACAATCTTTGAGAATGTTACAAAGCTGACTGTATATACATTTGAAAAAAGTAAACTACAATTATTAACTATTACAAAAATAAACTACTTGTGTAAACAAAAGCCTTTGTCAAAATCTTTGAGAATGTCATAAAGCTGACTGTATATACATTTGAAAAAAGTCAACTACAATTATAAACTATTACAAAATTAAAATACTTGTGTCCACAAAAGCCTTTGTCACTATCTTTAGGACGTCATTTACTCTATATACATTTGAGAAAAATAAACTTCAATTATAAACTACTACAAATATAAGCTTTTGAATTAGAAGAAAATAGAACTAATACTGTTTATTCTCCTCTAAGCTTAGTGGAACTTTATGCTTGTTGTTACCAATTGGCAACAAACATAAAAATCTGTTTACAACAAATATTTTACTGTAAAATACCCAAAAAGAGAAATAAATATACGTTACATAAGCTACTTTTTTATGTAATAATTTTTACTTGATCACCGCAGGACAAAATAATGTGTTATTAAGTTATCAAAAAACATGTGTAAAAAATAAATGAACTAATAAATTTATTTATATTATTAAAATCGGTAGACGTGTCATTTACATGTTAAAATATTTTTAATAATATCTTCAGTATGTATTTTATTGGCATCATTATCTATTAGAACTTCAATATTGATCTAATAGTGTTTTAAAAGACTAAATTGGGTTTGATGCAAAAGGCAACATAGGACATTAAAGGGTTAATAAAAACCGTGTTGCATAGCTCAATTGCCCTGGGCATGATTTTGGTGGGTGATGACTGGGATTTATCCTCGCTCTCTCCTACACTTTGAGCAATTACAACTTGACTGATATTGAGTGAGGGTCTAGCTCTTTTAACTCCAAACCAAACCATGCACTAGCCATCGTTATATCACTCTTATAAGGAAACAAGCTAAATATGCGATATGTCAGATGACATGGCATATCCGGGGCTAAAGATATACCACGCCTATGAAGGCAAAAGGCTATATTTATAACATTTAACCTTTATGACTATATGAAAATTAATACAATAATAATATTAGTGGTTATCATAAGTCTCTAATGAATAAAGTTAAAAAATATTTACAATCATCTTCATAGGAAATATATATATATATATATATATATATATATATATATATATATGTATATATATATATATATATATATATATATGTATATATATATTATATATATAAATATGTATATATATATATATATAATATGTATATATATGTATATGTATATGCCATATGTATATGTATATGAATATGTATATATATATATATGTATATATATATATATATATATTTATTTATATATATGTATATGTATATGTATATGTATATGCATATATATATATATATATATATATATATATATATATATATATATATATATATGTATATATATATATATATATATATATATATATATATATGTATATGTATATGTATATGTATATATATATGTATATATATATATATATATATATATATATATATATATATATATATATATATATATATATATATATATATATATGTATATATATATATATATATATATATATATATATATATATATATATATATATATATATATAATATATATATATATATATATATATATATAATATATATATATATATATATATATATATATATATATATATTAATATATATATATATATATATATATATATATATATATATATATATATCAAACGTGATTTGTCTTGGAGCAAAGGGTTAGGGCATTAATCGAAGCATCCTCTGGATATTCATAAGACATTCCGATATCCAGAAGGTGACGTAAAATGGAAGTCGTATATGCATCTCAGAATCCAAGAAATATGAAACATAACGTCCTCACCACCTCTATAAATGGACTTCCAATTTAAGACTTCCTTTCGACATACTTTGGAAGTGGATAAATGTCCATAGGAAAGCCACTGGCCGTCCACAAATCGATGTCGCATTTAAGACACTCATACGACATCCGTTCGACATCATCCCAAACATCATGACGACCCTCGAACGACCCCAAATCGAGAGAACTTTTTCACTCTCCGCGACATCGGGGAAGGTGAAACCGAAATCTTGAAGTCATATGGACATTAGGTCTGCCCAAAAGAGATGTCCTTACGACATTCTTTGGAGCTTCCGTGCTATGTGCGTACTCTTTTGTTAATTGTTGTTTCGAATAAATTTCCTGTTATGTTTCCACTATGAGTTTAATTTATTGCTTTACACAAATATTTGTCTTAGAACATGGAATTTCAAATTCTTGTAAAGCGGAATAAACAGTATACCCACGTGTTTGCGATAGCCTGCGAGTTTTTATAGTGTTAAAATTGACTATGATTATGTAGTTTAAAGTATTTAGATTATAAAATTTACATAGTGACTGTTCTTTTCTTATTTTCCAATTCTGTTAGATTCTTGTTCTGTTCCCATTGTTAGTTTTATTTATTCCTTTTCGCAAACATGTTGAATTTATTGTAAAACAGAATAAACATTATATGTGTTTACTTTAGCCTGCGAGCTTTTAAATAGAGTCTTCACCTTGACTGTTTTAACTTAGTCATTGTTTTGTTAAATATTCGATATATTTAAACAAAATGGTTTACTCGTCCCTTTACAGCTTTTGTAGTCACAAAACTTTTAATGTAGTTGGATGTGTGAGTGATTTATTGTGTATATACAGCTGTAACAAACGTGAATAACAAAGACAGAAAAGTTCCATATACCATTTTAATTTTTAAAAAATGCATGTGTGTATTCACAATATTCATTCGGCACAAACGGAGAAAAAAAATCGGAGACATAGAAAAAGCACTTTGTTGATATTTATGTAACATACGTAATTTTCATCCACGTTATGGTAGCAAATATAATACACAAAGTCTTTAAAACTCATTTTTATTCTTGGTACAAAGTGGAGAAGTTTAAAATATAGTATGCATTAATCGGTTCATTTTTAACTCCAGGTTTAACTCCGTTTAACTCACATATTCACAGAAGTCAAATTTTTCAATCTCTAAATTATACACTAAGCAGTTAATTAATCGTATACATGAAAACATAAAATCAATTTTTATGATTTAATTAATGTATTTTTGAAGGTGGGATCATATGGAATCGATCACAGATCTGAGCTATTACATTAGTAATCATTTTTGAAATACTCTATATAACATTGTAAAATTTTAAGATAAAAATATAATTTATAGCATAAATGTATTGTTTTGTTTAATATGCAGACCACTTACTACCTGTCCCTTATGAGGTTCCTTGAGTTAATTGGAATTAATTGGATCCTTCTGACCAAATTATTTTATCTAAGTAATCTATAATACAGTTTACTGTATAAATATTCACGAAATAATATTTTTCTTTGATTTTCATATGAGCTGTAGGGTTAATATTTTTTACTATCAACGTATATAATTACACAACTTTAATAGTAATTTACGGGAATAAGAGGTTATCAATATTCCTTTTCCGTAATTTGTTAATTAAATTAAAAACAAAATGTAAAATGAAAATAATTTAGATATTTAATTATTTTATCTGAGAATGATGAAAAAGTACAAACTGTCAAAGAAATAATTTATAATACTGCTTATTGTATAAATATTCACAAAATTTTATTTTTCTTTGATTTTCATATACGTGAGATATAGGGTTAATTTGTTTTACTATCTATGTATATAATTACACAATTTTAATAGTAATTTAAGGGAATAAGAGATTATGAATATCCCTTTTCCATAATTTGTTAATTAAATTATAAACACAGCCTAAAATGAAAATAATTCAGATATTTAATTATTTTCTCTGAGAATGATGAAAAAATACAAACTGTCAAACAAATAATTTATAATTTAAACAAATAATTATAAATAATCACGAAATTATATTTTTCTTTGATTTTCATATATGTGAGCTATAGGGTTGATTTGTTTTACTATCTACGTATATAATTACACAATTTTAATAGTAATTTAAAGGAATAAGGAATTATCAATATCCCTTTTCCATAATTTGTTAATTAAATTATAAACACAGCCTAAAATGAAAATAATTCAGATATTTAATTATTTTCTCTGAGAATGATGAAAAAATACAGACTGTCAAACAAATAATTTATAATACTGCTTACTGTATAAATATTCACGAAATTATATTTTTCTTTGATTTTCATTTGAGCTGTAAGGTTAATATAGTTTACTATCAACGTATATAATTATACAATTTTAATAGTAATTTAAAGGATAAAGAGATTATCAATATCCCTTTTCCGTAATTTGTTAATTAAATTATAAACACAGCCTAAAATGAAAATAATTCAGATATTTAATTATTTTATCTGAGAATGATGAAAAAATACAAACTGTCAAACAGATAATTTATAATACTGCTTGCTGTATAAATATTCACGAAATTATATTTTTCTTTGATTTTCATATACGTGAGATATAGGGTGAATTTGTTTTACTATATACCTATATAATTACACAATTTTAATAGTAATTTAAAGGAATAAGATATTATCAATATCCCTTTTCCATAATTCGTTAATTAAATTATAAACACAGTCTAAAATGAAAATAATTCAGATATTGAATTATTTTATCTGAGAATGATGAAAAAATACAAACTGTCAAACAAATAATTTATAATACTGCTTATTTTATAAATATTCATGAAATTATATTTTTCTTTGCTTTTCATATTAGCTGTAAGGTTAATATTTTTTACTATCAACGTATATAATTACACAATTTTAATAGTAATTTAAGGGAATAAGAGATTATCAATATCCCTTTTCCATAATTTGTTGATTAAATTATAAACACAGCCTAAAATGAAAATAATTCAGATGTTTAATTATTTTATCTGAGAATGATTAAAAAATACAAACTGCAAAAAATAATTTATAATACTGCTTACTGTATAAATATTCACGAAATTATATTTTTCTTTGATTTTCATATACGTGAGCTATAGGGTTAGTTTGTTTTACTATCTACGTATATAACTACACAATTTTGATAGTAATTTAAAGGAATAATGGATTATCAATATCCTTTTTCCATAATTTGTTGATTAAATTATAAACACAGCCTACAATGAAAATAATTCAGATATTTAATTATTTTATCTGAGAGTGATTAAAAAATACAAACTGTCAAACAAAAGTCTATTTCTATAAAATTTGTGATTAACGTTTTCAGAAGAAACTGTAAGTTGTTTTCCTGAAAATCTAGAATTCATCTGAAAAGTTGTCCCAGTTCTAGGTATCTTTCTGCAAAATTCATTGCACATCTATATCTGAGAAAGTCTAGTTTCTCCCTTCGCCAAGACGGCTTTCCCTCAGGAAATTTAGTTCGTGAGCGTAAAGAGGTAAGATTAGTATTTGAGCATCGTCTAGACATTTCTTTCTTCATAGACAAAATATTTGTGGTCAGGATTCAATAGAATTGTTTCTATACTAAGGAAATGATAATATTTGGGTTAACAGTGAAAGTATTTTTTTATTATGTACCATTTTTCATCATTATTATGTGCGTCATTCAACAGTTTTTTGATTACATACGCAAGTTAATGAAATAGGTTTGGAGTGGTAAGATCACTGTTTTATTAGATAAGAGCTGGTGAAACAGGGACTACTGGTTAAAGCTGATTATGAATGGTTATGAACATTTATACCGGCTATGAACATCTATACAAATTCGAACCCGTAAATTCCAGTACCGAAAAACAGCGGCCTCTCCCGTTCGACCGTCGTTCGGATGCTTTGTGGAAGAATAATTATAAAATCACATTAAAGGAATTAATTTAAATAATAAAGATAATCATTCTGGTTATTTGTCTAAAGATATATATATCAACAAAATGTTGGATGTTAAACATTCCACTGCTATCATTTTATCAAATAGGGATTTTGGTTACTTTACACTAAGAAGATATGATAATCCGAAATAAATATAATAATAATAACAGTAATCATAATAATAATAATAATAATAATAATAATAATAATAATAATAATAATAATAACAGAACAACCAAAAAAGAACACTAGTAAAATGAAAAATAAAGATAAGGACTCGGGGAATATTAAAAAATACAAATAATATAACTTTTACCTATTTGTTTCTATGTATCATTTTATTACTTATTTATTTGACGGAAAATTAACACATTGTATGCCGGACACGTACTAGTACGTTTTCTGACGATTGATACTTGAGAGAGGGTCACGTACTAGTACGAGTTAGTATAACAACATGGTTTGTTTGTGGGTACAAAAATAACGGAAATATACTAGAAAATGAAGCCGAAAATTCTTGTCTACTACATAGATTCTGGAAAAATTTAGACAAATAAAAACTTGTTTTTACATTAGTCGATGCGGAACCACAGAACAGGAAAAAATTAGAACTATATACTACTATATCTGATTTTTCATATTTACGATACTATTAAAAATTTATCCACTTTTTTAGTGGATAAATTTTTAATAGTATCGTAAATATAATTTTTGTTTACAAAAATCTTATGGTTGTTATTTATATATTTCTATTTATATATTTGTTGGTTAAAATGATTATAAGTTGGATAAAAATTAAATAATTTTCGATCTATTGAGATTTAACTAAATAACTAAATGAAAGCGCAAAACGCACGCTCCCGGTACAATTCCACTGCGAAATGTACCCTCACACAATATGTTAAAAGCATCCCCCTATTATTACAGTTTTTCATTGTTATCTATTAATTATTATAAGAACAGTTAAAGATATATAAATATAAGTAATTAATTATAACAATAATAAAACAATAAAATATTTATTAATCGAATAATATATATCAATCAAATAATGATATTTATTAACCGAATAATGTGTGTAATGAGTTTTATTTTTATTTTAAATATAAATATCTTGACATTGTCAGTAAAACTTTGATGAATGAATCATTGCTTGGACACCTCGGAATATATAAAATATAGGGCAGAAAAAAATATGTTGACTGTGTTCTGAATATTGAATCTTGCTAAGAATACCATTGCTTTAGATCGGAAACTATTAAAAAGCCTAAAGGAGCTGAATACCAACACCTGTATAGTTTTGGTACTCATGATCTACAATATCTAACAAATAATCTTTCCACTAACGGCTAAAAACAAAGAGGATCGCACTTGCTACTTATCCTGACAAATCTCTTTTACTAATGAATATCTTTCTAATACTTTCTCATCATATGAACTGAGTCATGTCCTGACCTGAGCTAGTTGTCACACACGAGAAAAAGCTAGTGGATGAAAGCCGCGAGGCGATTGTTAGGGAAATATCGCTGTGAGTGAGAATTATGCGTTTTTAACCTTTAGGATAAAAGAGTGATACAGCAAAAATTCAGCTCAAAGTACAGCTTAAAAATAAGAAATGATTAAATAAAAATGACACTTCATTTCAAACTAACGAGAAAAACCTAGTGGATGAAAGCCACGAGGCGATTCTCAGTGAAATATCTTAAGAGTGAGAATTATGCGTGTTTAAGAATAAGAGTGATGCAGCTATAATTCACTTCAAAGTACAGCTTAAAAATGAGAACTGATTAAATAAAAATGACATTCATTTCAAACTAACGAGAAAAACCTAGTGGATGAAAGCCACGAGGTGATTCTTAGTGACATATCTCTGTGAGTGATAATTATGCGCTTTTAACCTTTAGAATAAGAGTGATGTAGAAAAAATTGAGTTCAAAGTACAACTTAAAAATGAGAAATGATTAAATAAAAATGACACTTTATTTAAAACTAACGAGAAAAACCTAGTGGATGAAAGCCGCCAGGCGATTATTGAAATATCTTAAGAGTGAGAATTATGCGTATTTAACCTTTAGAATAAGAGTGATGTAGAAAAAATTGAGTTCAAAGTATAGCTTAAAAACGAGAAATGATTAAATAAAAATGACACTTCGTTTAAAACTAACGAGAAAAACTTAGTGGATGAAAGCCGCGAAGCGATTCTTAGTGAAATATATCTATGGGTGAGAATTATGTGTTTTTAACCTTTAGAATAAAAGAGTGATGCAGAGAAAATTCAGTTCAAAGTACAGCTTAAAAATGAGAAATGATTAAATAAAAATGACACTTCATTTAAAATTTCCTTAACAAAATTTTCGTATATTCAAATTAAAGTAAAATTTTAAAACCATTTTAATGTCTTTTTAATATTAAAATTACTTTGTCGTAATGGAGACAGGTAATCTTTTTTATGTAATTGCTGACAGCGCTCTGTCATATGAACTACATTGCAAAATAAATAAGTTTGAGTTAACTCTTGGAGATTATCTAATATTTTAATTTTCTCCTTATGACGACACACATAAAACAGAAACATACAGCAGGTAAGAATCTATTTAATACAATCTAAGCCTATACGGAAACAATATGAACAATATTTTAACTAATAAATAATACCACCTCTTTCAAAATCTCATTTTTTAACTTTCTTTTTCTTCCCTTTTTTCTCGGAAGACTTTGGCTTGACATACGTCCATGGGTAACCCCTCTCTCTCAGGAAATCAGCAGCGTTGTGACACATGTGATAAGCGGTCATCATGTAGCCAAGAGCCAGCAAGTTCGGCTCCCGCTTGGGAACCTCAGCTCCAGATAACTGGTCTTTCTTCTTCTTCTTTTTCTTCAGTTTCTTTTTAATCATATTTATGTAGTATCAAAACAAGCATGTATTCAAAAGTTCCAAATTACGGCACAAATGAAAATTCAGGAAAGTCCTAAAATATTGAATAACATTGTAACTAAAATTAAAATAAAATATTTCTTGCATAAATTGCCATGGAATATCTTTCTTCCGTAAAATATTTACTTTTTTTAAATTAATAAAAGTTTAAATTTTAGGATTCTAAATTCGATTAATTTACGACTCCAGACCAGTGTATCCCAACCTAGAGTACTCGTTACCTGTGGGTATTTGAAAACCAAACGGTAATGAATATTACCCTTCTGATAAAAAGAACAGAAGAATTAATAAAGATTAAAATTAATTTTCAAAAAATAGAGAAATTAGTAATAGTGCTAGCAGTAATATTGACCGCTTTATCAATAAATTTTCAATGAAAGAGTGATTGCATCCGTTTTATGACTCATCGTGTTGATGAATAAGAATAAAATTTCTAAAAAGTCTTTTTTTTTTCAGAACAGAACTTGTAGTAAAACACTTTATTTAATATAGCCAGCTGCATAAAAAGTTTTAAAAAAAGTTAAACTCAATGAATATAGTCATATGTTTATCAAATGTAGCCATATGTATACCTAATTTTTAAAAGGTTTTCAATTCAATAGACTATCAAACATTAAACTGAACTATGTCCAAATAATAGGGATCTGCTTTTCGGTACAAGAATTCGCAAATTTGGATCCCGCTGGAATGAATGTTCGCAGCCATTCGGAATCCGCTTTGAGCAGTAGTTCACAGTCTCATTAGATCGTGTAGCAAAAAAAAGTAGAGCTTAGTGCCCCAGATCAAACCAAACCAAATATTGTATTCAGTTTTTTATTCGTGTTGTTTTCTTGCTTCAAATATATATTTGTATAATGACAAATAGAGTATTTAATCTAATTCAACATACAACCATTTATCAGAAGTTTTTAGAATGCAATAGTTAGGGCAGATGGATGGACGATTAGTGGTCAGAGAACACAATAACAGGAATAGAGCCATCGGAATTTACGCGAGCAGAAAAAAATGGGTATCATTGATCTAAAAGATAAATTTTAACAGTGTGTAAGGGTACCTTTCGTAGCGGAATTCTACCGGGAGCGGGCGGTTTGCGCGTAAATTCTATCACATTAATCATTTTTGATTTTTTTTAATCAACCTTCCCATTCTATGGATCCGTATCGACTGATGTAAAAACTAGTTTTTGTCTACATTTTTCCAGAATCTATGTAGTAGATAAGAACATTCGGCTTCGTTTTCCTGTATATACCGTTACTATTCTACCCCAAAACAAACCATGTTGTTACACTAACCCGTACAAGTATGTGACCCGTGCTCAAGTATCAATCGTCAGAAAACGTACTAGTACGTGTCCCGCACGCAAGTATCAATCATCAGAAAACGTACTAGTACGTGTCCCGCACGCAAGTATCAATCATCAGAAAACGTACTAGTACGTGTCCCGCATAAAATGTGTTAAAAGAGTTTAATGTATGGAATGTCCCACATTTATTGGTAGGCGTTATAAAGAGGCTAAAAACTTACTAATATACATTAAAGTTGAGATTATTTTACAATTAACATTCCATCAGAATAAAAAAAGGAAATTAAAAAAAAGGATTTGGTATTTTAAGTTTCTCTTTTCATACCTCAATCTGATAAAAAAAAAAAAAATTTGCCTTCGGGAATCATAGAAATACCTTGAAAAAAATTTCTAGTTGATTCTTTGAATCAGAGCTACAGTAGCTAATACTTAAACATCTGTCAGTTAGTTTCAAACATAGGATCCATTAACTATAATTCAATGTTATCTATTGTATGAACATGTAGCTTTATTCCACATAGGATTACAGTGGAGGAGATAACAACTTCCTGATTTCAACAAGAAGAAAACCAATAGCACCTTGAAAATGCTTTTCACTTTTAAGTATCATTGCCTTCAGCACAATAGGTATTCAAAGGACGTTAAAACTTATTTTTATTACCCACTGTTTGATAACTTCAAGTAATGTCAACTGGGTAACAATCCCTGGAATTACGGAATAATATTTTTTATATTGATTCTCAGAACTTATATTATTTGAAAGATTCGACGGTGATGATTATATATCGGTTTTAATTTTTTTTTATAATACCTTACAAGTACTTACAACTTTAAATTCAGCTCTGTACAGTCGAATAAAGGTTAGTAGAGGAAAAGTGTGTGATTGTGGGGGTCTAAACAAGAATTCGATTTTTATACATTAAATTACACACATAAATATGTAAGTCTTTGTCTTTTTTTTTCAGGCATACTGCAAATATTTCATATAACTCATTTTATGCTTTCAGTTTAAAAAAACTTACAATGTTGACGAAAATTTGTTTCAAACTTAACGCATTGTATGCTGGACACGTACTAGTACGTTTTCTGAAGATTGATATTTGAGCGCGGGTCACGTACTAGTACTTGTTAGTGTAACAACATGGTTTGTTTGTGGGTGCAAAAATAACGGTATATACAGGAAAACGAAGCCGAATGTTCTAGGCTGCTACGTAGATTCTGGAAAAATTTAGACAAATAAAAACTAGTATTTACATCAGTCGCTGCGGAACCACAGGAAGGGAAAAAATTAAAACTATATACTACTATTTCTATTTGATTTTTCATATTTACGATACTATTATAAATTTAACCACTAAAAATATTTTTTGTTTACAAAAATCTTATAGTTGTTATTTATATATTTCAATATATATATATTTGTTTATATATTACAACCTACTACTTCACACATTGTAGGACATGAACTAGTATGTATTCTGACGATTGATACTTGAGCGCGGGTCACGTACTAGTACGGTTTAGTGTAAAAACATAGTTTGTGTTTGAGGGTATTAAATAAACGGTATATACAGGAAAACGAATCCGAATGTTCTATTACATATATTCTGGAAAAATTTAGACAAATAAAAACTAGTTTTTAGATTATTAGTTTTATGATTGCCCTTTTCATTTTTTTATAATGTAAAAATGTTTATATATAACATAATACGGAAAAATGAAAACTATATACTACTATTTCTGTTTGATTTTTCATATTTACGATACTATTATAAATTTATCCACTAAAAAATATAATTTTTGTTTACAAAAATCTTATGGTTGTTATTTATGTATTTTTATTTATATATTTTTTTATATATTTGTTGGTTAAAATGATTATAAGTTGGATAAAAAACGGGAAGGTTGATTAAAAAAATCAATTTAGATTTAAAATTAACTTTTTATTTATCCCTGCGAAAATGATATTATATAGATGTAAATTTATATATTGTATATATATTTGTATTGATATATATAGTTTTTCATTTGTCTATTTATATATTTGCTTATATATTTCAATATAAAATACGAAAAGTTGGTTAAAAATTAAATAATTTTCGATTTATTAAGATTTAATTGAATAACTAAATTTACACACAAAACGCCCGCTTTCGGTACAATTCCGCAGCGAAATGTACTTGCACACAATGTTTTAAAATATGGTACACAGGTTGTATAAAGTATCCTCATCGGAAAAGCCTTTTAAATATTTTAGACCACATTAGAGCAGGAAAAGGTAATCTCTAGTGTACATGAACATTCAACTTTAAACTCTTCCAAGCAACTAAGCTGTTAATTTTTCCCACACTAAAAACTGTTACTATCTAATGAACGTTGACTAATTTTTAATGACAGAGATATTCGTTAACTTCATTATTTTTAGGGGTAAATGAACTTGTCTAATATGTATATCTTCGGCTGTGTATTGACGATATTCATTGGTACATCAAATTTTTTAACACTTCATAACCACATTCGAATAGACTTAGTATACAGAGAATGGAAGAAAAAGTTTTGATAAATCCATTTCTGCCTTCAACTGCTGTCGCCCTAGGGACTATCTCTGCTTACGTGTGAAAATAGACGTTTGTTGACGCCTGTTCAAGGTGGTAGAAGTTGATAGTATTAACAGGCAATATCACGCAACGATTTTAATTAACCCTGCTATCAGAAGGAAATAGATGGCTCTAATGATAAATTCGTGTAGTGGACGTTCTTCAAAGTTCCTCGCGGGCAACATTAAAGCAAAATTGAAATAGCCACATAACGCGACAGTACTTACATGTTTCAAAATGTGGCTTTAGATAAAGGCTTCAAACGAAAAAGAATAGCTTGGGGGTGATGAATAGAATCACCTTTAGACATGCGACGCAGTTAATACTTTGATCATCTTGTGAAAGAACGGATTTTCGAAAGTCTAAACAGTAAACTTAACTGACAGTATTTAGTCCAAATTTGCAACACAAGAAAGCATGCTGAGTACTTCATACACAAGCCCAACATTTCCGAAACTATGCATTGCGACCCAAAAATTGTGAATGTATAGGTTACTCTTTCAAAATTTTCAGAAAAGTAATGGTGCTTTTCACCAAATCTTCTTCAAGTAAAATGGTAGCATCATGACAAATATATAGAAGACTTAAAAAAATGACTTCGTATCGAAAGACAAGTAGTAAAGAAACAAAATACAAAAGAGAAAATAAAAAATCTGTGAACCAAAGAAAAATTGAGTTCCTATAGATTCGGTTTCTAAAAAGTAGCTAGTGACGTTTGAAAATTTAAGAACCCCTTCCCTAGTTGATTTATCTCTAGTGAAACATCATTAGTACTATTTGCATAAAAATCTTATTAATAATCAATAAGTTTTAAAACCAAACTATAGCACCACATGATAACAACACGCCTGGTACAAGTTATCGCTAGATAATAAAACAAAATGGTATAAATATCAATGAATATATATGTAGTGAAAATTAACACTTACACTTGACACAACCAGTAGAAAGATGTATATTATAGACATACTATTGATCGAAATTTATGCTTTTTTTAAATTATATTCCATAGACTAAAATTTGTCTTTTTTTGTTGAAATGGATATAGAAAACGCATAATTGTACTGTATTAATTTATCATAAAAATACTGTATTAATTTATCATAACTTTTCCACATGAATCATAACACCATATCATTGAGGTGTTATTTTTTCTAACAAATATTTCTAAGATTCATTCAAATTGCTTAGGTGAATAGTTATAACACAGGACGTAATATCCTAATTTACATAAATTTCAGATTGTAAGTATATATATATTTACAACCTAAAATTTATGTAAATTAGGATACTATATCGTGTTTGTGCGAAATTAGTTTAAGATTGTTGTAGTTACAGAAAAATGCAAGATATTCAAAGAAATGTAGGAACTAAATGAAAATGGCAATTGTACCCACCATTAAAGTTTCACTCTTTCTTCTTCTTTTTCTCAGGTTTGGCCAAGGGCCACGGCAGTTCCCGATAGGTAAGGAAAATGGACGCATTATACGACATGTGATAAGCATTCAGCATTGCAGACTGACTGAAGATGTCGGGTTTGGGGCGCAAATCGACCGCTTCTTTCTTTTTTTTCTTTCCCATTCAAAACGAAGCCTATAATGAAACACATATGACACAAATGTAAGCAGATCTACTTTCATTTCTAAAACAAATACCACATGACTACACCACATGTATATACCACATGACTTCTTAATACGCCTATTAAATTATGCATTTATTTTTATTATTTAATGCGTTATCAGAACTATTACTTGCACATTCTCTTTAAGGTTCAAAGTTAGTTTCGTTTTTGAAGGTCTGAGTTGTCTGAGTAGAGCTCAATTACTGCCGTCATGTGACGACTAGCAGAGATAATATTTGTTATGTTGAAATGTTATTCTCGTGATTTATACACTTCATTACAAACCGGGATTTATCATGATTACAATGTTTGAACAGGGAAAAGATATGGGTTTCATTTGTCAGATCGAGGCCTTGAAATACTATTTCAAATATTATTACAATTATCCTACAACTAGCATATAGCCCGTCATATGACGGGATCATTAAAAGTTTTAATTTTCCAAAATTGTAAAGTACATTATGAGGCAGGTAATTTTTTTTTTTTTTTTTTTTTTTCTGAGAATTATCTTGCAGCCAAAAATAATCGATGATTCAATTTAAAATTATCACATATGTACCTAATCTATTATTTAAGCCAAACATAAAAGAAAATTATTTACGTAATATCTAAGATCAAGGATAAAACGTATGAAAATAAGGCATAATTTAAAATAAGAAACGATTCAATGAAATGGTTAAATGAATTACGTCATAATGCTAGAAAAATGTTATTTTTACCTATTTGTTATGGGATAAATTGATAAATTAACCGGGTAAAATAGGAGTTGAAATAATGGCATTAAAAGCTCGAAAAGAGGGGAAGGGGTGCATTTCGAACGATTTAAAGAAGGTAGTATTTTTCGCTGTGATATGAAGCCTATTTATACTAATTTATTTTAGAATTGGATCGATAATTTAGGAGAAGATAAACATTACTCTCTTTGAATTTTGCTAACTAAGGATGCCTCTATCCATTCCAGGTCCAACCGTTTCATAAAATCGAGGACAGACGTATAGATAACTTAGGCTATTATTATATAGGGGATTTACAGAACCTATGTCAGATCTGCACATGTGTAGCAAAGATGCATCGATTTAGAAAATAAAGAAGTAAGTTTCCCATGATGAGCTATGTGCATTATTAAATGGGCTATATACTAAAACACCTTACTTGAACAAGACACTCTATAAATTGAAATAAAAGATCACCAAAATAATATCTAGAACATATACAAGCAAAGGACCATTTCAAAAACGACCGATTAAAATTACCCTCCAACTGTCACCGTGGGCATCACACGGCTTGTGGCCTAATACTCCTTTCCGTGAAAGGGGATATTTTATATTTTGACTGTTTTTATAAAAGCTTAATATATATTTATCAGTGTTTTCTATTACATATAGACACAAAAAATAAACTCACTTAAAATAGAGTTTCACAAATCAATTGACGTTAATCATAGTTAATCACAGGCATATAATTACATAGCTTATTTCCCATAATTAATTTTAGAAAACCAGAATGTGTTTCGGAGACGTTTTGTATTTAAGATATAATGTTAATTCCGGAAAATAACTTTAATGTAAATTAAAAAAAATTATAAAAACTAAAAGTTATTTATTATTACCTTTCTTTAATTTAAAAAAATAATAAAAAGTAGTCTTGTATACGTAACTATAGTAAGAATGTTCGACAAATACGAGATAGGATTTTAGGGTTAAACTGTTGGTAGGAACAGAGACAGTCGACCAAAACTGAAATGAATCATAAATTATTCTTTATTTATTCGGAGAAAGATGTTCAAAGATTTTTTAATGTGTGTATTGTATTAATTATTTCTGTGTACAAATAAAAAGGCATATATATATATATATATATATATATATATATATAATCCTTATTTCCTCTAGTCACAATAGTTATGAAGCCCCTATTGTTTTTACTTGCCCGGGCTACTGGGAAAGAAGAAGCCTAATCAGCTAGCAGTAACAATGATGCAGTCGGCCCACATTGAAGAAAATGGCACAAGTTTAATTAAAACTTTATTTTAGAGCTTCTAAAAAAGGACATCTTTACTAGTCAATGACAGACAAGAGAAAGACATAGAAATCAGTTTCCTCGAACAGAGGTGTACCCAAGAGCGAACACAGAAAGAAATTTCCCAAGGAACAAGAAGCTTAGTTAGCGAATTTAAGTGTTAAGATCAGGAGAAAAGCCGAGGCATTTGACAACTGGAAAACGTGTTGAATGGACAGAAAATTTACATCTATTGGACAGAAAGCTTTGGGAAATGTATTAAAAGAATTCTAAGACAAGGACACTCCTTTGATTAAGACAATTTGAGGCTGGGAAAAAGATTTTAAGGAATTAGATTGAGAGAGAGGAGGTTTTTAAGGAAATATAAAAGTGAAATAATTTTGATATATTACACACACACACACACACACACACACATATATATATATATATATATATATATATATATATATATATATATATATATATATATATATATATATATATATATATTCATTTCAATGTCTTATTAAATCTTTCCACGTTCTTACTATAGCTCCACTTGGAAACAAAGCGAATTTTTACTCCTTTTGCCAGGTTTGATTTGGTTTGTTTTGGAGCTGTACGGTCTACTTTTTTGAGACACTAGTTCTAATGAGACCGGTACCTATTTCTTAAAGCCGATTCTGGACGGCTACGACTATCCATGCTGCCGTTGGATTCGAACCCACGAACCGAAGTTCAATTCACTTACCTATCGGCCATGGTTCGGTTCCTTTTACCCGAAAAACATCTGTATGAAATAAGTGCCGCTCTTTATCTAGGTTCTATCGTATGAAAAAATTGAAAGGATACCCTTCCCAACCCTGTAGAATAAATTAAATGCACCTGATATTATGCAAACAGAGAATTTCACAACTCTGGTGGAACAACCGTGTAGAATATCTTGAAAAATCAAGTTTCAACCTAGCACTAATTCTTTCAATCAGAGTGGGCGGAGATACGACCTAAATGTTAATTGCCTGAACTTGAAGGTGTAACAGACGTTAAAATCTAGACCACAGAGGTTTGTTTACACAAAAGACATTGCAGTAATATGAATCCTTAATGAAGATCCATAATGATATTACTGTAGTCTGCTTTTCATTTATTCATTTAAGTTTGCGAATTGCTGATAAACCGGAATAAACCGAATATCCGAATAACCGGATATAACCGGATATTAGGATGATCCTAAATGGACCAAGCTTGCTCTAAGATTTTATTTAAGAGATCCCATTTTTCTGAAATTCTTTATAATTTTATGATAATATAAATATATTTTGGAACTGATTTAGATTTAAGTCTCAAGCGAATGACAAAGAAAAATAAATTTAGTAAGGTTAGTAAAGTTATTTTTTACAACGTTAATATGATAAGATACCAGAACACCCAAAAACATAAATTAACATGAATCATAAGCAGGGGCAGACTAAGGCCTAGGCAACCTAGGAATGTAACTAGAGCTGTAATTTTTTGGGGACAGAAAATTAGGTTTTTAATTTTTTTTACTTAACAGAAAAACGTGATATTCATAATTATTGTTGAAACAAATTATGCCGAATCTTTGATTGGTAAAGTCGACAAGTGTGGACAAGCGTTCCCATGCTTACGCAGCCACGGCAGCGAGTGTCGATGTGTGTCAATACGGTCGAGCCTCGCGCTTATCAAAACTATTAACAATAAATTCAAAACAATTTTTCATGATAGTGACGTTAGTGACTCTTCAATAGAGGAAGTAAAATGTTATGAACAAGATTTAAACCTAGCAGAACTGAAAAATAAAGTATTACAATTTAAGAATTTTTATAAGTAAAGAAAATATTATTTCGAATGTATCCATGCGATCATTTATTCAGCGAAATAATATTATTGAAACATTCCCTAATTTAAACATAATTCTGAGAATTTATTTAACCCTTCCAATTAGCAATGCAAGCGGTGAAAGATCATTCTAAGTAATGATGATAATATTTTTTTTAAGATCCGCATTAAGCCAACAAAAATTAAATAGTTTATCATTACTTTATATAGAAAAAGAGTTATTAAATAACTCTATTAATTATGACAAAATAATTGACGAGTTAGCGGAATTAAAAGTGAGAAAAAAGGCAATATAACTAATCAATCGGGGTATATTTGTTTAAGTATTATTGTTTGTTTTAATAAATTATGTTTATTTAATTTTTGTACATGTATATTATTTTTCTCTTTTCCTTGGAATCTGATACTTAAATAGAAATACATACTATATGATTTAAAACCAAACTACGAAACACAAGGTATGTGTCCTGATTGAAAAATGGGCCCGAAATTACAATGTTGCCGAATGGCCCACTTTAGCCGCTTAGTCCACCACTGATCGTAAGAAATTGAAATATGTAAAGCAAACTATGGTACACTCATATTCAAAAGCTGCAAGCAATGTAAAAAAAAAACGGTCAATTCGCAAAGTTTTCTGGTACCATATCAATGAATTAGTACACCCTGATATCAAAATATATCCAATTACAGCAGTCATCGGGAGCTTGCACTGAACATTTTGAAAATATTTATTCAGTAAGAAACAAAGAAAGAGTAAATCTGCTGGACTATGAACCTAGAGAAATTTTCAAAGGACCTAGAGCTACAACAGTCTTACATCACTTTATTAAACCTACTCTAATAGTCTCAATGACGTTGATGCCCCTTTCAGAATTTTGAATGCTGAATGATTTTGTATTTTTTAAAACTTATTTGAACAAATAATAATAATGGTAATTTATTACTATACTTTTACAGTTCTTTATCTCATGAGTAAACTAAAACGGGTATCATAGTTTATTTCACAATTCAATGTGATTACTTCCATAGATTTGGAGCTTGTGCTCTTTGGTACAACGACACAACTTCATATCTATGGGTGCTAACCATATTGCAGTCGAGATATGTCCCAGGCGACTTTCGCGTCATAATGATATTAGAAGTTGTAATAATGACGTCGTCGGCAGAAATTGGAATTTATGGTTACAAATTCCCATCTCTGGAGACTTCTGACGTCATTAAAACGTGAAAGTCGACTACAACACGTCTTGACTGCAATATGGTAGCATCCTTTGTCATATACAAATCTAATAAATATCAAACATATTTTAATTTTTCTTTGCAGTATGAAAAGCGAAGGCATGCGATGGGGACTTCTGACGTCATTACGACATGAAAGTCGCCTGCAACACTTCTCGACCGCAATATAGTAGCATCCTTTGTCACGTATATACAAATCTAATAAATAGCAAACATATTTTAATTTTTCTTTGCAGTATGAAAAGCGAAGGCATGCGATGGGGACTTCTGACGTCATTACGACATGAAAGTCGCCTGCAACACTTCTCGACCGCAATATAGTAGCATCCTTTGTCATATACAAATCTAATAAATAGCAAACATATTTTAATTTTTCTTTGCAGTATGAAAAGCGAAGGCATGCGATGGGGACTTCTGACGTCATTACGACATGAAAGTCGCCTGCAACACTTCTCGACCGCAATATAGTAGCATCCTTTGTCACGTATATACAAATCTAATAAATAGCAAACATATTTTAATTTTTCTTTGCAGTATGAAAAGCGAAGGCATGCGATGGGGACTTCTGACGTCATTACGACATGAAAGTCGCCTGCAACACTTCTCGACCGCAATATAGTAGCATCCTTTGTCATATACAAATCTAATAAATAGCAAACATATTTTAATTTTTCTTTGCAGTATGAAAAGCGAAGGCATGCGATGGGGACTTCTGACGTCATTACGACATGAAAGTCGCCTGCAACACTTCTCGACCGCAATATAGTAGCATCCTTTGTCACGTATATACAAATCTAATAAATAGCAAACATATTTTAATTTTTCTTTGCAGTATGAAAAGCGAAGGCATGCGATGGGGACTTCTGACGTCATTACGACATGAAAGTCGCCTGCAACACTTCTCGACCGCAATATAGTAGCATCCTTTGTCATATACAAATCTAATAAATAGCAAACATATTTTAATTTTTCTTTGCAGTATGAAAAGCGAAGGCATGCGATGGGGACTTCTGACGTCATTACGACATGAAAGTCGCCTGCAACACTTCTCGACCGCAATATAGTAGCATCCTTTGTCATATACAAATCTAATAAATAGCAAACATATTTTAATTTTTCTTTGCAGTATGAAAAGCGAAGGCATGCGATGGGGACTTCTGACGTCATTACGACATGAAAGTCGCCTGCAACACTTCTCGACCGCAATATAGTAGCATCCTTTGTCACGTATATACAAATCTAATAAATAGCAAACATATTTTAATTTTTCTTTGCAGTATGAAAAGCGAAGGCATGCGATGGGGACTTCTGACGTCATTACGACATGAAAGTCGCCTGCAACACTTCTCGACCGCAATATAGTAGCATCCTTTGTCATATACAAATCTAATAAATAGCAAACATATTTTAATTTTTCTTTGCAGTATGAAAAGCGAAGGCATGCGATGGGGACTTCTGACGTCATTACGACATGAAAGTCGCCTGCAACACTTCTCGACCGCAATATAGTAGCATCCTTTGTCACGTATATACAAATCTAATAAATAGCAAACATATTTTAATTTTTCTTTGCAGTATGAAAAGCGAAGGCATGCGATGGGGACTTCTGACGTCATTACGACATGAAAGTCGCCTGCAACACTTCTCGACCGCAATATAGTAGCATCCTTTGTCATATACAAATCTAATAAATAGCAAACATATTTTAATTTTTCTTTGCAGTATGAAAAGCGAAGGCATGCGATGGGGACTTCTGACGTCATTACGACATGAAAGTCGCCTGCAACACTTCTCGACCGCAATATAGTAGCATCCTTTGTCACGTATATACAAATCTAATAAATAGCAAACATATTTTAATTTTTCTTTGCAGTATGAAAAGCGAAGGCATGCGATGGGGACTTCTGACGTCATTACGACATGAAAGTCGCCTGCAACACTTCTCGACCGCAATATAGTAGCATCCTTTGTCACGTATATACAAATCTAATAAATAGCAAACATATTTTAATTTTTCTTTGCAGTATGAAAAGCGAAGGCATGCGATGGGGACTTCTGACGTCATTACGACATGAAAGTCGCCTGCAACACTTCTCGACCGCAATATAGTAGCATCCTTTGTCACGTATATACAAATCTAATAAATAGCAAACATATTTTAATTTTTCTTTGCAGTATGAAAAGCGAAGGCATGCGATGGGGACTTCTGACGTCATTACGACATGAAAGTCACCTGCAATACTTCTCCACCGCAATGTAGTAGCATCCTTTGTCATGTATATACAAATCTAATAAATAGCAAACATATTTTAGTTTTTGTTTGCAGTATGAAAAGCAAAGGAATGCGATTACAAACAGTAAAACTAGCAGAATTAAATATTATTCCGTACTTACGCTGAGTTATAAGCCAAGAATAATTACTTAACTATTCACAGTCTATTGCGTAAATAAATAACCCATTGTTTGCCAAAGAACGTTTAAGCTTTCTAAACAAGCTAACTAAAAAATGCAAAAAAATTTTATGTAACGACCATTAACCATCTATTAATTACTTTATAATTTTAGGCTATTTTAAACTCTATTAATCAATGAAAGTACAGGAAATTTCAGTTTATTTCAACTTGAATTAATGTAAAAGGTTTAAAATTCAGAATTGGCTAGTTGAAAACTTTAAGGTCTACTCTTTTACTACACGGGAGCTAATAAGCCCGGGACCGTTGCTTAAAACCGATTCCGAACGGCCACAAACATCCAAGATAGGAGTGGAATTCGTACCCACGAACTACGGTACTACTCTATCCATTTGGCCATTGTCTCGGTGAAATTCAAAATTGTTAGCATTACTACCACAGAAATTTGAAGTTTGTTTTCTATATGAACAATTGTAAAACAAAAATATCGTACCCAATACGTAATATAGCTGGACATTTTCTGCTTAGTAGTCTATCCCAATAAATAAAAATCTAATCGTCTGGTCATTTTGAAAAGAACTTAAATTCACAGTTCTAATTATTTCTAAAAAAAATTTCACCATGCTATTCAAGAAAATTGACATGTTTAACTTTGACTAGTTATAAAATCAGTGAATCAGTAAACTTTGTATTCAAAAAAAGACTTTTTGAAAATAGTGTTTAGGCTGTTTTGTGTTCCGAAAAGTAAAATCACCAGCTTCCAAAATGGCAATTTATTACAAAGGGATAAAAGCTTCCCATACCTCTACAGAACAAATCACAGTTTCATAAAAAAAAGTGGTCTTGTTTATTTAATCACACAAGTTTAAGCTTTACAGGTCTGAAAATAATCATGCTTACATTTAAAAATATTTCAGAAAAGCTTGGGTCTTATTTTTTATCTTGTTTTTCTTTACTTTTCTCTATGGGAGGTAATTATTTGAATTTTAAAAAATATCATCTTTACCTCTAAAAAATGCAAACAATGTTGAGGAAAAGGGATGTTTTGTATTTTTTATAGAAGATCGTTGAACGATATGTTTCTTACTTTTTACATACTTCAACGCAAAATTATAGGTGATTTTTTGCCGAGGGGCATTTGCCTATTATTCATTAGTCCGATTATCTGCAGAGCTGTTATTTAGCACCACCCGAGAAGAACGTATAGCTTAAAGTATGCTACGGACACGCGTCACATTACCCCCTGAGGGTCCTAAGTAGGGGCTAAGTAGAAAACCCCCCGGCTTGCCTGATACCTCCAGGGATATTGTTTCAGAACTTAGAGGATACTGAGATCTCTAAGTTCGGAAGCGATACCACAAAATAATACCGATAACGATTAAATATTTTACGTACCCAGTTACCATTAATGAACACGGCGGACCATAGGAGGGATCTTTATGAGATCGCTGCCTTTGCCGACTGAGCTCTATAAGAAAATCCCGTTCGCGACCAACGTCTCGTGGACGATACGCAGCTATTCTACTCTTATTAGCCCAGGGCGCTCCACGCGAAAAACTCTGGTTGATATTGAGAGACCAGCGTCGCATATTCGTAATAGGAGATCGAAACGTTTAATTTGAATTTTTAAATGTTACTAGATAGCGCTAAACGTTAACGGTTTCCACAATGGTCGACTCGTATAGCATTTACGTGCTGGTCCTCAAGGGGATAAGTATTATGTTGTATAACTGAGAATTGAGACAATAAAAATTAGAGAAACTGTGAGTTATTATAATTTGTGTAGTTACAAAAAACAGTTTGTTGTTCCAATGTCAATTAAAATAGCTGACGTTGTTTTGATGATTTTTAAGTCATATATAATCAACTATAAATGATATGTTTTTGGTATAATTTTGTACAGTTACTAACAGAAAGTGCATGTCCGGCGTCAATTAAAATGCTGTTGATCATAACTGTACATAAATTTTGTTTCGATACTTAAGTTATGGATATATAATCTACTATACATGATATATTTATGGCATAATGTTATTTAGTTACTTACAAGCAGTTTAGAGTTTGAAAGCCAATTAAATTTGTTAATACTGTTTATCCCAACTGTATATAAATTTTGTTTGGATACTTAAGTCATGGTTATATAATCAAATATACATGATATATTTGTGGTATAATGTTATTTAGTTACTTACAAGCAGTTTAGAGTTTGAAAGCAGATTAAATTTGTTAATACTGTTTATCACAACTGTAAATAAATTTTGTTTGGGTACTTAAGTCATGGATATATAATCAAATACACATGATATATTTATGGCATAATGTTATTTAGTTACTAACAAACAGTTTGGAGTTTGAAAGTTAATTAAAATAGTTAATACTGTTCATAACAGTTGTCTACAAATTTAGTTTCGATCCTTTTTAAGTCATGGATATATAATTAACTATACATGATATATTTGAGGCATAATGTTATTTAGTTACTAACAAACAATTTGGAGTTTGAAAGTCGATTAAAATGGTTAATACTGTTCATCCCAGCAGTATATAAATTTTGTTTCGGTGTTTTATAACCCATGGATAAATAATCTTTTTAAATGACATTTTAGGGTATAATAAATTTAAAAACATTTTTTTCTGTTTTCAAAAGCCAAGGAAACAACATATGGTATAGTTAATTTAAAATTCCCTGCTTGTATTCATCATTCAATCCACTCAAGCTCGCTGCAAGAAGCGAAGCCTTTTTAAGCATGGGAATTAATTTGAGAAAATCTCTTTCTTTATATTTGTTTGACTAAACTTTTTGCTTGGGGGAATTTTTTCTCTCTGCCAATTAGAACTAATGGCTCTCTGCATACCTTCGACTACCCTTTATGCAGGCACAAAAATTCCCTTTAATTGGACTCTCGCAATTTATAAAATAAAGAGGATTCTAAGCCTCTTCGAAATAAAACAGAAAGACAAAGATTGAAATCGCCTTAAGATAGTATAGTGAGATGTTTGACATTTATTATGGAATCTTTTAAGCTTTTATTTATACACGATTAGTTGTCATCGCTTCGTTGCATAAAAGACTGCCAATTCGTGAGACAGTCACGTATAATTTACTAACAATCTAGAAAAAAATAAAATTATTTCACGAATTTTTTTTTTACGTTTTAAAAAATATTTTCACTTTCTACGCCAAAAAGGCATTAATGAAGGCTTGGATATATTCTTAAATGATGTGTGTAAACTAAAATAACATATTTCATGCACAATTTCTTACTAAAGGCATTATTACACGTCAAGTTGCACGCGTTAGTTTATGATTTCCTTTATTAGTCAAGAATGTAAGGCTTTAATCGGTTGAAAGATTTTCATTGTCATATGAGAAATATGAACGGTAAAAGAAATTCTAAACTGTATCTACTGCTTTTTTCACATCCACATGTTACTTGTCATAACGCTTTAAAGCTCATATTTACAATGGAAAGTTAAACTTTAGATTCCACTTTTCCTATTTTCGCTATAGACTTCCTTCCTTCCTCAGTGGCATGACAGCCCAGGATGGGCCTTAGCCTTCTCTAGAATTCCATACTAAGCAGTCCTATCTTTGGCTCTGGATTTCCAATTTGAAATTTTCAAGGATCTTATGTCTTTCTCAATGCAGTCTAACCATCTAAGTTTTGGTCGTCCTCTCATTCGGGTTCCTATTGGTTTGGCCGTAAAAACTTTTTTTGTGGATCTATTGTCATTAAGTCGAACTAGGTGTCCGGCCCATTTTAATCTTTGTAAGCTAATAAAATTAATTATATCTGGGTTTTTATATGTTCTGTATAATTCAATATTTGTTCTTCTTCTCCATATACCATTTACATTAATTCCCCCAAAAATACTTCTCAATATTTTTCTCTCAAAAACTGCTAGGGTTTCCTTGTCTCTTTCTGTCAATGCCCAGGTTTCAGCTGAGTAAGTCAGAACAGGTCTTATTAGGAATTTATACAATATTATTTTAGTCAATCTTTTAATGTACTTAGACTTTAAATATTTCTTTAATCCAAAAAAACATCGATTAGCAGCAGTAATTCTGCTATGAATTTCAACAGATATATTATTTTGTGTATTAATTTCCGAACCTAGGTATATAAACTGCTTTACAGTCTTCGTTATAGACTATAAAATTTAAATACTCCAACATTCAAAAAGAGAACATTGTTATTTTAACAAATTCTGAAAACGGATAAAGAATTAAATGTGCAACGTTTTAATGTAGCAAAAAAAAAATATTATATTTCTAAATTCAGCTTATAATATAGGTATTGTAATCTTTCAAAACGTTTTCTGGGAGGAAAATATCTTTACTTTATGACTCATTCATTTAACAAGCACTCCCTCTTGCGACCAACCGGACGATGGCCGAATGGTTAGGGCTCTGATCTTCGGTACCGGAGTTCGTGGGTTCGAATCCCACAGTGGCATGGTCGTTCGTACCTTCCGGAATCGGCTTTAAGCAGTAGGTTCCGATCTCATTACCCTCTTCGAGTTGCAAAAAAGTAGACAGTAGAACTCCAAACCAAACTGTCTTGCGACTAATAAACTTTTGACCAAACATTTACCGTGGAATACCATCTTAGATTATATTAAAATTATTTATTCTACTTGGGTTAAAGTGACATAAGTGTTTGCAAAGCATCTGTAAGAAGTGAATAATTTATCGGGGGTAATTTAAGAATTGCGAGCTTTGTCAGTGCGCTCAATTTAGATATTGAAGGAAGGCATTGCTGAATTACTGTATTATGCCCGTGAAAAGGTAACGAAAGAGGATATATTAGAGTTAAAAGAGGTTAGGTTTGAAGCCCTACGGTCTATTGTTTTGCAACATAAGGGCTAATGAGACCGAGTTAAAAGAGAAGTAAACTGAGGAAGTTCATCATATATGGGTTAGATATCATGTTCTCCGAAATTAATGTGACTAATGTTGTAACTTGAGGCTATGGATATAGCAAATATTGAATGTATAAATAAAGTGCAAAGTGAACTTTTAAACCCTTGCCAGGGAAATATATTTGAGAAAAACGGGCCAAAAAAGGAAAATTTCTTTTTCTGTTTAATAGAGCAATTTGTCGCAACGTCACAAACTACTATAATGCCATTCTCATTCATTTTCATGTTTACAACAGCCAATAGACAAACTGCCCTTCCGTTTGAAACTAAAGCCAGAATTATCATAGGTTGAGATGTGCCCTACTGCATGAAATCGCCTTATTGTTTTCGTTGTTGTCATCAAAATATTAGAAATATATCATTTTTAAAAAATACAAAATTTTAAATGAAATAACTCCTACATTCAATATTTTCACATATATGGCAGATGTTAATGGATTAAAGTAATTTTTGCTTGAATTACAGCAAAATAAATCAAATGACATGATTTTTAAGATAAATATAATAGACTAATGCGACAATATTATGTATATCACCTGTAATGAATTCCATGTCCGTTATATTTAATTGAATTTCACAAATCCTTTACAGTATCTGACAAATAGTGACAAATGGCAAGAAAATACCGAATTTTTCTCGGGAAAGTATCGACATTTATTAGGAAAATGGTAAATTACATATTATGCATTGTAAGAACTAAGTTCGGAATAGAAATACTCCTATAAAAGGTACAGAGTTTTCTCCTGCTCAAGCCTTGTTTAGTAGACGCTTTCGAACTAAAATACCTTTAACTAGAAATATGTTAATTCCTGAACTCCAAACAAATGTCAAGAATATTATTGTTGATAGGAAAAATTTAAGTAAGTTTTACTATGATAAAACTTCTAATCCTTTGTCTGATCTACAGCCGAATCAAAATGTTACTATTAGTAACAATAAGACGTGGGAAAGAGGTAAAATACTAAGAGAAGATAAAACCCCTCAAAGTTATTGGATTGAAAATAATCAAATCTTGAAAAGGAACAGAGTTTACTTAAGACCATCAAAAAATAAACCATTTTTAAACATGTTGGAATAGGTAGACATGCTGATCTTAGTGGTTCTATTCCTAAACTTTCTAATGTAAATGATCCAAAAAATGTGAAACTATATGTCACACTATATGGTAGAGGAATTAAACTAAGTAAGAAACTTTTGTAAAAGAGAAGGTGTACATAACTGTGTTTGTAACTATGTACTACTGTTTTCATTGTAACTGTAATTGTGTGTTAGTACGTTAATAAAGATACCAGATATAACAGGCTTCCCAGAATCGAATCAGATTATTCTCTTGCTCGAACTCTGGTCTGGCATTCCAAATTTGGATAAAAATTAGATTAATATAGAAGAAAATTACAGCTATACAACATAAAAAAACTCAAAAATGTAGAGTCACAGAGAAATTTCACGTTCTAAGTATCACTAACAAAATAACCGTTCAGAAATTAATGTTGAGAAATAAAACTGATTGATAAAAAGAAATAACAATTGGCCTTGTTTCCTTCCCTTTGAACCATAACAAGTCAGTAGAGTCAATTTCGTAAATTCATTCTTTTTGTGTAATTCATTTATCAGGATAAACTTTGTAGTTTAACAGACCTATTACTCCAATATTAATCCCCTTCAAGTCAATCACTTTTCGGAAACCAGTAGCATAACTGATCTGCTCCAAAATTTTACCTTGGAAACAGTGCATTCACTCGTGTAAGTTTCTAGTGGTTGGTTAAAGCGCCAAACCAACAAAAAGAAGTAAGAATTGCATCGATAAATGCAATCTATCGATTTATTTCTAAGATTCACTGCCTACTTAGTTGCCGAATACAAACGAAAATGGTACGCAAATGCTACCTTGATTGCTTTCTTCAGTTTCTGAACGGCTGATGTTTATTCACGGTTGCATGAAATACCAAAGAGTAACACAGATGATCAATTTGAAAATATTTAGCTATCAAACAGGAAATTCGCTTATTCTTCATCACGAATCGAAATCCTAAACTGACTCAGATTTTTCGACACTTACATGCTGACGTGTCAAAATATATCTTTAAAAAGATCATATTTACAATGCAATATCATTGTTTAGATTTCACTTTTCATATTTTCTTTAGGGACTATAAAATTTGAATACTTATAGGCAAGTTGGTGGAAGACAGGGTGTTTATGCTATGTAAATCAGGGCCGTAACTAGGGCGTGGCAAAGGTGGTATCTGCCACTGGCGCATCAGTCTTAAGGACGCCTCACCATCAAGAAAATGGGGTCCGAAAGAGAACGATTTTGCCCCATGTAGAAATAAGGAAAAGTTGAAAAATAGTTTTTTATTATAAAGTCCAATATGTTTATAAATAATTTTAATTAATTTACTTCTTTTTTAAAATACTTCTAGAGACTAAACTTGTTATATATTCTTACAAAATGTTTAATGTTCGTACCCAATCAAGCAGTTATGTAAAAGCGCCATCTCGCGAAGAGTTTGTTTATGTGTATTGCTTTGTAAAAAAAGAAGGAGCTACTCGAGTTTTGTATGAGCGTGTGTCAAGGAATAAATCGTGCGAGATTGAGTTTGTGTTGAATGGAATCATTTCTTTTTTATTAGCTAAAATTAAGTGTTTACAGTCCTTTGCTTAAAGTATATGATATAAATTCCATAATAACATTTACCAAACACTTCTAATATGCCTTAATACAAAATCCTGCTATTCGTTTTAAATTTTAAAGTTATTAAAACTAAATTTAAATTCAGAAATTCACCAATTCTATAAAAATTCAGCGCTTAAATAAAAAATATTCCCCTCAAAAAAACTATTCAGTTTATCAGCAAAATAATACCTAAAAAGAGTTTAAAATTATTTTTAAGCATTAATAAGGCAAAAATAGAAGAAAAATTACAAATTAATGTACTAGGAACATTTTAAGAATTAACCTTTTTTTGCAACTTTATATATGATAGAAAAAAATATTTATATATAATAGAAAAAAAGATAGAATATATGATAGAAAAATGATAGAATATATGATAGAAATAAAATCATGTTTACATATTTTATCACTATATATGGTGGTAGGGGAGCAGACCAGTTTTTTTTCACGGGCGCTAAAAATTTAGTAACGGCCCTGATGCAAAGTGACAAGGAGAATATATGGATCATTAGTTTTACCTCAACAAAGATACACAAAATAATTCCTTTCTTACCTTTAAGGAATTATACGACTCTTAAAAGTCGAAAAAATGTAAAATAATTATCGTTTTCGAGTTCTCATAGCTTGAAAACTACTATTTTTTCAAACATAAACTTTTTTAAACTTAGACCAAATTATTATCTTTACTTACATGTCTAATTCGTTTTTGAAACATTTTTTTTTTTTTTGTTAGAAATTTTTAAATAAGACACACTTTGTTGTTAACAAAACTATATCAAGGCTATTGCACATGATTACTAAAAATATAATTAAATTAAACAATAAGTTTAACAATAAGTTAAGCTATAAGTTAAACAATTAGTTAAACAATTATAAGTTAAACAATAAGTTAAACAATAAGTTTAAATAATGAGTTAAACAATAAGCTAAAACAATAAGTTTGTAAACAAACTTATTGCTTTAAAACATACTACAAGATCTCAAAATAACTTAGAATCTAAATTTGTATGTATTTAAGATACATATATATTTGAAAAATTATTTGGAAAAAATGAACATTTTCCTTAAAAATTAAAAATTTATCTTTCCAAAAAAACACCTATTTGGGGAAATATATAAGAAAATTTAAGTTCAATCGGATGAAAATTATAATGTGAACAACATGTAAACATTTAGTGAAAAATTATTAAAACCTTTTTCAGATAACATGCGTGTTACATGAAAGAAACACAATTTGAGAAAAATCAAAGTTTTATAAGTTTAATTTATTTACATTAAACAACTGGCACGTTTTTATTCCTAACATTTCTCAATATTGAAAAAATTTAAGCGGATTGTTTTTAAATTGTTCAGAATTAAATTCCTTTTCACATACATTTTTTATAAAAAAAAACAAATTTTTTTATCAATTTAATAGTCTTATGACTCCTTAAAACATTAATTTTTTTTCATAATTTCTGCCGAATACATATTGATAAATATTTTAATACTAAACATACCAACATTTAATGCTTTATTTCTTTTATTTCATTTCCTTATTTATTTATTCTATTCTTTTAACACATACCTATTTCTTTTATTTCGTTTATTTATTTATTTTATTCTCTTAATACATACCTATTTCTTTTATTTCGTTTATTTTATTTATTTATTATATTCTCTTAATTCATACCTAGTTCTTTTATTTCGCTTATTTTATTTATTTATTTTATTCTCTTAACACATACCTATTTCTTTTATTTCGCTTATTTTATTTATTTATTTTATTCTTTTAACACATACCTATTTCTTTTATTTCGTTTATTTATCTATTTTATTCTGTTAATACATACGTATTTCTTTTGTTTTTATTTTAATTCATTAACTATATAATTTTTACATATACATTACGGTCATTTGGCTGGTTATGGTATGGTTAGTGTTAAATCTAAGTTACTCTTTAAATTAAAAAAATAACTCTTTAAATTAAAAATAATATGAAATTTAAGTAACAGGAAAAAATATAGCCTATTCTCATTAGTGATGAAGATATTTATTATTTGTTACACATAAACACATTACTTTAAGGGGAAGTTTTAAACTTTAAATATCCATTGATCCTGATTTCAGGTGAAGTAACTGCCGAAAAAATAACTTCCTTTGCAATGATTTAAAATCTCAAAAGGTCCTTACTAATAATAAAATTATAAATATTAGCAGAAACTTAAACATTGGGAGATTGTTTGTAGAATTATCATCTACCGTCGATGAAAAAGAAAAATTGGTCCTAGTAAACATAATTCTATAAACTATTTTTTAATCATCTCTAAAATGGAACACTAGACATTAATAGGTTAGTAGAGAGATGATATAAATAAAAAAGCATATAATATAAATAAAAAAAGCATATATTTAATAAATCTAATAAAATATTTCGAGAGCCGTGTCCTTGTGTAAAATTTAAATTTTTATGGGAAAATGTGAAGAAAAATTAACCGTGTCCAATTTGTATCATATAATATTATCCAAAAAACATTTTTATGAGAAAAAATTCTAAGTAACATTTTCTAAATATCTTAAAAAGGTTTTCTACAATGTTTAAAAAGAAAACCTAGATATTTTTTTATTTAGTCGGTGATTTAATAAGTTTGTAGATAAAATGCGCAATAAATTTAGTAAATTGAGATATCATGCATGATATATCGCTCGACAAAAGTAATAACATACAAATCACATTTCGTAATAAAGAGTAAAATCAAGAGTACTACATTTTAAGAAATTATTTACATCAAAATGGGTAACAATAAATTCCTTTAATCTGAGAAGTTAAGATTCAAATTTTCTATGGGAAAATATGAAGAAAAATTAACTGTCTCCATTGCGTCACATATTATGATCTAAAAATATTTTTTATGAGAAAAAATTCTAATTAACATTTTTTATATATCGTAAAAAGATTTCCTACAATGTTTTAAAAAAACCTAGTTTTTTTTAAATTTAATCAATAATTCAATAAGTTTATAGGTAAAATTCGCAATAAATTTAGTAAATTTAGATACCATGCATGATATATCGCTCGACAAAAGTATTAACATACAAATCATATTTCGTAATAAAAAGTAAAATCAAAAGTACTACTTTTTAAGAAATTTTTTACATCAAAATGGGTAATAAATAAATTTCCTTAATCTGAGAAGTTAAGCAAAAAAATTACAATAGTGCAATATCATCATAAAGACTTATAATTATAATTATAAATATAATTTATATTAAAATATATAATATAATATATATAGTTTAACACATATTTAAAACTAGCATATAGCCCATCATATGACGGGATCAGTAAAATTTTTAATATTCCAGAACTGTTAAGTACCCAATGAGGCAGGTAATAAAATGGTTTGTTTTTTGGCTGAGAATTATCTGGTTCACTCTCAATAGTTTATTTATCGTCATACTCCTCTAGAGTCTCCCGATCCTGTAATGCAGTTTAGAATCACATTGAATTCATTTAGTCAAACCATGTGGTTATGTATAACAAACAAACAAACTTCTTAATTTCCAAATATATATAAATTAAAAGTGAGATATTTAGTAGTCCGTGAAATAGACTCCTCGATTTATATGAAAAGAATTTATTGTTAATACCGATGATAAAATTTTCATTGCAACAAAAAATAATCGATGATTGAATTTAAAATTATCACTTATATACTTAATCTATTATTTAAGTCAAATATAAAAGAAAATTATTTGCTTAATATGTAAGTTCAGTGATAAAACGTATGAAAATAATGCACGCGATATTTAAATAATTTAAAATAAGAAATGATTATATGAGATGGTTAAAGGAATGACGTCATAATGCTAGAAAAAAATGTTATTTTTACCTATTTATTACGTGAATAAATTGATAAATTTAATCGTCTGTCCTTAGCCGGGGAATCCATTCCAGGCCCAACCGCTTCATAAATTAATGGACAGACGAACATATAACTTAGACTATTATTATATTGGGGATACTGCGAATTCCTTTTAGTATTAAAAAAAATCGTGCATATTCCTGAAAAATTACACATTGCTTCACAAACTTTTTACTTGGTGGTATGCTGCAGCTCATGGTCTGCCCATTCATTAATTTACCCTTACTCTGACTAAATTAGAAAGGCTGTCATTGTGATTTAACAGACTAAACAAGCACGATAAGAGATAGAAAATCAGATAATTTCAAGTAAAAAGGAAGCAATTCTTATTTATAATGACTGTAACTATGAAAAGTAATTATACACTTGAAAATGACGCATGCGTGTGGTGAGGAGGAGACTTAAAGTAAATATTACTCAGTAGTTCAAGTTCCTAATAAGAGTTTTCTTCTTATCCTATTGTTATTCTAGATAAATTTATATTATCTACTCTTTCTGGCAACACAAAGTACTTTGTAATGCTCATGTAAGTTCATGCAGTGAAAAAAATCAATTTGGTTTAAAAATTGTTATTTCATTGATTGGATTGAATTGTGTGGAACGCTAAGATCTACTTTTTTGCTACACGAGAGGTAATGAATTACTCCACTGAAAATCGTGGAATGTGCTTCCTGTAATTCCTATTGTTTTAAATATTGTTTTATTTCTTTTGTAAAATCACTGGGATTTGCACTGAGTAAACAGTAAAGCGACCGATATATTTTTTGCAAGAGCAATGTAGCAGAATTGCATAACTAAGCTAGTGTATTATAGGAAGTTAAATCTAATGCAGCCTCCAGACTATGGCCAATTGTTCACCACTTCATGATGGTGACCTTGAAAGATGGTTCACGGGTTGAATCCACACGCTGGGCCACTAAATGAGTCAAACACGCGGATTCGTTCATAGGATCTACTGCGCACTTTAGTAGCGCTTCCTTTGATCTTTGGAGAAAAACAGCCTCGGAATCCATCGTTCGCCAAGGCTATTTTATAGTTTGCCGCCATCGACCATGATAAGCCAAACCCCCTCCAGACGATGGTCATGGCTTGCAGTGGGCCATAGTGTGGAGGGGCCTTTACCAGTTAACAAAAGACTGATAAACACCTTCCGCGCTTCAGCTGTACTCGATGAAAATATATTTACAAATGTTTAATTTTTTTGTCTTTTGGTTCTTCACACTCCTTGAAGCAGCTAAAAAAATTCAGCAAATAAGATTTTTTTATTTATATTATTTACTCTTTATGACAACATAACGTACTTTGTAATGCTCATGTAAGGTCATGCCATGAAAAAAAAATCAAGTTAGTTTAAAAATTGTTATTTTATTGATTGGATTGAATTATTTGGAGCTCTAAGATCTACTTTTTTGCTACCCGAGAGGTAATGAGTTACTCCACTGACATTCGTGGAATGATTCCTGTAACTCCTATTATTTTAAATATTGTTTTATTTCTTTCGTAAAATCACTGAGATTTGCACTGAGTAAACAGTGAAGCGACCGATATATTTTTTTGCAAGAGCAATGTAGCAGAATTGCGTAACTAAGCTAGTGTATTATCGGAAGTTAAATCTTACCAGTTAGCAAAAGACTGATAAACACCCTCCGCGCTTGAGCTGTACTCGAGGAAAATATATTTACAGATGTTTAATTTTTTTCTTTTGCTTCTTCACACTCCTTGAAGCAGCTAAGAAAATTCAGCGAATAAGATTTTTTTACAGAAACTGCACACCCCAAAGCATTCTTGGAAATTGTATTAGACAGAAGAATTGATGAATCAAAGGAAAAACGACTCGTTCTCAGGTTGGAAATAATAAAAATAAATCGGGAGTACCATTTCTGGGTTGTTACGATATCCATAAAAGAAATATTGCTGGGATTTTGAAGAGAATATGTTAATTAAGGTAATCGAGCACGTTTGGAGCCAAAATTTTTAAATAAGGTTTTTATGGAAATATTTTTTAGTTATTGCAGTAATAGGTTATAATACATAGAAAAATAGGAAAATAAACATAAATACATAGTCATTTATCTTGAATACCTTAAGGAGCCATCATCTTGTTTCAGCAATGGGGTAATTAGATCCCCGTAGTATTCAACTTTTGGTATCTTTCATTGGAATTAAAAAGTTAACAAAGTGTGTTAAGCAATTGCTGGTAATTTGGTTATTTTTATAGTTCTTCATTTATAAAAAAAAGCTTGTAAAACGTAATAAAATTATAGAAATGGCCTAAAGAGTACAATGATTACCCAAAAAGTGATGTACAACGATACTGTGATAAAGACTACATCTATATACAAATTAGAAGAGAAATTAGAGGAAAATTAAAGAAGAATTTCTAAAATTTTCAAGAGATATAAGGAGAAAGAATCACTAAAAAACAAAACTGAAAAAGTAAAAAAAAAAAGTGTTAAGCGTAAACAAATGTAGAAAAATTGAATAACTAAGTTTATGTGAAAGAAGAAAATCATCTAAAAATGTACAAGGCGAAAATACACAATGTAATGTAAATGCATTACATTGTGTATTTTGCGTTAGTGCAAGGAATTTTTTCAAAGAAGACGAAAGAAATTTTGTCTGAATGCTAGAATTTTATAAAAAGGACATTGTTATCCCTCAAACAAAGGTTAAAAATCTTAAACTTGACTAAACTCATGTTAATTAAACAAGGGAACAATGAAACAGTGTTATTTGAAGTGCTGAGGCCAAAGTCTCCTGGTTTATAAGAAATAAGACAATGAACTGTCGAAAATAAACATTCCTGTTCCGTTATACTACAATGAAGAACCTAGTTAAGGTCATGACACGGAGTTGCATGAAATCACAAGTTTTAGACAGAATTTTTGTGATAAATAGAAATTTATATGCCCAAAAGTACATAAATAAAATACTCGAAACCAAACTGGAACCTTCCATACAAATACTTGATTGTCTATTAAAATATCATGGTTGACATTGTTCAAGACAATCAAGTATTACAACAGATATTATCAGATAATTCTCAGCCAAAATACAAGCAATTTTTTTACCTGTGTCGTAGAGTACTTTACAATTCTGAAAAATTAAAAATTTTACTGATCCCATCCTATGGCGGCTAAATGCTTGTTATTCAATACTTATCAAATCAACCGGTTTGTTTAGATATGTGCCGCAGCTTAATGTTAAATGCAATAAAAGTGTATAACTTTATTGCATTTAACGTCAAAGTTTCCACACTGGCCTGTCTTCAATCATAACGTAGACTAAGGATGTCAAACTCACGGCACACGGACCTCGTATGGCAAACATTGAATACTTTTGTGTTCTACACAATAGAACAGTATGTAGCAAAAAAATTAATATAAATTTCATAACATAATCCTATACAGAAAATTCGCTGGCAAAGCAATAATCAAGAATGGTATACGGGTATACAGGAAGAGTGCTAAGATGCAAAAATGATTTTAAAAGTGGTTTTTCTATTATTTTTTATAACTTTCGAATTTATACTAAATTGCATGTTAGCAGAGGTAATCAAGATGTAGTGCAATTTAAAATTTGATGGAAAAGTTCAGTGTAGTTCGGGTAGCTAAATTTTACAAATAATTGCCAGTCAGGTTTGAAAAATACTACAAATTTCGGATATGAAATTATATCCTTGTTTAATAGTATTTATTTGGGCAAGAAATCGCTTACACTTATTAATGGAAATAAATTATCAAATCCAGACTTACTGATGTTCCTCTTACTTCAGTTTGACAAATATAATGACAAGGTTTCTTCTGAAGATGAAAGATGAATGACAGAGAAGAGATACCAAGTACCAAATAAAAACTTATTGATTTATTGTGTTATTTTGTTCTGACATTACTAAATAATTTTTTTAATTTAAAGGCATATTAAAATATTCCTTTAAAATAAAATAAAAATAAAATTATTTAGTACGTTAAGCTTTAAAGGTTAACGTACACCTTTAAATGAATATTAAAATATTCCTTTAAATTAAAATAAAAATAAAATTATTTAGTGCGTTAACCTTTAAAGGTTAACGTACACCTTTAAATGAATATTAAAATATTCCTTTAAAATA
>CM063501.1:109291294-109303794 GCA_032207245.1 Pardosa pseudoannulata | reverse complement strand
AAATAACTGCACCCGTCATAACTAAATTACTTACTAAATCCCAGAAAATGATTAAAAAAAATATACATCCTGACCTAGGCGACTGTAAACCTAAAGAACAGCTGAGATTCAAATTTCTCGAATAGTACTGGGTACTGACGTTAGGAATCACGTGCACCAATGGGGTGCAAGAACACATTAGAGATTCCATACCCCACCATCAAAGTCAGGGCAAACACACCAACCCATTCATCGCCTCATAAAATCGCCAAATCTAGTGACAAAAAACACGACGTCTATAATGCATCTGTATCCTTTCTACAATAAATATGAAATGACAACAGGAGATTTATGCAACTTAACCGTGTATCAAAAGATTGTTTACAAAATAAATTTTTAACACTTTTCATCCATATGTCACTGACATGTTACTGACACCTACACGTTACTCTAAATAGCGAAAAGAGTTTGTTCAGAATACCTTTAATCAGAATTTAAAAAATAATCTTATTCCTATGATAATATTTCTTGTGTGGATGTACTTACAAATGCAAGCTTTTCCTTTAATTTGGCATTATTGGCATTCGTTAATTTTGAACATCTATTTTAAAAGTGACATAAATTTGAATAACTACTTGAGAAAATGCATAATTGGAATTATTGAAGTGTAATACGGAAATTTATAACACTTATATTCGTTTCATACCACGAGGTTTGTAAGCAATAAAAACAGAAGCGAAAGCCCTGCGCGAACGTGACGCGGTTACAGGCTGATGCAGCCGATTGAATGTAGAGAACGAAAGCATAACATCTTGTCTATAACCGTGGGTATTTCTGCCATTTTTATTCACCTTTATTAAGATATGTTGAGATTTTAAACCAAAGTATGATTTTTATTCTTTTTATTCTGACATACCTAAAGACACACATACACAGAGATCTATTGTATAAAAATGGTTTAACAAATACGTAATATGTTCAGTGACCTGCTAAGGTCCGTTAATTATATTAATTTAAAAATGAGATTTTTTACACTGCCATATCTGAACTAGTGCTTTAAGATCTAAATTCAAAATCTCAACTGTAATGTTTTTAATTCATATGAAAAAAAGGGATTAGTTCTTAATTTTGAATTTTAAAAAATAGTGTGTGCAATCAAATGCGAAATTTATTCCTAATCATTTAGTTTTTCTTTTTCAGAAAACGTTGGAGGTAATTCTGACTTTACTCAGCTGTAGCTTTCACCTCAATATTATCAATCATATAAGATAGTTCAGTTTTAATATTTTATTGTTGATGATATGTGATTAATTATATGTACTAAAACAAACCATACTAATTCATTTCAATATATTTAAGTAAGCTAAAAGTATAAAAACATTTCTACCCAATATATTTTTGAGAACAAAAAATTGTTACTGGTGCCATTTATAAATTGACAGATATTTAAATTTCAAATGGCTGGTGATACGTGCTATAGTGCCACAATACAAAAATGTTGCCTAAGTTCATTAAATAATAGTGCACCTAAGCTACTTAACCCAGTTTTTTTCGCATACAAGAATTAAATTACATTATTTTCAGAGTCATTGTCTACGAGATAAACAGACGTTATCAAATTCAGTTATCTTGCGATATTTCGTTAGATCTCATACATGTTAATTTAAGACTGTGGTGTAAACCCACGTGGCTTATATGTTCACAACTCAGTTGATTAAAATGTAATGACTACAACTTTAATTTTGAAATTTTCTAGTAGTATAAATACAACAAAGGAGAAGTACGTTAGATGACTGAGTCACTTTCTCAAATTTCAGGCAACTTCCAGTTTATCCCTTTGTATGCTAATAGTGAAACTTTAAAATTCATGTCATATTATTTGAAATCCTTGAACATTTTTTCTCATTGAAGTTAGACTGGTAGAAAGTCACGTCGGAGATCCTTGGTGTTATTGTATTTATACTGCTTCCATAATGCTTTCATTATCAGTATTTTTGTCACACAAGTGTGGAAACAGAAATTTGGAAAACTAAAAGTACGGGAAATGCACATGCAATAAAATCTATTCGAAACCACATAATTGTATTCAAATTCAATTATGCCTAGCATATGAAGGCAGGCCAGAATTTTAAGTACTGATCTTATCCTTAGAAAAATATATCGGGGTGTTGTAAAGTTCCATTAATTTTTGAAACTTTCATTACAAATACTCCCATATTTTGTGGGTACCTTATTTAGTTTTTAAAAGATTTAGTAAATGTCCGAGACTGTTATAATTAGTTTTTGTGGGACATTAAATATTGCGGTATAGAAAAATGTGAGATTAGTTAGGAAAATTGTATCAATATAGGCATAAAATGATAATTTCAGGGCACTGCATTGACAAATTGGAGGACTGCACAATAAAAAGCAGATAATTTTTAGAGCAACTGCTCATATTTTAAAAGAGAGATTGAGAAAATACTTTTTCTCTCAAAAACTATTATTCAAAAGATTCTAAACATTGTCTAAACATTGGCAACAGATTTAACATTGGCAATCAGATTAATATGAATATCAAGTGCATAAAAGCCCGCCTGTAAGTGTAGTATGGATCATATACCATGAATTTAAATAACCATGCCTGTAAGTGAGGTATCTCCCATTTTACTAAAAATAAATTATCCCACGGTAACTTGATTTTAGTAAAATAGGAGAGGCATATTCTAGTAAAACTAAATACAAGGCCACACACAGGAAAAAAATATTTTTAATTAACTCTGCAATAACAGTGTACGTTTTAATGTGTGCCATATTGTTTCTTCACGTAAAGTATTTTAGAATTGAATCGGTAATTGGGAAAATGATAAGATTTTAAAATATCGTAAGCGAGTTCCTCTACTTTTAAAAAATAATATCTTATTACCTACTAAAAATTCGATACTTCCGTATTGCCCTTAAATGTACATTGTCAAAAAAGGCAATTTACTAATTAATATTGTCTTCCAATTTTAATCATCCTTACAGTGAAATTTTTCTTGAAAAACGCTTGCCTGGAATATTATTCTTTTCCCTGTCACTCGTATGTCAGTGTATTAGTATGTGTAATTCATATTTTCTTATGCTTATTGATATTTAGAGGCATTCTGCAATGCAGTTACAACTAATTTCAATCTAAATTTGCCGTTCTCATCCTTTTCTCTCTCATAGTACCTCGTATCTCAGATCGTGTAACAAAACTGTAGACCGTAGCGCTCCAAACTAATCAACCATTATTATCATGAATTCTTTAATATTTTAAAGAGATTTATTGGGTATGCATGAGAGACTAGCAGAACTTTTAACTAGGATTTTTACTTTTAATAGGATGTTAGGTTATGGTTAAATAATTTGCTTATAATGTTAATTGGAAAGTTTAGTTGAGAGCTTAAAGCTCGCCATTTTGCTTCATGGGGACTCATATGATTACAGGGCGTAATATTCAATATAAATTCGAAACAGTTACGAAAATCTATTCCATGAGTGGAATTTGAACCATCGTACCCCAATATCAAAAGTCAGTGCTCTTGCATTCAGCATATATATGTTACTTATTTACCACAGTTATTTACTGTTCCAGTAGTAAAGTTTTGTTTAACATTTTGATTACATCAAATATTTAAACTACACATAACATTCAACTTACACCATCAATCTTGTAGAAATAGAGCCATCAATCTAAATTTTTACATTCAATCCTATTGTAAATTAAATTATCTTAATCTCTCAATACACGTCAAATTAAACGCTACTGTTTTTAGACTAGCATCTTTCCAGTGAATAGTTTTTGACTGCTATATATTTTATTTGATGGATACAGCTAATTATGCAAATGAGATTTGTTCTAGAAAGGTTTCAAAATTCAAATTTCTCGCTCCAATGATCTTTAAAATCTCAAAGTACATAACTTTCATTTTAAACAACAAATGCGTTTATTAAACTCGAATAGAGTAAATTTTTCTGCAAGTGGCAGATCAAAATGCAGTAATATCTTTGCGGCATAAAATATCTAAAATGTTTCTTAAATCTCTTAATCATAAAGGAAATACATAATAATGTATACACCAAAGGACTCCCATTTTCGTTGTTATTCGTGCTTTTAGAAAGCCATCCTTCTTTTCAATTATTTTTTTCCAGTTCTTATAAATATTTTATGTTGGAGAATCTTTTGCGCATGATAACATATAGTGAAATGTTAAAATTAAATACTTCTATATTATAGAATTTAAAATTGATAATTTATTATTAAAATAGGTATATCTTACCAAGTTCCACTGAATTACAGATTGTATGAAACTGTGTATTCACATGTATGCATTTAACAATTTAATTAAATTCGCGACGTTCAAAATTTTGTTTTCACCAATGAATTTCGAATACGTACATTATTAGCGAAATTGTAGTTTTCTGTCAAATTTCGGGTTAATTTCGGTTACAACTCAATTTCGATGCCGTTATTTAAGTTCATAAAATAGCTTGTTAGCGAAGCTAAAAGATTGGTGTTGTTTATGGTAATTTTCTAATTAAATTTGTGTTTTGTAAAAGTAAGGATAAAAACTTGACTGGAGGAAATACTTACTTTTCTTTTCTACTAGCATATAGCTCGTCATATGACGGGATCAGTAAAATTTTTAATTTTCCAAAATTGTAAAGTACCTTATGAGGCAAGTAAAAAAATGGTTTGTTTTTTGGCTGAGAATTATCTTGCAACAAAAAATAATCAATGATTAAATTTAAAATTATCACATATGTACCTAATCTATTATTTAAGCCAAATATTAAAAGAAAATTATTTACGAAATATCTATGTTCAATGATAAAACGTATGAAAATAAAGCATAATTTAAATAATTTAAAATAAGAAATGATTCAAATAGATGGTTAAAGGAATGACGTCATAATGATAGGAAAATGTTATTTTTACCTATTTGCTGTGTGATAAATTGATAAATTTAATCGCCTGCTCTTAACCGGGGAAAATAGGAATTGGAATAATGGCATCAAAAGCTCGAAAAGAGGGGAAGGGGTGGATTTCGAACGTTTTAAAGAAGGCAGTATTTTTCGCTGTGATATGAAGCCTATTTATATCAATTTATTTTAGAATCGGATCGATAGTGTAGGAGAAGATGAACATTACTCTCTTTGAATTTTGCTAACTATGGATGCCTCTATCCATTCCGGGTCCAACCGCTTCATAAAATCGAGGACAGACGTACAGATAACTTAGACTATTATTATATAGGGGATGAGTATATGAGAAAATAAGGGAAAGGTTACTTTCTCCCTATAATTTCTATCATTATAAATGCCTGCTTCGGTGTCTGATAAATAAAGTCAATTTTACTTTTTCTATTACCCTTGGCACAATATTAAGATTTTATCAGGTGTACTGCTTAATATTTTTCTTTTGTTAGGGTTCCACCATACTCCGGTCGAGATATGTCACATGCTACCTCTACGTCATAATGACGTCAGAAAGTGTAATTTATGATACCAAATTCCTATCTCTGGCGACATCTGACGTTATTATGACGCGGATGTTACATGTAACATATCTCGATCTCAATGTGGTAACATCATTACAGTCACATAAAACGAAGATATTTACCAAGAAAATCTTTTAGACCTTAAAAATTTCTGAATGCTTTAACAATACGTAACCATTTCTATAAATGTGTTGAAAAATGAAAGTTTTAATTTACTATATAAAAGGCATTAAGAATGTCAATTTCGCAATGATGTTTTAATTTCAACAAGATGAGAAATTACCATTGTTAAAAAGAAGAAAATAATACTATTTTAATATAATACAATTATACTTTTCATTTTTACCTCCCAGGCATAAAAATTATAGGTTTCTTAATAACCAAATGATATGATTTAGGTAGGTTTGCTTATAATCATGATTGGGGATAGAAACAGAAAAGACAAATTCACGTTTCATTTACTAAAACCCGCTTAAGATATTTTCCAAGGGACCAAGAAAATAAAACTTCTTAAGCGGGAAGATTTTAAACGGAAAAATACATTTTAAAAATATTTTAATCTAGTAGTAATTTTTGTTCATTTAAATCTGTTTTTTTTTAATAGAGATATTTATCTATTATACATAAATTAATATTATAAATTTAATATAGAATATTTATTTAAAAACTTCTTAAATATTAATTTTAATCAAGAAGAAATCAACTGGTTTTAACATTAAAGAAAGCTTTAGGTACAGATGTAGATTAAATAGTAGTAGAAATTCAATCATTATATAAATTCCCCTTTGTAATTTTTATTCCCAGCAATCCATACTTCATTTCTTCATAACAGATTTAGAGTTTCCATATCTTTTATCCCTGTCTATAAACGCTCGGAATAAATTCCTCGTTTGAAAAAAAAAGGTTGCACTTCTAAAGCCTTACAAGACAAGTGTCAAAACATCTTAATTTCAAACAGTTGTTATTGTAATTAATGTTGAATTGAAGTTTATATCTATTCTCTATTATTCTATCTATTTATTGTATCTTTGTTCCGTAAAACTTTGTTTAAACTTTACAAAGAAATAAAAGGAAGGTATTGGAGGAAATGAAACTTCTTAAAAAGGAAGATATTTAAAAGGAAAACTTTTTAAACGGGGAAATATATTATTATAGACATATAAAATTGGCATCAAATAAATAAAACACCTTAAACGGGAAAACTTCTTGAACTGGAACTTTTTAACCGGGTTCCATTGTATTTGTATGTTATAACAAGCCTTCATTTGCTTTTTTTGCTACAAACCCGCATATATTTTAAAGACTAAGTTTCAGAAAATAACAAGAAACTGACGTGTGACTCACAATTAGAACAAGGTTGGTTTCCGTAAAGAAAAAAATTGCAGACAAACGGTACTCCCTACTTCTTGTTACGTAAGCGCCCGGTATATAAAGGCAAACCGCTTCAACTTTTAATGACCCACATAAACCAAAAATGGTGTGGGAGCCCCGGAATGAGAGGCAATCGCTCTACATGCGGGAGATCGTGTAGGATTAACCAGTTTAACCTTTTACAAGTTTTGCAAATCAAGCGCAGACAATGTTTTTCCCCTTTCTTCAAAGTTATTGCATCTTTTTTTGTTAGATGATAAAGATAAGATAGAGAAATCTTGATCCGAAGGAAGCATTAATTACCGACGAGATTAAAAAATAGCTGACACTTTAGAACATCACACTAAGATTAAAAAATAATAATGGCATTCCAACTGTAATTCAGAGGAGTTAAGGAAACATTTCTTGGAGAAATACTGATAAACATCGAGGCTTCATCGATTTAATTTTTGAATGAATTTTATTTAGGATCTTTATTGGGAAAAATATCTTAGATATCTCTGAAAAAATATCTTTTTATTAAATCTATTATATAAGACATGCAGACACTGGATCAATTGAAATACAAAAAGATTAAAGTCTTTACCAATATAAATTCAAATAATAAAAAAGAGCAATTTAATACGTAATATACCTAATTAATGTCAATGAATATTCAGTTTAATGCATTTTGTGAGTGCTTATAAAATGTTTCGTTACAATAAAAGACTGAATTTCAGAATTTCAATACCCTAGGATATATTTTAATCTGACGCATCCACAGTAATAACGTTGGTTTTAATTCAATGAGAAAGCCACGTGTATATTACTGCATCAATGACGCATTAATCATTCCATATTGAGGAAAACCATATAAAGTACTATAAAAATAGATATTTTACAATTTCAAAGGTTACGGGTTAATGTTTGTCATTTTGTTTCGTTTTTATATAGTGTTTTAAAAAATTGGTTCAAGCCTTAATGTTTACCCCTTTCCTTCGCCCCTTAAAGTTGTTTTTTTTTAAGTTGTTAGTAAAGTATAATGAAAGTATCGTGTAATGCGTTTTTTTACTTTCTTCAGTGTTGATATTTAAATGGTTATTGTAGATTTATAGTTACAACCCAAATGACTTTTAAATTTACTGTAGAATCTTCTATCTATTCCAGACATTCTCTTCTTTACTGTAACCTAGGACCATGGTGGCGAACATAAAACCCGTGGGCCTGCCACTTAACCCGCGAAATATGTTTCGATGACTTACGTTCATGATCTTATCTTTATGTAATAAAACGGAGAATTGATATAAAAATTAAAGTATAAATATCTAATTATAACATAGATTGTAAATAAAGTCATTGTTTCATCTGTCATCCTATAAAGACAGCAGTTTGTCGTGAATCCTTACACTCTGCCACACAAACGTCATTCTGGTGTGTGTCCAGGTAGCGGGTGTTGGCGACAGGAGCGCCACATTCATTAGGTGCTGAAGGCCGTTACCATACACACACACACACACACACACATACATATATATGTGTGTGTGTGTGTGAGAGAGAGAGAGAGAGGGGTTTAAACATGGAGGTTAAGAATAAAGCAAGTTATAATTAAAAGTAGTTGGAGCTGTTTTAACGATAACGTAATAGGAGATAGACACACCCTCGAGCGGAACTATACAGAGTAAAGGAGCTAATGTGGAAGTAGACAATTGGAATTTGTTTTGGTAAGCCAAGCCATAAAAGGCCTTTCTGAGCGGGGAGTCGAACTGATAACATCCTCCACACTTGTCGTCCCAAAATGTGAACAAAGGATATCTAATGGCATAGTAATAGATAAAAGAAAGACAATAAAGTTTTATACATGAACTAATATGTGTCTTGCATGCTTTGATCACTGGGTATTTGTCACACACACACACACACACACACACACACACACACATATATATATATATATATATATATATATATATATATATATATATATATATATATATATATATATATATATATATATATCATGTAAGGTAATTCATCATGTCAGCCACAATGAAAACAGTTTTGGACACTGACCTTTATTTTTTGCTATTCACTTGCCGAAATAAAATAATGAAATATTGTAAAAGAAAACAGAAATGTATATGTTTTTAGAGGATTTTAAGACTAAGAGCCAAAAAAGGTAAACTTTTAAGTTTTCCTGTTAAGAACTTTTCGATGCTTCTAAATTATTAGTGCACTTTCCTACCCTGTTTCCAATTGGCACCACTTTCGATGCAGTGACTTTCGAGATAGTATTAACAAAATAATGAAGAAAATGTGACCTACTTTTTTAAAAAGGTTCACCATCTCTGCCTTAAAATATAATGGAATACTTTTTAGATAGGTATCACTCTCATTTTTTATGGAAGGTAAATTTAGGAAAGCTGTGGTCATTTTTTTTCTAAACGACAAATGTATAAATCTGTACTTATTGGTCATCAAATCGTGACCCTCGATGTATAGAAACAGCCATGGTAAGATTTAACTTCTTGTACTTCAAACACTAAACCGAGATATAATGCTTAAATCTGATTTCCATTCAGAGAAGTTAAAGAAAATTTTCTTAGAGACAAACTGATACAGATCGAGGCTTCATAGATTTTATTTCGGAATGCATTTTATGTAGGATCTTTATTGGTAGAAATATCTTAGATATCTCTGAAGAAATATTTTCTACTAAATCTTTTATATAAGACGTGCAGACACTGGACCAATTGAAATACAAAAAAAAAATTAAAGTCTTTATCAATATAATTTTAATGAATAAAAAGGAAGAATTTAATACGTAAAATTTCTGCTTAAAGTCACAGAATATTTAGTATAATGTTAATTCTTATAAAGCATTTCGTTTCAATAAATTGCTGAATTTCATAATTTTCCAATACCCTAAGATATTTTTTAATCTGACTCAACCATAGTAATAACGTTGATTTTAATTCAGTGAGAATACCAGTTGTATATTACTGCGTCAGTTAGTAAGGTATCGATGATTCCACACGGAGGAAAACCGTTTACAGTACTATAAAGGCGATAAATAGATATTCTGCAGTTTCAAAGGTTATGGATTAATGTTTGTGATTTTTTTTCTGTTTTTGTAAAATGTTTTAAAAAATTGGTTTAAGTCTTAATGTTTTTATTTTGCATCGCCCCTTAAAATTTTTTTTTTAAGTTGTTAGTAAAGTATAATGAAAGTAATGTGTAATGTTTGCTGTCGTTTCTTTTACTTTCTTCAGTTTTGATATCTAAATGGTTATGTAGATTTATAGTTACAACCCAAATGATTTATAAATTTACTATTACTTCTAAATTTACTCGGCTAGAAATAACTTACCAGCTACGGATATTTGATCTATTCACTGCAATACTGATAAAGAACTATTCATAAATGTGTTAATTCGGTTTTTTTTTTCAGAAATATAAAAATCTAGCGCATCTGTACAGAAACTGTAGCATTTGGAATATTTTACCCATCTCCCTCTCTTACCCTTCCGTAAAATAACTAAGAGGTGTTTGCTAAAGGCATTTATTTTTTAAAATACTAATTTAGCCTAGCTTTAAATTTATTTACTTTAAAGAAGACTTCAATAGGAACTTTTAAAATAAAAAGTTCAAAAGAATGATCAAATGAAGAACGAGGTGAAAATTGTAAAAATAGGGTAAGCAAAACTAGAAAGATGTGACCCGATATCGGGTTCCTACTAGTTGTTTATAACACAAATTGCAAAAAAATATATATTTGCCTTTAAAAAATGAAAATTAAACTAAATAAAATTTTGGAGATATGGAGGAGTAAAGCAATCTCGATGTTTAAAGCTTTGAATTTATTTTTCTCTTTGAACTTAAAAAAAAAAGATTAAGAATCAAAATCGGCTGCTGTTCTTGAGGTCAGTTCCATCATTAAAGAGCGGAAATGAAAATGGTTTAAACTGTGGTAGAAAACAAAAGAATGTTTAGACTTGAGAGAGGTATTAGTTTACTATAGTCTAAAATATTCGTTAACCATGTGTCCTTGAACTTGGTATCATACCTTTTAAACCAGCAATGTAAATAATTTCTTGTCTTGAGGGCCACTTAATATCCATCAGATGAGGGAAATATGAAGACAGCTATTAAAAAATTAATTAATTTTGAGAACAGTTTAGAAAATATGAAAGAGCGAAGCAGATTAGGTACTTAAAAGTTTTGAATTTTTTTCCCTTTGAACTTGAAAAGAGTTTAAAAATCAAAATCGTTTGCCGTGGTAGAGGTCAGTTCCATCATTAAAGAGCCAGAATGAAAAAGGTTTGAACTGTGAAAGAAAACAAAAGAATGATTATACTTCAGGAAGAAATACTTTACTGTACTGCAATTTATTCGTTAAGCAAGCGTCTCTTTACTTGAAGGGTCTCATACATTCTAAAGCAGCAATGTCCAATTTTTCTCTTCCCGCTGGCCATTTAATCTCATACAGACATTACGGTCGACAGATATGTTAGCAATTAAAATCCAATTAATTTTATTTATAATTTACATATTTCTGGGAAATTTGCTCAACAACATAAATGATACCACTGCCTTTACTATAATTTAAACGCCAAAAGCTACAGCTTGATGATAGTATGCGTACTATTGAATCAGTCATAGTGTTTTCAACTGATGACGAACACAAAAAAAGTCCAAATTTTATTCACACAGCTAAAAAGTAAAATTTTACTGGTTTTCTATAATTTCTTACTTTACTATTAGATTTTATAATAAGTAAGTGATTTGTAGGTTCATATTTATTTCTAGATATTTGTTACGAAGTAATTAAGAAGAAATTAATCTTAGAATTTCAAAATTATTTATATTTAAATTCAAAGTTACCTCAATTTTAAAGAGTTTGATATATTCATAGCGGAATAAATTAATATTTTCAAATAGCTTAACATTTTATTAATACTCATTTCAAAAATGAAAAAAATAATCTACGAATGAAATGCAATTATTTTGTTTTAAGTAAACCAAAATCATTTAAAACTAAAAGTATTTTAATCATCTTTTCCATCAAAAACCGGTACAGGCGTAGAAAACATTCTTTTCCACTCTAGCGTGAAATTTCTTTAAAGGGATCTTTAAGTACAATCACTGTTGTAGATTCTTTTGTCTAATATAGAACAGGGAATAACGAAATGATTCAAAATGTTACCCAGTTATAATCTGTTTTTTTTTTTCACCAAAAGAATTTATGAAAGCTCATAAATGTTGATTATGTTGTTACAATAGAAAACTCATCTTAACAATTGAATTACTGAATTTATATTTTAAACAATCGTATAAGTTAAATAACAGTACACGAAATAATCATATGGAGGGATAATTTTAAAAGGCAGTGTTGTGTAAGGGTTTGGAGATGACAGCAAACCTGCAATTTTTCCCTGAATTAACTCCGTTTGATGTTGTAGCAAAAGTTAAGAATCCTGAAAGTGTTTAACTTCTATTTTAAAAATACAAATAGTTATTCCAATTTACCTTTCAGATTTCATGTTACGAAAAATTTAACAAGTGCTGGCAACAACCAAAATATACATATACTACGTCTAGCTATTATATCACAGTATTCTAAATCTGCGCTGTGATAAAGATAACTTCACAGACGCTGTATATTTTCAG
>CM063501.1:109226294-109281294 GCA_032207245.1 Pardosa pseudoannulata | reverse complement strand
TAATTTTAAACAGGTACCAACATTCGCACCAAGGAAAATTCCTAGAAAGGTTATTTGAAGGGTTATTTGTCAGAGTAGCAATATAATGTTCATCTGCTATACTACATACATTTACTAACCGGAACCCAATTAAATACATAATCATTTCTTAGAATGTAGTAGACTTTCTTTATATCGTTTTTGTGCAGTTGGTGATCATATATTGAAGTTTGGTTTGGTTTCGTTTCAAACACCACTTTTTCCCTATTCGAAGACTAATAAGACCGGGGCCTACTGCTTAAAGCTAATTTCAAACAGGTACCAACATTAGTACCAAGGAAAATCCCTAGAAGGGTTATTCGAACCCGTGAACTCCGATATCAAAGAGAGGCACCCTACTTTATTTTTATCATATTGAGGAAAAACCAGCAAAAGGTGGCTTAATTATTCCTTACTTTCATTTCTTCTGTTGGCATCAATAAATGACCGTTCTTTCATGGTTGGTGTCACTATCGTCCAATATATGGTACTAGAAAATTTTTTGACAGAAATTCCTGCCAAATAAACTTTAATTTGAATACTATTTTGGGGGCACTATAATACCAAGGACGAGAAAGACTGAATACCGAAATCTGTTCCTGAAATCTTTACTTTTATTGGAATGAACTGGGGCGTCGTAACTTGCATTGTCGGTAGCATTATCACTTTACCCTTTAACGAACAGTGGTTTCGTAGCAAAACCACCTATTAAACATCTTTTTTTTTTAAACTTTACTTTTTGGATTACTTTACTTTATCTTTTTATAATTATTTACGGCTCCAATCTCATACATCTGTGATATATGGAAGCCAATGATGTAGAATCAAGAGCTTTTGCAATTAAAAAAAACATTTTTTGTAGACATGGATGAGTTTTCGATTATATATATATATATATATATATATATATATATATATATATATATATATATATATATGTATATATATATATATATATATATATATATATATATATATATATATATATATATATATATATATATATATATATTATACATTTTATATATTAAAAATACATTATATATTTTATATATTTTACATATTTTATACATTTTATATATACATATTATAAAATGTATAAAATACATATTATATTTTTGATATTTTAAATATATAACAGATGATAGTTATACGTTTAACTTATTTATTTCTTTTTCTATTGAAATATATGTATTTAAACTTTCTGTACTTGAGAAGTCAGATTCAATTTATCTTACTTATGACCTCAAATAAAAGTATCTGTACAAACAACACTTTTAAGTTGTTAAGCTATTTATTTATTATACCAGTTTAAGGATTATCATTTATTGTTCTTCCAGTATAGTTAAACTTTTAAAAAGGCATAATGTTCAAGCTGTACAAGGGTAGGGGTTAGTCAGTTAAACCACTTCTCAAACCCTAATTTGGTATCCTCTAAGGCAATCCCTTCTAAGGAATGTAAAGAAAATTTATATATTTTACATATACAAGACTTATAGGTAACATTTATAAACAAATTACATTAAATTCCCATGAATTTATTTTGGTGACCTTTAAAGGGTTAAAGGCTATAACATAAAGAAGGAAGTATTACAAATGTATTGCATGCTTCAGGTTAAATATTAAGTAGAATATATCATTTATAAATTAACGTGTGAACTGTGGAAGGTTGTAGATAAATATTGTTTATCAAATGAAAGATGCTCCACTTTTTAATTACACGCAGGGACTCATATACACCCACACTCCTTACAATTGGTAAATTTAAATTATATTTGGTAAAAACTTCTTTCAAAGGATTTTCTATTTTCCAACTAGAAACCAAAGGAAAAGAATTTTACATACTTTCCCTTTGAATTCTTTTAAGGTCCAAAATGTTAAATAAATATAAAATTTGTAGATTTTATTAAGATATAGAAAACTTAACTGTTTTGCGATATGGTATTTTAACAAGTAAACTGTAAATAATGAAGCAAAGAGCATCAGTTCAAATAAAATTTACTGATGCCGCCACAGTGAATAGAGCTTGACAGAGTCATATAAAGAGATGTAAACTAGTCTCTATTCTCGGATTTGTTTAGAACCTCTAATTGTATTTATGGTTGCTGCATACAAAACCACCCCAAACTGGAATAAAATATACATAACAACCGTGACCGGTAGCAAATCAGTTTCTAAACTAGTAGCTAGGTATCACTTATAAGATAACATCTTTAAAGTTTTCAGTCAAATTCAGATTATATATACAGTAGTAAATGTATGATCTATATTACTAAATGGCTAATGAGTTTCATTCTTTGCCCCCAGGCCAAACTTTGACAGAGTGGCAACATAATGTTAGTCTTCTATACCACATAAATGTACTAACAGGTACCAAATTTAATACATAATCATTTCTTAGAATGTAGTAAGACTTCCTTTATACCCTTCTTGTGCAGGTGATGATGATATATTGAAGATTGGTTTGGTTTGAAACGCTACTTTTTCCCTACTCAAAGAGTAATAAAATTGGGACCTACCACTTAAAGCTGATTCAAAACAAGTACCAACATTCGTATCAGAAGGGTTATTCGAGCCCGTGAACTCCGATATCAAAGAGAGGCACCCTATTATATTTTTTATCATATTGAGGAAAGACCGACTAAATGTCGCTGAATTTTTCCTTACTTTCATTTCTTCAGTTGGCTTCAATAAATGACAGTTCTTTCATTGTTGGTGCCACTATCGTCCAATATTTGGTACTAGAAAAATTTTTGACAGAAATTCCCGCCAAATAAAACTTTAATTTGGATACTATTTTAGGAGCACTATAATACCAAGGACGCGAAAGACTGAATACCGAAATCTTTTCCTGAAATCTTTACTTTTATTGGAATGAATCGGGATGTCGTAACTTGCATTGTCGATAGCATTATCACTTAAAGGCAATAACATAAAGAAGGAAGTATTAGAAATATATTGCATGCTTCAGGTTAAATATTAAGTAGAATATATCATTTATAAATTAACGTGTGAGCTGTGGAAGGTTCTAGATAAATATTGTTTATCAAATGAAAGATGCTCCACTTTTTAATTACACGCAGGGACTCAGACCCACACTTCTTACAATTGGTAAATTTAAATTATATTTGGTAATAACTTCCTCCAACGGGTTTTCTGTTTTCCAACTAAGAAACCAAAGGAAAAGAATTTTTCATACTTTCCCTTTGAATTCTTTTAAAGTCCAAAATGTTAAATAAATATAAGATTTGTAGATTTTATTAAGACATAGAAAACTTAACTGTTTTGCGATATGGTATTTTAACAAGTAAACTGTAAATAATGAAGCAAAGAGCATCAGTTCAAATAAAATTTACTGATGCCGCCACAGTGAATAGAGCTTGACAGAGTCATATAAAGAGATGTAAACTAGTCTCTATTCTCGGATTTGTTTAGAACCTCTAATTGTATTTATGGTTGCTGCATACAAAACCACCCGAAACTGGAATAAAATATACATAACAACCATGTCCGGTAGCAAATCAGTTTCTAAACTAGTAGCTAGGTATCCCTTATAAGATAACATCTTTAAAATTTTCAGTCAAGTTCATATTATATTTACAGTAGTAATTTTAGAAGTGGAATTAAAAACGAGATATTTTTGTACTCGGCACGTATTCAGGAACACAAAAGAAGACATTCCGCAACTTAGGATAATAGAAAATGTCACCGCTGCATAAAATTTAATGTTCTTTTTTAACTTGACGACCAAATAAGACTAGTTCTAAAATAAAGGAAAATCTCACTTTCTTTTACCCTTGATCTTGAAAAAGAAATTTTTTTTTAACTTTTCCATAAGTAATCAAAATTTTCAGTCTAACTGTACTACAATAAAAGTAATCCACTTTCGTTTCACATTGATCTTAGAAGATAGAAAATTATATTTTTAACCTAACTAATAGAAATATACAACCTACATTTTCAGTACTTCTTATAAAAGTTGTATGTCAATATAGTCCACTAATTATTTTTTCAATATGTGTTGAGATAGTATTTTTATAATTTTGGTATTCAGTTTCTAAGAATAAAAAATTTTTTATATATAAATTTTAAATTAAAGAATAAAATTTTTATAAAAAGATATATATCATATAAAATTTTTTATATATAAATATATTTTTATATTGATATATAATATATATATTTTTTTAAAAAAAAAAAAAAAAATATATATATATATATATATATATATATATATATTATATATATATATATATATATATATATATATATATATATATATATATATTATATATTATATATATATCTATATATAATATATATATATATATATATATATATTATATATTAATATATATATAATATATATATATATATATATATATATATATATGTATATATATATATTTATACATATATGTATATAATATATATATATATATATATATATATACTATATATGTATATATATATATATATATATATATATATGTATATATATACTATATATACATATATAGTAAATATAAATATATATATATATATACTATATATGTATATATATACATATATATATATGTATATATATATACTATATATACATATATAGTATATATAAATATATATATATATGTAGATATAGATATATCGTATTTAACCGTATTTAATCACATTTTAATCGCATCTATTCTCTTATTACCAATTTATTGACCATATATTCTCACTCTATATTATTTTTTGCATTATTTATTTTATCTAAATATTAAGTTATTTTTCTTTTCTTATTATTTTTATTTTATCATTTCTGTATCTGGCATCTTAACACTTGTATTATCATGAACAACCACTCTCTCTCATAATGTGTTATCCTACTTACAGGAGATATGCCCTGCCGGGTCAGATCGACGATGACATTGGAGACATTGACATTGGAGATCGACGATGTCATTGGTATAGCTCATGGCGCCGTATAAAAGCTACATTAAATAGCTATTGGAAATGCAAATCGATATTTTTACAAAGGTGGAATAATTAGCTTCAAACATTACAATTGAGACGGATTTCCTGTTTAAACAGTTTTGTTTTCTATGAAATATCGGAATAGGGGAAAAAGTTGATATAAAAACAAGAGCTGAAAGAAGTTTTTGAGTAAATGATACATGAGTTTTAAACGATTTCATATCATTTCTAGAAATCATTTACACGTTTTCTGAAATCAGTGATATATCATTGATATTTGTTATACTTTAGAAATGGCAGTAAAATTCCAAACAATTATAATTGCTACTATAATGATGCACAGAACAAGGTTTTCTATGTGAAGAAAATCTTGATTGTAAAGAATTTGCATAGAGTTAAAATGAGGAAAATATTCTGTAATTTTTGGTTTCAAATGAACGATATGTTTACATCTCAGGGTAATATTACAGTTCATTTAACGATAGTTTAGCAACACTTTTAACTAAAAAAATTAAAAAAAACTCAGGTTTAGAAAATAGTGAAGAGAGTGCAAGTTTGGCAATATTTCAAATATGAACCTGTTTCGCTGATTCTGAGAACTCCAAAAGTCGGGATTTCTACTAATAATCACAGATACCCGTCTGTATATAAAAAGAATAAAAGATTCTCTGTGTTAAAGAAAGGTGAAAATTCTAATCAAACACCGATGATGCTCTGTAGACATGGGACTTTTGGGTGAAATATTTCTTCCTACAAGTCCGCAAAAGACATGTTGATATAGCGATTGTCGAGCAACACAGCTTGAAAACAAATCAATTTTAAAAAATAGTAAAGGTAATGAAAGTTCAACAGCTTTTCAGATCTGACCTTGCATATCTGATTCTGTGAAGTCCTAAGGTCGACTATATACCAATAATCATAGGTTCTCTATATAAAACTAGAATAACGGACATTTGTAGATGACTCCATGAGTTAAAGAAAGGTGAAAGTTTTAATCAAATACCGATGATCCTCAATAAAGTGACTTTTGGGTGAAACATTTTTTCCAACAAATCCGCAAGTTATGTTGTGTTGTTAAAGTTATGTTGATATAGCTGAACAACACAGTTTGAAAAAAAATCAGTTCTAGAAAATAGAGAAGGTAAAAAAGGTTCGACAGCTTTTTATATCTGACCCTGCATCTCGGATTCTGCTAATTCCTAAGGCGACTATATAATTAATAATCTTAGATTCTCTAAATAAAACTAGAATAACGGACATTTGCAGATGACTTCCTGAATTAAAGAAAGGTGAAAATTCTAATCAAACACCAATGATACACTGTAGACAAGTGAATTTTATGTGCAATATTTCTTCCCGCAAGTTCACAAAAGATATGTTGATATAGCTATTGTCGAGCAACACAGTTCGAAAAATAAACTATTTTGGAAAATAGTCAAGGTAAGGAAGGTTCTGCAGCTTTTCAAATCTGACCCTGCATCTCTGATTCTGCGAACTTCAAAGGTCGAAATTATACTATTAATCATAGATTCTCTATATAAAACTAGAATAACAGACATTTGCAGATGACTTCCTGAATTAAAGAAAGGTGAAAATTCTAATCAAACACCAATGATACTCTGTAGACAAGTGAATTTTATGTGCAATATTTCTTCCCGCAAGTCCACAAAAGATATGTTGATATAGCTATTGTTGAGCAACACAGTTCGAAAAATAAACTATTTTGGAAAATAGTCAAGGTAAGGAAGGTTCTGCAGCTTTTCAAATCTGACCCTGCATCTCTGATTCTGCGAACTTCAAAGGTCGAAATTATACTATTAATCATAGATTCTCTATATAAAACTAGAATAACGGACATTTGCAGATGACTTCCTGAATTAAAGAAAGGTGAAAATTCTAATCAAACACCAATGATACTCTGTAGACAAGTGAATTTTATGTGCAATATTTCTTCCCGCAAGTCCACAAAAGATATGTTGATATAGCTATTGTCGAGCAACACAGTTCGAAAAATAAACTATTTTGGAAAATAGTCAAGGTAAGGAAGGTTCTGCAGCTTTTCAAATCTGACCCTGCATCTCTGATTCTGCGAACTTCAAAGGTCGAAATTATACTATTAATCATAGATTCTTTATATAAAACTAGAATAACGGAGATTTGCAGATGATTTCCTGAGTTAAAGAAAGGTAAATTTCTAATCAAATATCGATGATGCTCAACAAAGGGACTTTTTGGTGAAACATTTCTTCCAGCTAATCCACAAAAGTTATGTTGATACAGCGATCTCTGGGGAACACAGTTTGATAAAAAAAATCAATTTTAAAAAACAGTGAAGGTAACGAAGGTTCCACAGCTTTTCAGATCTGACCCTTCATCTCTGATTCTGTGAACTCCTAAGGTCGACTATAGACTAATAATCATAGTTTGTCTATATCAACCTACGATAACGGAAATTTGTAGATGAGTTCCTGTCTTAAAAAAAAGGTGAAAGTTCTAATCAAATACCGATGATCCTCAACAAAGTGACTTTTGGGTGAAACATTTCTTCCAGCAAATCCACAAAAGATTTGTTAATATAGCGATTGTCGAGCAACACAGTTTGAAAAAAAAATCAATTTTAGAATATAATAAAGGTAACGAAGGTTCAAAAGCTTTTCAGTTCTGACCTTGCATCTCTGATTCTGTGAAATCCTAAGGTCTACTATATACTAATAATCATAGGTTCTCTATATAAAACTAGAATAACGGAGATTTATAAAGGACTTCCTGCGTTAAAGAAAGGTAAAAGTTCTAATCAAATACCGATGATCCTCAACAAAGTGACTTTTGGGTGAAACATTTCTTCCAGCTAATCCACAAAAGTTATTTGATACAGCGATCTCTGAGAAACACAGTTTGATTTAAAAAAATCAATTTTAGAAAATAGTGAAGGTAACGCAAGTTCGACAGCTTTTCGACCTGACCCTGCATCTTTGATCCTGTGAACTCCAAGGGACAACTTTATACTATTAACCATAGATTCTCTATGTAAAACTAGAATAACGGAGATTTGCAGATGATTTCCTGAGTTAAAAAAAGGTGAAAGTTCTAATCAAATACCGATGATCCTCAACAAAGTGACTTTTGGGTGAAACATTTTTTCCAGCTAATCCACAAAAGTTATGTTGAAATAGCGATCGCTGAGCAACACAGTTTGAAAAAAAAATTCACTTTTAGAAAATAGTGAAGGTAACGCAAGTTCGACAGATTTTCGATCTGACCCTGCATCGCTGATTCTGCGAACTCCAAAGGTCGGCTTTATGCTAATAATCCCAGATGCCTGTCTCTATAAAACTAGAATAACGGAGATTTCGAGATGACTTCCTGCGTTAAAGATAGGTGAAAGTTCTAATCAAATACCGATGATCCTCTTCAAACAAGTGACTTTTGGGTGAAATATTTCTTCCCGCAAAGCCTATTGTCATGAGGGAAAGATAAACTTTTTTCCCCTTTGTCTGCGTCTTAAAGTTTTCAGTCTTCGTTTCGGAGTTCATCTCTGTCACACCTGAGGTCGTCACCGATATAACTGTGCGAGGTAACACACAGAGTGACAGTGGAATGTCGGTCGTTTAAGACATCTTGAGAAAGTGAGGGAAATATAGTGAAATGAGCTGAGATAAAAATTACGAAATTCTATAAAATCAAAGAAAAAAGCACATTTTGGACTTAATTTAGCAAGTTTAAAATGAAATGTAACAAGACAAATTATAAAATTTCATTTTTATAAAATGTTATCTTAATTTTATCATGGTACCCATTAAATTTTCCCAAAATACGTTCAGAAAAAATTAAATTAGCAAACAAAAATTAATGTAAAAATTCTGATTTTTTCAAATTTCTAGCTTTGTTACATTTTTATACTATGCAGCCATGCACTTTCTAAGTATCCATGTAGTTTTTACACCTCTTAATAAAACCCACATGGATGCCTAAACGTTTATATTTATAGGTAACTTGAATCTCTTTAAATAATCTCTGAAAAATCATAGGTACGATTTTCGTTTCACGGATAAAAATGCAAAATTCTCAGAAAGAGTTCTATTTCAGTAGTTTATATTTTCTAAGTCTATAAAAAATTTAAACTTCATTTGCGAATCTAAGAGATGGTCTCATAAAAGTCTTTTAACGTCTAACAGCGATTAATCTCTTTTTAAACGGAGATTTGCATTCCACCATTGGTTGGCTTCATGGGTTAATCGCGGTTAGCCGTTAAACGACTTTGGTGAGATCGGTCCTTAATTATTTAAATCAAAGATTATGTGCAAAATGTCTAATGTATGAGTATGATCGAGAAAATGTAATCCAAATGTGGCTCGGAATGGAACTCGTGAAATGTTTAATTGAAACATTTTAGGATATCATTTCACATATCGCATTTGTTATAGCATAATATTATTCCATTTATATCTTGATTATCATTATATAACTTTACCAATGTTTATGAATTTTAAATTGTTGTTTATTTATGAATGGTAATAAAAACTGTAATAATAAGGTATCGTATTAATCCATACTTCTTTGTCTGTCTCTTTATCTCTGTTTAACTATATATGTATATATATGTGTGTATATATGTGTGTGTATTTGTGAGTGTGTAACGTGAGAATTTTATTGTTTGATTACATGATTTTAGACAATTTTAATTTTAATTGCCCGGTCTTACTTGGCGATATCCAAACGACCTTAAGTAAATTGCGGTCTCTCCAATAAAGAAGCAAGTCCAACGTAGATTTTTAACTTTATTTTAGACTAAAAGAAATGTACATCTCTACCAGACGAGAGATCAGCATGGAATGATGACGAAAATACATTTCTTCTACAAATTTCCACTTCTACCACAGCAAGCAATCAACGCGAATTTTTTTCCCAAGAGATTAGCGTTGTTAACAGTCAGGGAGGAAAATAATCCTAAGAAAAGTGAACCATTTTTCTTGGGACAGCTGGAAAATGTGGCGAGTGGACAGAGAATCAGCATTTATTTCAAATTTAGCTTTCAGAGACGGGTAAAAGAATCTTCAGTCAGCTAACACACCTTTTAATTCTGAGATTTTGCCGCTGGGAATTCATGTATGAAAGACTGGGAAGGGGAAAAGAAAAATTTTAGATAGATATTTTAGGTGTAATAGTTTATATATATATATATATATATATATATATATATATATATATATATATATATATATATATATATATATATATATATATATATATGTGTGTGTGTGTGTGTGTGTGTGTGTGTGTGTGTCTGTCACGCAATGACTGCTCAAAGAGCCAGTGATGTCTGGATAATGTATTTATTCATGTATGTTGCACATTTTAACAGTCAACCCTCAAAGATGGCATAGAGTAGCTAGCTTCCACACTCTAACAAAGAAAAGACATTAAACCAGGGTTTCTCAAGACGCACTCTCCCAATCCTTACGTATCAAGTGCTTTTATAATGAGTTATTTAAGATTCATGCACCTACATTACAAGAGTGCACTACGTTTCTGCTTTCAAACAGTTAAATTATTAATTTTAGGTTTTTAAACCTGACTATATATATATATATATATATATATATATATATATATATATATATATATATATATATATATATATATATATATATAGCTTTCCGCCAAAACAAAATGCATTTTCAATTGGGCCTGTCAAGTGAATTAGATTATCCCGGATTATTTATGCAATTTTACCAAGGTGATAACTTGATAGCTGAAAAATACTTTTAAAAGGATGCTATTTTTAATGCAAATGCATTTTATGCTGCTAATTTACGGTTTAAGCAAATCTGGGTGGGAAACATGCCATGCATTTTTCTTATATTTAAACGGAAAATAATGTACAGATAAAGTTAAGAAATTTAGAAATATGCATGCGTTTCATTCTGCCAATTTAATATTTAAGCAAAGCTGGAAGTGAAAAAGCATTTCACGCTTTGCCTTCTAATGAACCAATAAATATAATTTAGGAATTTTATAAGTTTGGAAAACAATTTTTAATTTAATACGAGAACAGGTAGAGTTAGAGTTCTCTGAAATATTTTCAATGCTTCCTTAAAAGTTTTGAACTAAAATTTCTTGATACCGCTTTATGTACAGTCTTTATGCTATATTCTTCTTTGATATCAATTATACCCAAAAGTGAAATTCTTTCAAACAGACATTCTTACTTAAAGAACTCAATATTTTCTATATTTTTTTCTCTTACGAAATCTTTACGCTTTCCATAATCTTTAGTTAACGAAACTTGATACATTTCTTTTAATTCAAACCGGAACTGAGAGTTTCGCTTTTTATTCAAATTCTAATGTTTCAGATGAGATAGATCTTCAGATGTAATTCTGAGAACTAGAATGGACCTGATAGTGTTTAGAAAGATTTTATCAACTCAGCATTTTTAGTTTTATATTCTGGATTCCTTTGAACAATTTGAAAAAACAAATACTGAATTTGTCCTTGTTACATTAAAAGTATAATAGCTTTTAAATTTTATAAACAAGTCATATACGAAGCATAATTAAGACTACAGAGGATAGCCAGGAGGTCAAAATTTGTCTAAAAACATGATATTTCTATTTTAATGAATTGGGAAATATAGCTAAGAATCAGAAACAATGAGAGTTTTAGAGTAAACTTTAGCTGATAATTAATAAGTATACACACATACGTAATATATTAAAAGTATTACACATAAATTATCTATATAAAATTCTCCTTTTACCCCTTATCCTCCTTTTCCAGTAATTTCCCAGCAGCAAAATCTCACTGTTAACAATGTTGACTAATCTGCTGGTCTCTTGGGAAAAATTTCTGATTGATTGCTCGCTGTGGAGCGAAGTTTGTATTAGAAGTATATTTTCGTAATCGTTCAATGCTTGGATTTTGGCGTGTAAAGACATTTCTTCAGTCTAATATAAAAGTAAATTTCCCCCATAGACTTCGAGGTTGTTTCAGTGTTCCGACTACAAATACCTCTGCAAAATTACTTTGGTCTACCCATTATCCAATAAGCCGCGGCAGTTAAAAAATAATAGGGTCTAAAATTCACGTGTAGCGGTGAACTAAATTCTCAGGTTACACACACATACTTATATATATATTACCACAAGAGATAATACAGTAATTACTTATAACTGCTTTAAACATTTTAATACTTCTTACGGCAAATGTTTTCAAATTTTATAAGTGCTTGACTCATCTAGATGCATTTTTAACTACCATGTACCTTCAAAATGTATTGATAATTTTCCTTGTAGAAAAGAAAATAAAAATTAGCTAAAATTAATATATTTAGAACGAAAAACATTTATCCTTTTGGAAATTAGGTTAATTTTCGTACATATTATGGGCCGGGAAAGCAGACGTTTCACCTATTATTATTATTTTATTATTTTTCAGCTAATGTTTACGATAGAAACTAAGTTCTTTTTAAGGCCTGAAAATTCTCGTATAAATGAAAATTCCCCTATTATATGTAAAAGGGATGCGAGTGTAACATTTTCAGTATTGTTAATTTAGGAACAATTAATAATTAATAACTTTTAAAATTATTAATTAACAATTAAAATTTTAAATATATTTAAGTGAAAGTAATTTCACATAAATATATTCATTACAATATATTTTTGTTAGTACAACATAATAAATTTTGCAGCAGATTGGTCAAAAACAAAATTAATCTTACTAAAAGACCATTGTTTCCTGCACTATTCAATAATTCAATAAAACAATACTTTAATATGCATAAACTATCGTAAGTCATTATAAGGAGTAAAACTTTTTTATTAAAAGATGAGGAATGATTTTAAAAATTAATAAAAATATTTTAATTTCATTATGTTAATTTTTTAACTGTGATTAATTTAGTTGCACTTTAATTTATGTTTAAATGCGTATTAAGTTTCATACCTTTAAATTTCACACCTGAAAATTTACAAAATTATTTTGTAGCAAACACCTTTGCCCCATCTATGCTAATCCAAAATAGAGCTATATTTTATAAAAGAATAGAAAATGTTTAATTTTCGAATGAGCTTTCAGAACACATGATCATAATTATTTGGCACTCTCATATCTGAGCTATTTTGACTGTTTTGACACTGTAAAGTGAATATTTGGGGTAATTTTCGCATTTGTTTCTCTTTAATAATCTCTGAAGATTTATAGCTCATTACTAGCTTCTTCGGACCTACTATTTAAATATATTTCGATATTAAAACAACCCAATTATGCAAAACATAGTACAAATTTTAGCACAAATGTTAACTTTCGAGCGAGTCGACATATAGGAAGTTGTACATTATATCGCTCAATCATCACCACACTGGCAAACGTTTCAAAATACAAAAACAATTATAAGCATCGTGGCTACGTCTTATAATATTGTGTAACGTTTTTTAAAGAAAATTTCAATTTTTTTTTCGATATCCAATATACCATGGCTTGGTACACTTAGTTAAAAAAATTATGTAAACATTTCGTTACAATTGGTAAAATTTCTTATTTATCGAGGTCAACATAAATATCCTTTTTTGACAGACGGTTGATTCATCATATCTCAATTGACCGAAGAACTCAATTGACTCAAACGAAAAACGTGTGGAAATTTATATCTCAGAGTATCAAAAGTTGACTTGTAGAGAGAATCAGACTAGCAATCTAAATTACATTCGGACACCACAAAGTATTATCCAATCAACAAAATAACTCCCAGATATGTTAAAAATATATTTGGAAGTGATTATAAAACAAAACTATGAGAACATTTCGAATAAAACAGAAAATAACTTTTAAAAATTAAAAAAAAAATTTAAATTCGATTTTAAAAATATTTTTTTGGTTGAACCTGTGTGGGGGAGCGCTATTTAATGTACTTTTAGGCTATCGTGTAAATACTTAGCATGCTGTTATAGGTTTTCTCATCTATTCATAACTTTTCATAGCTCTAACTTAATAATTTATAAGAACCCTTTGAAACGCCTGTCATCTCCTTAACATTCAGTTATGATAAACCAAAATAAAAAATTTCTGATTTCAAATGAGCTTTCATGGTACACATGTGCATGAATGGAAATATATATCTCGTGCAGTTATTATCCCATTCGATTCACGTGCAAGCAATTTCCCGTGTTCCCATTCTCAAGCCGTTATAAACCGCAGAGTAATTTTTAGCGCTGCATTTCCAGAATTTATCCTTCTCTCCCCAGGCCTTCGTAATATGAAATTAACTTATATTAGTTCAAGGTCATAGAGAACAAAGTTTGAGACTGTGAGAATCAGTAGTAATTCGTGACACAAAACAATAAAAATATCCACATTATCATTCGACTTTGAAAATATTAGGTCTGATTTTTCACACGTCTCCTCCTGTATCATCTGTCATTTTAACATTCTTTGTGTCAGCATGGTTAAATATATCTCATGATGAAACAAACTCTGAGTAGTACTTACAATTTTCTATGTATCTCATATTTATTCTTCGTCATAGAACTCTTGGATACTACTTTTTTATTTGGATTAATGTATGGTAATATTTTGTAATTTAACCCTTTGCACTCCGTTGTCGCCGTATTTGCGACATTAAAATGATAACATTAAATCCACTGTAGCGGCTAAGGCGACACGGTAAGACAACTCAATAATGATCACTATACTCCATTTTATGCGACTCCATCTTTCTTTTACATCACAGGTATGTACTTGTAACTAATACAGTGCTGGAGTTATTGGTATCCTCTATGAGTTACTAGGCTGGAGTGCAAAGGGTTAATTTTATTAAATTTTATTTTCTCCACACCTTGCCTAAATATCTGATATTTCTTCATGATATAAAATAGAATTTCCTATGTAGATGGCTAGGCCTAAGGTTTGGTTTGGTTTAGACCTCTATGACCTACGTTTTAGCAACACGAGGGCTAATGAGACCCGGACCTACTGCTTAACCCCTTGAGGACCAGCATATCAATGCTATACGAGTCAACCGTTGTGAAAACCGTTGCCATTTAACGCCATATGGAAATTAAATCTAGCATTTAAAAATTAAAATAAAAAGTTCAGATCTCAAATTATGCATACGCGGTGCTGGTCTCTCAATATCAACCGGTGATCATCGGATGTAGGCGACGCTGGACTGATAAGAGTGAAATCGCTTCGTTGCGTATACGAGACGTTGGTCGTGAAGGAGTTAAAGCTGATTCCGAACGGCTACGAACATCCGTGCCACAGTGGGACTGGAACTCACGAAACCTGGTACCGAAGAGCAGCGACCATCGTTCTGCTTAGTCCTAAGCAGTCCTAAACATTTCTATCCTATGAAAATAAAAATGGATTGTAGTTGCATTCCTTTACATGCAATTTCTACAAAGAAATCTAATTTATATTTTATAAATATATTTTATATTTAAAAATTTATATTTAAAAATAAACATAAATGTTTGATTTTTGGTAAGCATTACTAAAGGATTCCAAACCAAAACCAGTTTTAAAACTGGAATTGCAAATATTTTAGGTATGATCGGTAATTTCTACAAAGAAATTTAATTTACATTTCATATCCTTTATTTGTATAATATTCGCTAAACACAAACAAGTTATACTTAGAAACAATAAAGTTAAGAGAAAACAGTAAAAAAAAGCCTATTACATAATCCATGTATCAAAAAATATACGTCATTGTTAAAACTTTTTATATTGAAGTTTATTTTACCCTGTAATTTTGTGACATGTGAGTTGTTTTTTTTTTTCGTAGAATTTATTTCTAAAAGAAAAGAAACCGAAAATTAAATAATTCCTTCTTTTATCACTTGCATCTATTCTTCTTTTCTGCAGTTCTGAAAACTTCTTGCATAATTACCTTTTTCATTATATGTACCCTGACTGGCTTACGCTGTAGATTTTCTTACAAAGCATGCCTGTAGGAACTCACATGTTTAACAAGCATCCAAGAATTGCATTTTAAAAATAAACATAAATGTTTGATTTTGGGTAAGCATTACAAAAGGATTCCAAACAAAAACCAGTTTTAAAACTAGAATTGCAAATATTTTAGGTATGATTGGTAATTTCTACAAAGAAATCTAATTTACATTTCATATAATTAACTTGTATAATATTCGCTCCACACAAACAAGTTATATTTAGAAATAATAAAGTTAAGAGAAAACAGTAAAAAAAAAGCTTATTACATAATCCATGTATCAAAAAAATATATATCATTGTTAAAACATTTCATATTTATGTTTATTTTACCCCGTAATTTTGTCTATGAGTTTTTTTTTTCTTCGTAGCATTTCTTTCTAAAAAAAAGAAACCGAAAATTAAATAATTCCTTCTTTTATCGCTTGCATGTATTCTTCTTTTCTGCAGTTCTGGAAACTTCCTGCGTAATTACCTTTTTCATTCTATGTACCCTGACTGGCTTACGCTTTTGATTTTTACACAAAGCATGCCTGTAGGAATTCACATGTTTAACAAGCATCCAAGATATGCATTTTAAAAATAAACATAAATGTTTGATTTTGGGTAAGCATTACTAAAAGATTCCAAACCAAAACCAATTTTAAAACTTGAACTGCAATTATTTTAGGTATGATCGGTAATTTCTACAAAGAAATCTAATTTACATTTCATATAATTTACTTGTATAATATTCGCTCCACACAAACAAGTTATATTTAGAAAAAATAAAGTTAAGAGTACAATTCAGAGTCATTGTTAAAACATTTTATATTGAAGTTTATTTTACCCTGTAATTTTGTGACCTGTGAGGATTTTTTTTCGTAGCATTTATTTCTAAAAGAAAAGAAACTGAAAATTAAATAATTCCTTCTTTTATCGCTTGTATGTATTCTCCTTTTCTTCTGTTCTGAAAACTTCCTGCGTAATTACCTTTTCCTTCTGTGTACCCTGACTGGCTTACGCTGTTGATTTTCACACAAAGCATGTCTGTAGGAACTCACATGTTTAACAAGCATCCAAGAATTGCATTTTAAAAATGAACATAAATGTTTGATTTTGGGTAAGCATTACTAAAGGATTCCAAACAAAAATTAGTTTTAAAACTGGAACTGCAAATATTTTAGGTATGATCGGTAATTTCTACAAAGAAATCTAATTTACATTTCATATAATTTAATTGTATAATATTCGCTCCACACAAACAAGTTATATTTAGAAAAAATAAAGTTAAGAGTACAATTCAGAGTTATTGTTAAAACATTTTATATTGAAGTTTATTTTACCCTGTAATTTTGTGACCTATGAGTTGTTGTTTTTTTTTTCGTAGCATTTATTTCTAAAAAAAAAGAAACCGAAAATTAAATAATTCCTTCTTTTATCGCTTGCATGTATTCTTCTTTTCTGCAGTTCTGAAAACTTCCTGCGTAATTACCTTTTTCATTCTATGTACCCTGACTGGCTTACGCTTTTGATTTTCACACAAAGCATGCCTGTAGGAACTCACATGTTAAACAAGCATCCAAGAATTGCATTTTAAAAATAAACATAAATGTTTGATTTTGGGTAAGCATTACTAAAGGATTCCAAACAAAAACCAGTTTTAAAACTAGAATTGCAAATTTTTTAGGTATGATCGGTAATTTCTACAAAGAAATCTAATTTAGATTTCATATAATTTACTTGTGTAATATTCGCTCCACACAAACAAGTTATATTTAGAAAAATTAAAGTTAAGAGTACAATTCAGAGTCATTGTTAAAACATTTTATATTGAAGTTTATTTTACCCCGTAATTTTGTGACCTATGATTTTTTTCTTCGTAGCATTTATTTCTAAAATAAAAGAAACCGAAAATTAAATAATTCTTTCTTTTACGGCTTATATGTATTCTTTTCTCCTGTTCTGAAAACTTCCTGCTTAATTACCTTTTCCTTCTGTGTACCCTGACTGGCTTACGCTGTTGATTTTCACACAAAGCATGCCTGTAGGAATTCACATGTTTAACAAGCATCCAAGATATGCATTTTAAAAATAAACATAAATGTTTGATTTTGGGTAAGCATTACTAAAAGATTCCAAACAAAAACCAATTTTAAAACTTGAATTCCAAATATTTTAGGTACTATCGGTGATTTTTCTAGTCTGGGTTTAGAATAATCAACAAGAAACGATCGTTTCCGAAGGGAATTGATATAAACAGAAGCATTTTCATAGCAGATAATAATATTTTATAGCCCAACATCACTCAGTAGAAAGAAACAAACCAGTAATTTAAAACCATCAGTGTTTCCTTTGGAAAGCAAAAGTGATGGATGCTGTAAAACAAAAAGTGCCCTTAAAATTAATGTGCAACATTCGAAAGACTATGGTGTTTGCGTATGGTTATATCAATACACGTATATTCTCATAGAAAATTTGGAAAATATATCTAAGAATGAAATGCTTATCAAAACAGTGCGGAAATGATCGTGTTCAATACACGTATATTCTCATAGAAAATTTGGAAAATATATCTAAGAATGAAATGCTTATCAAAACAGTGCGGAAATGATCAACATCGTGGTTCAAACAATGGCTTGTATTATTTTAAATAAAAGTTGTGTAATATTTTATGTTGTGAGAAGAAATATTTTCACACTAGATGATAGAATCACGCCACCACTTTTCAAAACGGTAGTTATGTATTCAAGGAAATGGATTTCGTGCATAACAGGTGTGTAATTCTCAACAATATCTTACAGAATCCCTGAAGTTGTTAGTGGAAAATAAAGGGAAATAAAGCTTCTGACTTGCTTGGGGATAAGAAATAAAATTTCATACTCCGTTCCAGAACTGAAAACAGTTCTCCATAATGTTTGGAGCCATTTAAAGGTGCAACACGTTCATAATCTCATTGAAAATATTGGGAATCACTGTTCTGCATGCTTGGCTACCAGAGGTAACAATACACCTTATACAACTGCGAAATTACATTTTTATTTTAAGTCCTTACGCTAAAGTGTAAACTATTCACCTTTGCACTTTTCTTTCAAACTTTTCTTTAGATAATCCCCTATATAATAATAGCCTAAGTTATCTGTCCGTATGTCCTCGAATTTATGAAGCGGTTGGACCTGAAATGGATAGAAACATCCATATTGGATTCTTCATGATATTTATCTAGAATTCAAAGAAACAATTTCACATCTTTTTCCTCTTTTTCGATCGTTTAATGCCATTATTTCAAGCCCTATTTTCCCCGGTTAAGAGCAGGCGATTAAATTCATCAATTTATCACATTATAAGTAGATGAAAATAACATATTTTTGTAGCATTATGACGTTATTCCTTTAACCATCTCATTTAATCATTTCTTAATTTAAATTATTTAAATATCATCTGCATTATTTTCATACGTTTTATCACTGAACTTAGATATTACGTAAATAATTTTCTTTTATATCTGGCTTAAATAATAGATTAGGTACATATGTGATAATTTTAAATTTAATCATCGATTATTTTTTGTTGCAATGAAAATTTTATCACCGGTATTAACAACAAATTCTTTTCATAAAAGTGTAGGAGTCTATTTCACGGACTAATATACATCTAGCGTTTAAGTTATATATCTTTCAAAATTAAGAAGTTTGATCGTTTGTGTGTTTGTTTTTTATACATAACCACACGGTTTGCAATCGATTCGATAAATTTTGACCATCATTCATATATACCGCCAAATAATCACCGTCAATATTAAAACCTCTGCTATCCATCCTATCGCGTAATATGACAATATAAATTGGCAACTAACATGCGATCAGTAAAGTTTTTTTTAATGTTAATTTTATAGTCTACTATGTCCAAATCTTTTCGAGATAATTCTAATTGCAAAATTTCTAATTTCTAAGTTGGCAATTAATATGCGGTCAGTAAAAATAAACAAATTATTGAGCGTGTACCAGATAATTTTCAGCCATAAAACAAACCATTTTTTTTACCTGCCTCACAGGGTACTTTATAATGGTGGAACATTAAAAATTTTACTGATCTCGTCATATGACGGGCTATATGCTAGTAAAAGAAAATAATATTATTCTTTCATATTATTTTCTTCTGTTATAATCATATAACACTCCCATACCACGTTTTCCGCCATTCTGACTTCGATTTTCTTAAATATTCACATAAAAATCTTAACTTTGGATACCATGAGTGCTTCCACTTGAAAATCAAAATCTCGACTTGGCCGAAAGATGCCTAGGATTTATCGTTAAATAAACACTTATATTTTTTAGATAATCTTCAATATTGCCTAATCTGATGATGGAAGAGAAAACCGTGTCGCTCATTAGGTAACAGTAATATGATGACATCTAGTGTAGTAAATTATCTCTCAGGCAAGGGAACTATAATGATTCTCATTGATATCAGTCTTCCTAAAGCTATCAGCAAGTTCAATATTATATTACATTTTATCTTTAAGAATTTCATCAGTTAAAAAAAGCTATTCCTTAAATTAAAATATTAAGCTAATACAAACAATGTAGAGTAACAGATTTCTTCCTTTCAATGGAGACAGTGTAAATGTGTACGGTATCAGACCACCAACTCTAAGACACTTCTCTTTCGTCTCGGAGAAGTTTTGCATTTAAAATAATAATCTGTATAAAACTGAAAATGACTTAAATGGGCTCACAAATCACTTTCAAGATTATAAACGCATATGTATTATTTTGCTTTAAAATAATTTTAAAGTCTTGAAGTAATAAAGTTCAGCAAAAAAGGATAGCATTCTAGAATTAAAAGTACTTATAGAAGTCTTTATTGGTAGTTTGGGAAATGAAATACACACACACACACACACACACATATATATATATATATATATATATATATATATATATATAATATATATATATATATATATATATATATATATATATATATATACATATATATATATATATATATGTATATATATATACATATATATATATAAATATATATATACATATATTAATACATATATACATATATACATATATATATATACATATATATATATATATATATATATATATATGGAGAGAGAGATACATATAGTTATATACACAAATATCTGCATTTGTACATACAAGTGCTGTTATTGTTGTTGTTGTTTATATGCCACTTGCACAATATAAGCACAATTGATTGGTATATATATATGGTTTGGAGAGACGGTCTACTTTTATATACACAAATAACCGGGACCTCTGCATTCCGTACATACATCCATGCCATAGTGGGATTGTTGTTGTTTCTCCATTCGCCATCGTTGCACAAACCAAGCACAATTGAGCCTGCAGGTTCTCATATTAAGGCTAATGGGAACGCCATTCGTTTTAATGAGCACCATTAAGGTAAAAGAACGACTTCGCTCAAGTAGGTCCTCGTAATTTTGAAGTAGGGACCAAGCAGAAGACCCATAGACTTGACCTGCCGCTCCCAGAGGTGTTAATCAAGAACTTGAAGGACATTGTGACCACGAACATATTTTGCGTGCCTCAGTCACCTTTAACGGATACGGAGGATCTTAGGCCATCTCGGGCACACATACAAATAAACTACCTCGTCAAAAATTAGACATCCATTATTTGAAAGTAAACCTGTCCAAGATTGACGAAGAGTGACGTAAGAAACTAGACTTCTTATATAAGGTGTTATAAGCTCTGGATCACGTAATTATCACAAATTATTATCTAAATAGGTAAGACAAAAAATTTAAGTGACTTTGTTGGGGCCTGATCATTGGTGTAAGAAGGGCTAATACTAAACACCTCAGAAACTTTTATAATCTTTTCAAACAACAGTATCTCGCATTTTAGATATCGGCATCTGAGAAAAAAAATCAACCGATAAGGGTTATTCAAATCGAAAAAGTCTGGTGAAGAACAGGAGTGCGACTTGAAAGGAGGCTATTTCGCATAGTCCACAGCATCAGAAAGGCATCAACTCGATAAATTACTGATGAATGTGAATCAGGTGTATCACTAAGCGTATCCCAATGCACAACAAATCGGACAATCTAAAGAATGAGTTTTAGCAATTAAGATTAAGACCATCAAGATTGATTTTAATATTAAAATTGCTTTTAATATTTTAATATAAAAATAGAACTTGAAAAATGTGAAAAAATAGCCTAGTCACATAAATTTCTTTTTCTGCTGCATCAGGTAGATGATAGAATCATAATATTGTGCATGAAGCATGAGTTAATTGACACTTCCTGGCAAATGACAACTATTCAGATAGAATCAGGTGTATAATTCCACCTGATTCTGGTGTGGGAAATGTTTTCCTCGGATACAAGTCCCTGAATATTTGAGGAAACAATTTTTACCATCATAGCTCACCTGAACATTTTTGCCTGTCACGGGTACTCGTTTATGGTTATAATATTGCCGCATAAAGAAACTTTGATAACAAACTCAGTAGTCGGATGGTCAGAGCACGAGATCCAGACCCAAAGTTTTTTGGTTCGGTGCTCGCCATTGCGGTTGATACAAAGTACGGATTTTTAATTTAAAGATGTTTCTTATTGTTGCCTTATGTTCTCTAACATTCTAGATCTTTCTTTATTATGTAAATTAGTTATTTCTCGAATATTCTGTTCGGGTATAAAAACTGATACCCACTAGTTGTAGGCAACTTCTCGATCTTGTAAACTTGCGCGTTGCTACTTAACTTCAATAAATTCGTCTGTTAGGCTAAATGATGTGTTCATTCAAATCTTCGTGACAATATTCTCTTATGGACCCGGTCAGTTTCAACTGTACCTCAACTGCACTTTCAATGCACCTTGCCACCGTGTTTGATTGGTGTCACATTGGTTTAAAGAACATAGATTTTTTAATATGCATCCATGGTTAGTTTATTTCTGTGACTTAAGACTAAGTTGAACTATCCCATCAAAGTTTGGAAATGCTACCATCCAATATTGTCCAACTTAGAATCACTATTATGTCATCATGGGCCAACACTCCTCAGAAACTGTATAAGTAATTTGCTGATTTAGTGCCAAGAAAAATACTATCTCTGATCACAGTTAAAGATAGTTCAACCACCTCGTTATTACAAGGTACATCTACTTTTTGGGCCACTCTGTATATATTTCTAAAAACTTCTCAGGGCTTCAATACAGCCTATTTATTTAACTAACAAAGGTAGGAGGACTAAGAAAAAACAAAATAAGTGAAACTAAGAAAACATACTAATACGCATTTTACAAATGGAATTAGACGGGGAAAAAACAAAACAAAAGTAAAAACTCGGCAAAGCATTGATGCGTGACTTCAAGAAAAAAAATTCTCTCCCCACACTTCTCCGGCGAATGGAAATAATTCGTTGTTTCCACGTGTAAATAATGTAAGAAAGAGGATGGAAGAAGGGGGGGGGACTACATCCTCTACCGCAGACACAAGGGGGAAAGGAGAACAAATGAAATATATAAGAAAGAAATATTTTGCAACTCAATCAGTCAATCACGTTATCAACGCTTAAAAGTAGATACGGATGATGCTATTCATATTCTTGATTTTTTTTTCTAAAAGGAATATTTAAAAAAAAAAAGAGGGAAAATTATCGTAAAATGTAACGAGTTCCCTCAGATGATATGCTTATTTTCCTAACATTAAAAGAAATTATTCTTTTTGTAACACTAGTTGAGATAAAATACCAACCACAAAAGTTTGTGAGTGATTCGGTTTCTGGAGTTCTTTTGAGTAATATCAGCAAGATAAGACCTAAAAGTTTTCAAATGTGTTTGCTAAATGTGGAAAAAGAAATAAATATATTTTATGATGCTGAAAGACATATAAATATTCAAAAATTTTGGTTTGGATCAACTCAGCCAACTTTTTGCTGCATGAGACCGAGACTTGCTTCTTAAAGTTGATTTCAAAAGGCTACGAACATTTATGAAAGTAATGAGATTCTATTTTATGGTACTAGAAAGCAGCACCCAACTTAATGCCCCAAATTGAAGAAAAGTATTTAAGTAAGCAAAAACACAAGTATGTCACACATATATATTCGCCTTAAATGAAAGGTTTTTTAGACCTTGTAAGGAACAAACGAAACTTTTGCCTACAGGCTCGTTTTCAAAAGCATACCCTATCTAATAAAGCCTAAGTTGTCTGTCCATCTGTCCTCGAATTTATTAAGCGGTTGGACCTGGAATGGATAGAAGTATCCCTATTAGATTTTTAGATTTATCCATATTGAGTTAGGGTTAGCAAAATTCAAAGCGAGTTCGAAAACGCCCGAAATCCACTCCTTCCCCCCTTTTTCGAGCGTTTAATGCCATTATTTCAAGCTCTATTGTCTCCGGGAAAGAGCAGGAGACTCAATTTATCAATTTATCACATAATAAATAGGTAAAAATAGCATTTTATCTAGAATTATTACGTCATTCCTTTAACCATCTCATTTAATTATTTCTTATTTTAAATTATTTAAAATATCGTCTGCATTATTTTCGAACTTTTTATCACTGAACTTAGATATTAAGTAAATAATTTTCTCTTATATTTGTCTTAAATAATAAATTAGGTACATATTTGATAATTTTAAATTTAATTATCGATTATTTTTTGTTGCAATGAAAATTTTATCACCTGTATTAACTAATTCTATTCATAAAAGTCTAGGAGTCTATTTCACGGACTAATAAATATCTAGCATTTAAGTTATATATCTTTGAAAATTAAGAAGTTTGTTCGTTTGTGTGTTTGTGTGTTTGTTTTTTTATACATAACTACAGGGTTTGCAATCGATTCGCTGAATTTTGGACATCATTCATATATACCGCCAAATAATCACTGTCAATATTAAAACTTCTGCTGTCCATCCTATCACGTAATATGAAAAATAAATTAAAGTTGGCAACTAGCATGGAGTCAGTGAAGATAAAAAAATTAGTGAGCGTGTACCAAATAATTCTCAACCAAAAAACAAATAATTGTTTACCTGCCTTATAGGTACTTTACAAGTCTAGAACATTAAAACTTTTACTGATCCCATCATATGACGGGCTATATGCTAGTATCTTTAAAGAAGACTTTTAGGTTGTTTGTAAACTATTAATTATTAGTAAGCAATAACTACTATTTAAGGCAATGGTTTTCTCTGTTTAAAATTGTATCGTTTGTTTGATCTCAAAATGTAATTTGACCATGATTTTTTTTCCTGTGCTTCTAAAATTCCCTGCATTGCTGTCTTTATTGTGTGTCACAAAACTGTGAGAATTTTTTACATATGAGTAACAAACATTAAATAAAAATATTCCAAAATCTGAAAGTGTTCTTTTCAGAACAGGTACAATGTTTATATAAATAAATTTTAAACAGTTATATTAGAACGAAAAATGATAAAAGGAAAGAAAACATTTTATAAACGCTTTATTTTTTAGTTAGTTCTTACAGAAAATTAGAGAGTAGATTTCTTTATATTCAATGCTATATTTAACTATATTAAAAGTGAAAACAAATTTTTAATTATAGCATTAATGGCCTGAGAAACATTTTGAATATTTTTAAATAAAAAAATTCGTAAGTTGTAATATTATACATAAATTCATAAGTTATATTTCATAAGTTATATTCATAAGTTATATTGTTTGTTTATGCCATTTCACTAAGCAAATATGATCAAAATATGTTCCTCCCACTCCATCTTAATATCTTTATTTCTGTATACATAAACAAATGCTCCCCCATACGTACGTATATATATATATATATATATATATATATATATATATATATATATATATATATATATATATATATATATATATATATATATATATATATATATATATGTATCTATATATATATATATATGTACATATATATATATATATATATGTATATATATACACTCATGTCCATAAATTAAGGATAATGAAGTTCAAGCAATGAAAGAGACAAAAGCAAAACAAATTTGACTTATTTGTAAAGTCTATTTATTAAACAAAAGGTAAAGAGCAAAAAAGATGCTATATGTTTGACATAATTAATAAAAATTGCGATTTATACTCCCTGGAGCAAATTTCAAAAAAGAACCTATTTACAGAAAACAGTATAACATGGTTAGTATGATGGTTAATACGGAGTATGTCTCCCGGACGATGCAATACAAGCGCTACAACGCCTACGCATGCTGAGTATCAGATTATCAATCTGATTTTAAAGAAAATTACACCACTCATCAAGCAATGCCCTCCGAAGTTCCGATAGACAGTTGGGAGGGGGTTTACGGGCTGCAATTCGTCGGCCAAGCATGTCCCACACATGCTCTATTGGATTCAAGTCCGGTGAGTTTGCTGGCCAATCCATACGGGTGATATCCTCCGATTGAAGGCATTCGTCTACAATGTTTGCAAGGTCAAGTCAGGCGTTGTCATCCATATACAGAAATTCAGGACCCATGGTGCCCCGAAACAAACTTACGTGTTGTTCCAGAATGACATCCCGATAGATGTGGCCTGTCATAGTTACACTCTGAACATGCAGGTCAGTTCTGGAACCAAGAATAATTCCTACCCAAACGAGCCATCCTGCACCACAGTAACGGTGTCGTTCAATGGTGTTTTCTTGGTGGTAACGGGTACCCGGCGCTCTCCATATGAAAGTCCGGCGAGAATCAGAATGTAAACTGAACCTGGACTCATCGGAAAACATCACACAAGACCACTGTTGCGGTGTCCACAATGCATGCTCTCTAGCCCAGCATCATCGCAGGCGACAGTGAGTTGCGGTAAGGGGAACACATCTGACAGGCCTACGAGCATATAGACCAATGTTCCCTAAGCGTCTGCACACGGTCTGCCTTGAAACTGTCGTACCGGTAGCTGAAGAGAGCTGACGAGACAGGTCTGATGCTGTGCTCAGTCTGTTTCTTTTGGCAGTAACTACCAAATACCGGTCATCATTCGGCGTAGTAACTCGGGGACGACCTGTGCTGTAACATCTACTCACATTACCATCATGTTTGAATCGTTGCCAAAGCCTGGAGATGACAATCTGGGCGATTCCAAGTTCCTCAGATACTTCCAGCTGGGTACGTCCACATTCCAGTCGTCCGATAATTCTACCACGTAAAAAATCCTCCAAATGTTTCCTTTGTGCCATAACTATGTGGTTATTGCACTGAAAGGCTTTTAAAGCGCTTGTGAACAATTTTACTTCTTTGCTACCATTCCTTATATACCCCTTTCATACACTCTCGTCATTGTGACGTACTATCCGCGCCATCTGATGGTTTCCTGCAATTTGCATATACTTCTTCAAGATGTGTGTGATAATTCTACAGGTGAATTTTTTATTTTAGAGCTCAATTTCTGTGTGATTCTGAATTATCCTTAATTTATGGACATGAGTGTATATATATATATATATATATGTGTGTGTGTGTGTGTGTGTGTGTGTGTGTGTGTGTGTGTATTCGAAATTCATCAAAATTCGAAATTCATCTCTTTCTTTTAACAGACAACATAAAAATTATTTTTGCCGTAGATTTCTAGTATTATTTTGGCATTTTGCTACCATTTGAACTGAGCTTTAATGTTGTCCATGTCACTTTGCGGAGTTTCTTGCAAATGGCAAGAATCTATTATATTATATTGAGCTTCAGTTGATTCATAATTATGCTTTAAGAGAAAAATAAAAGAAATTGGCTCACCATCTACTGTGTGAGTGTCGTCAATACATTTCAATGGTGCTTCTTAGTGGTTAAAATTTGTAAACCTCATATATATGTGTGTTTGTGTGTGTATAAACATTTACAAACTTTTAACTATAGAATGTAAACGTGAAGCAATACTTCATTTATTAACCAGTTGAAACACAGCTATGAATTAAAAATGAGACCAACGTTGTAATTACAATTACTTGCATCTAATTTTAAGCTTGAAAAAATGTTAGATATCAAAAAAGTTAGATACTTATATATTTTTATAATTATTAACCTCTTCCCGGTTTTTCCCGAGCTGAATTCGGGCAGGCGAAATGTACCATCCTGACTCATCCCGAGTGTAGATCGGGCACTGTGAAATTTTACATTGTGCAATCAGTCTTTCCCGAATTATTTCACATGTGGTTTTTATGGTTTCGAATGCTTTTGTTTACTTTTCTGGCTACTCGATTATTTGCTGCTTAAAGAGAGACAGTGGAGGGAAGTAGGTAAGGAGAGAAACAAGGTTCTTCTGTCCAGATTGCGATGTTGACTATGTGCAGTACTATGTTTTCGATTGTATCATACACGACCAAATTTTCATTAATAATTTCATAATCATTTATGCAAATGCATAGGATATAAATAAAATTTAATTCAAGATAAAAGCTAGGTATTCTAAGCTTTATATTTATAGTTAGTGTGAATTGACTCCAAAGTCTAATGATTTCTGCCATACAGAAAGCCAACTATACAAGTAAATTACTCATTTATTTCAATTGCTTTTTTTACATTAATTTTTAGGAAATTTTGTATGCGAATGAAGCTGTTATGTTAAAAAATCTATGTATGTATAAAAAATAAGCATAAAAAATTGGCATTTTTTGATCTATAATCCCGAAATAAAATGAACCTGGAAGGGGTTAAAGCTATTTTATGAAACTAATCAGTTCATAAAATATGAAGAATACTTAAGTTTTAAACCAGTGTGTATCCAAGTCAAGTAATATGGTTTTACATACATTTCAAAAGTAAATTAGAACATTAAATCTTTATGTATTTCTGTTTAATTTTTTATTTAGCTTATTTACTTGAACTATTAAGACAATAATCTATTTTATATGTGGAACTTTATTATTTTAATGACTAAATCAAGATGTATTAGTATTCTATTAATATAGCATACTTTAAATTTTTATCCTTTTTAAAATCAGCAAGCTCTGAGTATTTTAAAATCTCTGGTGACATTGTAAAAATATAGAAGTGTTTTTTTTAACCACTTAATATAAATGATAATGTAATAAGAATCTTTCAAATTTTTCAAATTATAAGATACTGCATAGTGTGATAGAATTTGGTAGTCTGCAGTTTAAGCCTGCAAATTTTATATTCATGATGATGTACTGAAAAATAAAAAAATAATGAGCTAATTAGGAAAAAAATAAAATAACAGAGAAACTCTGAAGATGCAAGTTCACTGATCCCTCTTACAAATACTCATCAATAACAAAAAAATTGATTACTTTGAATTAATACCAACCCTCACTGAACTACCTTTCAGGTACGTCAGATAAAGAACATTTTGCATTAATTAAAAAAACTGGTTCATTCACTGGGGATAGTTATAAAAATCATCCGCTATTAAAAAATATCTTTCGTTGCCAGTTTGAAAAAAGAAGTCTTGGCATAAAAATGTCTCGTTATGCGATCGTTATTATTCACGATGCAACTCTCGCAAACATGCGAACAGAATAAGATGCTCGCCCTGTGGGTATTTACCGAAATCCTTTAGTGAAAGGCCTTCCCAAATTAACCTACAGGGAGAGCCATCAATTCTCAGACGAAGGATAGTAGGATAATCGAATACCTTTGGGGGAGATGGTCTGAAATATTTATTGTAGTGAGTCAGGAGATCTTTGGGATGGTCGTTGGAATTCCAAAAGGATTGATTTAGGAGCGAGACTTCCTGAAATTTGATTTTGTAACCCTGACATAAACTGAGAGGATTTAAAATTTTCAGAACTAGAAGAAGTTCTTTGTAAGAAAGAAATATTTTGGTAAAACATCTCTTAAACTGATGTTTGCTAATAGTGAAGAACTAACACTTTAGTTCTTTTGATATACATTTCGCAATTTTTAAGCCAAAGTTTGTTTGAGGTCTTTGGATATCTTAATGCTGCACTTACACATTTTTTTTTTAAAGTCCATATAAAATTTCGTAATAAAATAATTCACAAAAAGAAGTTTCTATCCTGATAGCTAGAAATAAAAAATATATATCCCTATATAATAATATCCTAAGTTATCTCTCCGTCCGTCCTCGAATTTATGAAGCAATTGAACCTGGAATGGGTAGGGGTATCCATATTGGATTCTTGATGAGTTAGGGTTAGCAAAATTCAAAGCGAGTTCTAAAACGTTCGAAATCCACCCCTTCCCTCTTCTTTGATCGTTTAATACCCTTATTTCACTTAAATATTGTACAAATAAGTTTATTTTATATTTGGCTTAAATAATAGATTAGGTACACATTTGATAATTTTAAATTAAATCACCGATTACTTTTTGTTGCAATGAAAATTTTATCACAGGTATTAACAAGAAAGAGAAGTCTATTTCTAGAAGTCTATTTCACGAACTAATATATATCTAGCGGTTAATTTATATATCTTTGAAAATTAAGAAGTTTGTTCGTTTATGTGTTTGTTTTTATACATAACCACATGGTTTGCAATCGATTCGCTAAATTTTGGTAATCATTCATATATACCGACAAATAATTACTATCAATATTAAAACCTCTGCTGTCCATCCTATCACGTAATATGAAAAGATAAATTAAAGTTAGCAACTAACGTGTGGTCAGTAAGGATAGGAAAATTATTGAATGTATACCAGATAATTCTTAGCCAAAAAACAAACTATTTTTTTATCTGCCTCATAGGGTACTTTACATTTCTGGAAAATTAAAAATTTTACTGATCCCGTCATATGACGGGATGTATGCTAGTTATATATAATATAATAAATTACAATTAAGAAACAGATTATCTACAATGTAATTGTAGTTTTATTCACTTTCTACTTTGGTCAAATTATAATAAAATAGATGGTTTGGTATCAAATTGGAAAACAAAGTTTTCTTCTTCTATTTTCTTCTTCTAGCTAATGAAAAAACTTCTAGTTTTTTCATTAACTAGAAGAATCCATTAAAAATGAATTACAACTCGCATTTGACATAGTGCTCATTTTAAGCTCCACCCAGTTTCTTTCTCTTTCGGCACAAGTTGTAATATTACTTAGTTTATATGGAAAGATGGCCGAAAAATAGTGCTATTGTGAATAGTGGTGGGATTAATAAAAGATAATTGTCTTTTCTTAAGTGGGGGCTTGCTCCCATCAACACAGAAATATATAATTCCTTTATTTACAGAATTGATTTATATACAGAAATATATATATGATTTATTTTGGATATTCTCAAAGTGCTTCAACCCAGAAATGTCTGATAAAAATCATAGAGTTGATTCAGAGTTCCATGGTCTTAAAGATGAATGGATCTGGAAATATTTTTACAGTTGTTAAAATTTCAAAATAAATTATATCTGCCCTGTAATTTTTATTTCTCTTACTTTTTTGGCCCACTCCAAAAAATGCCCATCTCTGCTCTAAGTTCTCGTTGAGGTTGTGTTGACATAACTGGTGGTTTGTTCGATTTCTGGGAGCCGTAGATTGCAGTAACTAGTAGGTAGAAAAGACAGAGGTTTACACTGTGGTTATATAATGACAGCCTGTAGAACATCAAGAACCACATGTAGAAATGCATATCTTTCTTTGTGGTGACATGTACAGAAGTCTCAAGAATACTAAACAATAATTAAGTTTCTGTTACTTTTTGTAATAATCAAAGGTTTATTATGCCTCCTTGTACTACATATATCTAAAAATATTATTTCCTAGGTGAGGAAAGGTACAGAAATATATACGATGAAATTTGAAAAAGAAAGTCTAAACATAAATCATTAAGTTTTAATTATTACTTAGAAACAATCTAGATTTCTAGATAAAAGTTATTCTTTATTTTAAATTTTTGTGCCTAATTTTGTAAATGATAGCTATTAATAGTGATTTTTTGGTTTATTGTATAGAAGCCATAGATTTAAGTAACCCACAGCGTAGAGAAGATAGGGGTTATAAAATTGCGGCCTTCAGATCAAGAATCACTGCGAGAAATGTGGGACTCTTAACATGATGGTTATATGGTGACAAAGTAGTAAAGTTCAAGAATACTGAATAAAAATTAATTTTCTGTTATTTTTTGTAATGATCAAAGATTTATTATGTCTCCTCGTACTATATCAATCTAGAAACATCAATTCCTATGTAAGAAAAATTAAAGAAATATAAAAAGTTAATTAGTATTAAAAGTATAATTTAGTTTTAATACGTAGCATTACGGTCAATTTTTAGCAACATAAGATTAATTTAGGTGATAAGAATTTTAATGTAGAATGTAAAAAGAGAATACACGTTTTATTATTTACATTTATTGGCAAAAATAAATGACTTTTGTTTTCTTTGGGTTTTAAGGCACTGAATCTGTACATACTGTACCAAACACAGGTAAACAAATAATCAAAAAGGGTTAAAGTCTAACTAATTCAAAAATCAGAGTAAACAAAATCTACACCTGTGGAAACAGTCGAAGTTGTATCTGATGGTGTAAAGCACCAGGAAAAAGGAGGTTAAAAAGGTTTTCTTGTGTGCTATTCAAAGAAATAATGTGAGAAAAATTAAAGAAATATATACCATAAAATTTTAAAAAGGTCTAATTTTAAATCATTAAGTTTTAATTATTATTTAGAAATAATCTAGATTTCTAGATAAAAGTTATTCTGTATTTTAATTTATTCTTTTGTGCCCAATGTTGTAAATTATATCTATTAATAGTGATTTTTGGATTATGGTATAGAAGACACAGATTTAAGTAACCCACAGTGTAGAGAAAACAGAGATTAACATTATGGTTATAAAATTGCGGCCTTTGGAAGATCAGGAATTACTGGGAAGAATGTGTGACTCTGTACATGGTGGTTATATGAAGACAAAGTAGAGAAGCTCTAGAATACTAAACAAATATTAAGTTTCTGTTATTTTTTGTAATTATTAAAGGTTTATTGTGCATCCTCGTACTATATAAATCTATATATATTAATTCCTAGGTGAGAATAATTACAGAAATATATACGATAAAATTTAAAAAAAGAAGGTCTAAACTCAAATCAATAAGTTTTAATTATTATTTAGAACTAATCTAAATTTCTAGATAAAGGTTATTCTTTATTTTAATTTAATTTTTTGTACCTAATGTTTCAAATTATAACTATTAATAGTTATTTTTTGGTTTATAGTATAGAAGACACAGTTTTAAGTAACTTACAGTGTAGAGAAGACAGGGGTTCGCACTATGGCTATAAAATTGCGGCCTTTGGAAGATCAGGAACTACTGGGAGGCTCTGTACATGGTGGTTATATGATTACAAAGTAGTGAAGCTCAAGAATACTAAACCAAAATTAAGTTTCTGTTATTTTTTGTAGTGATCAAAGGTTTATTATGCCTCCTCGTGCTATCTAAATCTAGAAATATTAATTCCTAGGTGAGAAAAGTTACAGATATATATAGGATGAAATTTAAAAAAGAAATTCTAAACTTAAATCATTAAGTTTTAATTATTATTTAGAAATAATATAGATCTCTAGATAAAAGTTATTCTGTATTTTAATTAATTCTTTTGTGCCCAATATTGTAAATTATAGCTATTAATGTTTTGGTTTATAGTATAGAAGCCACAGATTTAAGTAACCCACAGTGTAGACAAGACAGGGGTTTGCACTATGGTTATAAGATCAAGAACCTGGAAGAAATGTGTGACTCTGTACATGATTATATGATGACAAAGTACAGAAGCTCAAAAATACTAAACAAAAATTAAGTTTCTCTTATCTTTAGTTAATAATTAAAGGTTTATTAAGCTTTCTTGAACTACATAAAACTTGAAAAATTCCTAAGTGTGAAAAATTACAGAAATATATGTGCTAAATTTGAGAAAGAGGTCAGAAATTTAATGATTTTGTGATACTACTTTTACATTTAAAATTAAATACACATAGATAATATCCGAAAAGTAATAACTGTCAAATTATTTGAGTGCATGAAAAACATTATCCCATAATTTTAGACTCACTTGAAGAAAAAAAAAGAGATTGATAAATTATTTTTTAGAGAAATTTTTTTTATTAGAAATTGAAGAATGAAGAGATTATTTTTTGTTAATAATTAAAGGTTTATTAAGCTTTCACTGAACTATATAAAACGTGTAAAATTCCTAAGTGAGAAAAATTACAGAAATATACGTGTTAAAATTTGAGAAAGAGGGCATAAATTTAATGATTTTTGCGATACTACTTTTATATTTAAAATTAAATACACATAATATCTTAAAAGTCATAACTGTCAGACTAATACCGTGCATGAAAAACAATATCCCATAATTTTAGACTCACTTGAAGAAAAAAAAAGAGATTGAAGAAATTATTTTTTAGAGAAATTTTTATTAGAAATTAAAATAGATTATATTTAGTTAATAATTAAAGGTTTATTAAGCTTTCTTGAACTACATAAAACTTGAAAAATTCCTAAGTGTGAAAAATTACAGAAATATATGTGTTAAAATTTGAGGAAAGAGGGCATAAAATTTAATGATTTTGCGATACTACTTTTACATTTCAAATTAAATACACATAATATATTAAAAGTTATAACTGTCAAATTATTAGCGTGCATGAAAAACAATATCCCATAACTTTAGACTCACTTGAAGAATAAAAAAAAAGATTGAAGAAATTATTTTTTAGAGAAATTTTTTTTATTAGAAATTGAAATAGATTAATTTTAGTTAATAATTAAAGGTTTATTATGCCTCCATGAACTGTATAAAACTTGAAAAAATCCTAAATGAAAAAAATTACAGAAATATATGTGCTAAATTTGAGAAAGAGGTCAGAAATTTAATGATTTTGTGATACTACTTTTACATTTAAAATTAAATACACATAGATAATATCCGAAAAGTAATAACTGTCAAATTATTTGAGTGCATGAAAAACAATATCCCATAATTTTAGACTCACTTGAAGAAAAAAAAAGAGATTGATAAATGCTAAATGGCAACCTCAACCCACCAACTCCTTGATATAAAGTCTAATAACTTTAATATCAGCCAGAATTTATGTACGTGCAACGAATGTTCCTTAAGCAGGTACAGCATTTGATTTTCATGACTGAGACAGGCTTGGCCCATGCATCTCTATATAATATTCATGAAGCAAAACCACATCCAGGATCCGTAATTTCCTGTAAGGTGCTTAAAAGATTGTGACCCCTTACTATGTTATTTTTCGCTTTCTTGCAACTAATATGTCCTATTGCACCGAGTTCTCGGAATTTCGCGAGACTCACATTAATCACATCGGGTCGGCGAAAACTGAAGGCTCTTCAAAATTCAGTGACTCTAATAACTGGTCTGAAACCCTTCATTCGAGTTATTAAAAAACTAGATCTTCAAATGAAGACAGGTAATATAAGACATTAAGATAAGAAAGTGGGTGTGCGTGTTTGACACATATATCTGTTCATACTAACTAATAGACAAAAAATACCCATCAATAAATAACCATTTCCAATATAAATGATCACGCTTGTAACTATCAGCTGTATATTACTTTCCTATTACAATTTGGCCCTAAATGGGTTTTCAAGTTAACGACGTTTCCATTAAAAACTCGGTTTCAGTCGTAATGCATGTATGCTTTGGCTGATAATAAACTACAGATTATTTAAGGAAACACAGCACCTATCGAGCTGAAACGACATTAATAAAACAACATATTTTTTAATCAATAAAACATTTACTTATATTTGTAAAAAATATTTTTTACAAATATAAATAAATAAAGATTTGTTTTGTTTAGAATAAAATTTTTCCTACATAATTAGTAAGGGCTTAATTAAAAAAATATTTTGGTTTTCTTATATGAAATAATACAGTTCAAAGAAAACATGATATATATATATATATATATATATATATATATATATATATATATATATATACATATATATACATATATATATATATATGTATATATATATATATATATATGTATATATATATATATATATATATATATATATATATATATATATATATATATGTATATATATATATATATAATATATATATATATATATATATATATATATATGTATATATATATATATATATATATATATATATATATATATATATATATATATATATATATATATATATATATATATATATATATATATATATATATATACATATATATATATACATATATATATATATATATATATATATATATATATATATATATATGTATATATATATATATATATATATATATATATATATATGTATATATATGTATATATATATATATATTTGTATATATATATATTATATATTATATATATATATATATATATATATATATGTAGATTATATATATATATATATATATATATATATATTTATATATACATATATATATACATATATATATATATATATATATATATATATAATATATATATAATTATATATATATATATATATGTATATATATATATATATATATAAATATATATATTTGTATTTGTATATATACATATATATATACATATATATATATATATATATATTTGTTTATTTGTCTATTTATATTTTTGTTTATATATTCCAATATAAAATACTAAAAGTTGGTTAAAAAAGTTAAATAATTTTAGATCTATCGAGATTTAACTGAATAACTAAATTTACGCGCAAAACGCCCGTACAATTCCGCTGCGAAATGTACCCGCACAGAATGTGTTAATATCATTCCGATGTAGTGTGCCGTAAAGTATATGTCATGATTACGTCGTATTTGTAATCATGTATTTATGTTCATATATTTATCTATTTATTTTTTTAATTAATTATCACGTGTATGTACGGTGTATAAGCTTAGCCTCGGCTTATCTATCCAAAATTACGGTAATTTTAATTGATGACATATAAAAATAAAGCCTGAATACTAAAAGGGTTAAGGTTATATTTTTTTCAGTCCAGGAATGCAACTTGAATTAATTCTTGATATAAAAATTCGTATTAAATCAAAGTTCTTCCCATAAAGGATGATTTGCGTCAAGCACAAGAAGATGAATATCTAATTATGTGTAAGTAAGTACAGTTAAAATAACTGGCCCACCTATCCACATAGGTTTAGTGTTTTGTTTAGAAGAGGAAGGAGGTAGATTCCTGTAGCCCACACACCTCTCCATCAAATGCGCATACCTTTGTGATCGAAGTGTTTACTGCGTTCCGAACTATAAGCGCAACAGCTGGAGAAGCCAAAAAGCAATGGGAAGAGGGGATGGGGAGAAGAGGAATAACGCAAAAAGAAGAAAGCAGGGAAAAAAAAGTAAAAGTAATTTCTTGCGCCCGAGGGGTGAGCGCCGGTCGCGGTCTGCCGGTCAAGCGTCCACGGGCCTGAGAGAAGCAGAAAAACAGGGCCGATGACATCCCTCGATGGGTTGAGGGACGGTCAAAGACTCTCCCCGCTGGTCACTCGGCGACCTTGGACCTCGGACACACACACAGGTGGGGACCTGCCCGCTACAAATTTCGCCCCGTTTCGTGAGGGAACGCCATCCATCTCGCGGTGGATCGGCCCGAACAATGTTCTTCAGACAAATGCTGAACGGAACATGAGGAATTATTTCTACCATTGACCGAGGAAGAACACGCGATTTGATTCGAGAACGGGGGAGGTTAACACCAAAAGTCATGACAGGGAGGGGGAAAAGGGATTTAAACTGAACTTATAGCTAAGGGTGAGGAAATCGAAGATTTAAGTACTAACTTATATACTATAGTTTACTAAAGTTATATATTATTACCCTTTTCCTCATACGATAGAGTTTCGATATACTCCCCACCAAACTAACAAATACTCGATTCCTGAAGCTATTCTAAATGTTCTAAAAGCAATCCTTTTCTGTTATTTAACAAATGAGGAATTTTATTTAAATTCTTTATCTCTTATTTATTTATTAGTAATTTATTATTTAATTAATTTATTTATTATTTAATTAATTTATCTATTAATAATTTATATTATTTATTTTTTTAATAATTTTGTTTAAAACTATTTCTTTGCAATCCACATTATTATCTTTTAATTGATTAATTTATTTATTTATTAATAATTTATATATAATTTATTTATGAATAGTTTATTTGAAATTATTTCAGCTTTATGTAACGGAAAATCTTTGTTAGCGTTATTTAGTAGAAAGTTACCTCTGTGTACTCGAAATCAAACTGATTTTGTCAATCTAAAGATAAATAATTTTTATTTCAGAGTTCATGTGTGGTATAAGAAGAAATAACTGGCAAAAAATAATTTAACTATTTCTAGCTCCGACATATTTCTTATAATTCTGTGTAGATTTAAATTTATTCTTACCGTACATTTGAAGTGTTTACCACACACGCTAATGGAGATACGCATTACATATAGTGTTATATTGTCCTACATTTCACATCATCCAAAATATCATACCAGAATAAAAATGGTGATTTTCTAAAAGGAAGGTTGGTGCTTTAAGTGTGGTGATGGTACATCAGAAATCTTGCTGATAATAAAAGAATATCTAAGATACCAACCTTATACATTTTTGCCTTATATTGTATAAATTCTATCTATTAACTTCCCGATAACCCGACATTTACTTGCTTCCTGAACCAATACGTGAAATCCTAAAACATTCTAAACAATCATATTAGAATTAGCATATAGCCCGTCATATGATAGGATCAGTAGAATGCTTTCTTGATATACCTAAATAAGTAATAAGATACATGCTTATTTGTCCGTGACTTTATCTTCCTCGAATTTATCTTAGAAGTTTAGAATTATTTCGAAAAGTTTTGGACATGGTAAAATATAAAATTAACATTAAAAAAACTTTATTGATCGTATGTTAGTTGCCAATTTATCTTGTCATATTACGTGATAGGATGGACAGCAGAGGTTTTAATATTGACAGTGATTATTTGGCGGTATATATGAATGATGTCCAAAATTGAGCGAATCGATTGCAAACCGTGTGGTTATGTATAAAAAACAAACACACAAATGAACAAACTTCTTAATTTTCAAAGATATATAACTTAAACGCTAGATATTTATTAGTCCGTGAAATAGACTCCTAGACTTTTATGAAAAGAATTTGTTGTTAATACCGGTGATAAAATTTTCATTGCAACAAAAAATAATCGATGATTAAATTTAAAATTATCACATATGTACCTAAACTATTATTTTAGCCAAATATAAAAGAAAATTATTTACGTCACATCTAAGTTCAGTCATAAAGCGGATGAAAATAATGCAGACGATATTTAAATAATTTAAAATAAGAAATGATTAAATGAGATGGTTAAAGGAATGACGTCATAATGCTAGAAAAAAGTTATTTTTACCTATTTATTATGTGATAAATTGATAAATTTAATCACCTCTTCTTAACCGGGGAAAATAGGGCTTGAAATAATGGCATTAAACACTTGAAAAGGAAGGAAGGGATGGATTTCGAACGTTTTAAAGACGACAGTATATTTCGATGTGATATGAAGCGTATTTATACCAATTTATTTTAGAATCGGATCGATAGATTAGGAGAAGATAAACTTAACTCGCTTTGAAATTTAATAACCATAACTCATCAAGAATCCAATATGGATGCCTCTATCCATTCCAGGTCCAACCACTTCATAAATTCGAAGACAAACGGACAGATAACTTAGGCCATTATTATATAGGGGATATTTATGGGGATAGGAGGTATGCTATTAGAGTATAACTATATTTTTATTATGTAAAAAATATTCTTAACAGTGGTATTAATGTACATGTAAAATCCACATTTTATTAGATATGAAAAAAACATTGTGAAAGGAAGATATAAAAATATGTTTCAAATGAGTAACTTTTTACTGTAGAAATTCATTCATGATGCATAGATCATTGACTCTTTTGAGTTCAATTTATATAAATATATATTTAAGAACAATTTTATTGCTTATTTTTCTAATATAAACATGTTAAGCACTCATGTAAAATTGCATTGCTCTATAAATATAACACATTGAGTTTTGATAAATATTTTTTACTCCCAAATCACCATCTCGTAGATAACAGACCATTCTAAAACTAGAATGACGCTTTCAATATTAAAAAAAAAGTGTTGTTATAATCTTGCTTATGTGTATGAGGGTTGTTTTGGTTTACTATTCTATAAATTCAAACATAAAAATATGTAAATCTTCACCTGAATTATTATTACTAAGACTAGTATAACAAAATGTCCATTTGGCTAAAGGTTTACTGACTTTCAAAAATTATTTTATATTTCTATATGAAAATATTTCAAGTAAAGACCAAGAGATATAAAGTTTCATTGTCTTTCCTTTAATAACATGTGCATACTTTCTTTCTAGTTTTAAAACACTATCTGTTTAAACATGATTTCAGCAAATTCACAAATAAAATTCACAAATAAATATTTTGAAATGGTAATATGGCATATTTTCATAAAGTAAATTAATATCTCCAAAAGACTTATAAAAAATGTTTTTTAAGATCAGCATAGAATGGACATTTTATATAACCTACACTACATATTTTTTATGTTACATTAGACTTTATTTTATGTAACATTCACCAAACTAATAGCTGAAACGAAAAATTCAGCCAACAAACAAACTATATTTAAAGCATTTTTTAAAATTTCCAATCATGTAAATCTTTAAAAATTTCAAACGATAAAATATTCGAAATATTTATTTCTTCCATAAACTACTCAAGGTGCTTCAACATTTTATTATTTTTTTATCTTGGCTTTTAAACACTTTTTTTTTTTTTTAGATAGAATTTATTTTAAACTTATTTTTAAAGTTATTTTCTAAGTTTTCTGATAGAAAGTGACCTGTGAATGTTTGAAATCAAATTGAATATCTTCGATCAATAGCAATTTTTTCAAAGTTCATCTGTGATAAGAAAACGAGTAATTGGCAATAAATAATTCCAGTATTCTGTAGCGTCACACTGAGTATTGCTAAAATTTTTTTTTACTCCAAAATCTCCATATGGTAATTAACATACGATTCTAAAACTAGAATGACGCTTTCAAAATTTTAAAAACAAAGTTTTGTTATAATCCTGCTTATGTATATGAGGGCTGTTTTGGTTTACTTTTCTATAAATTCAAACATAAAAATATGTAAATCTTGCCCTGAATTACTATTACTAAGACCAGTTATTGCATAAATAACAAAATGTTCATTTGGCTAAATATTTACTGACTTTCAAAAATTATTTTATATTTCTACATGAACATATTTAAAGTAAATACCAGGAAATATAAAGTTTTATTGTCTTTCCTTTAATAATTTTGCATACTACCTTTCTAGTTTTAAAGCACTCTGTTTAAACATGATTTCAACAAATTCCCAAATAAATATTTTAAAAAGTTATTTTGATAAAGTAAATTAATCAGATCTCCAAAAGACTTATAAAAAATGTTTTTAAGATTGACGTCTAATGGACTTTTTATATAACCTAGACATTTTTTATGTTAAATTCACCAAACAATAACTGAAAAGAATAATTCAGTCAACGAAGAAACTATATTTAAAGTATTTTTTAAAACTTTCAATCATGTAAATCTTTAAAAATTTCAAACTATAAAATATTTCATATATTTATTTATCCCATAAACTACTCAAAGTGTTTCAACATTTTATTATTTTTTTAATCTTGGCTTTTAAATAAATTCTTTTCTGGAAGATAGAATTTATTTTAAACTTATTTTTTAAAAGTTTTTTTTTAAATTTTCGGATATAAAGTTACCTGTGAATGTTTGAAATCAAATTGAATATCTTCAATCAATAGCAATTTTTTTAAAGTTCATCTGTGATAAGAAAACGAGTAATTGGCAATAAATAATTCCAATATTCTGTAGTGTCACATTGAGTATTGCTAAAATATTTGTTACTCCAAAATCACCATATGGTAGTTAACATATGATTCTAAAACTAGAATGACGCTTTCAAAATTTTAAAAACAAAGTGTTGTTATAATCCTGTTTATGTGTATGAGGGCTGTTTTGGTTTACTTTTCTATAAATTCAAACATAAAAATATGTAAATCTTCTCCTGAATTATTGTTACTAAGACCAGTTATTGCATAAATAACAAAATGTTCATTTGGCTAAATATTTACTGACTTTCAAAAATTATTTTATATTTCTACATGAACATATTTAAAGTAAATACCAGTAAATATAAAGTTTTATTTTCTTTCCTTTAATAACATGTTCATACTTCCTTTCTAGTTTTAAAGCACTCTGTTTAAACATGATTTCAACAAATTCCCAAATAAATATTTTGAAAAGATATTTTGATAAAGTAAATTAATAAGATCTCCAAAAGACTTATGAAAAATGTTTTTAAGATTGACATCTAATGGACTTTTTATATAACCTAGACATTTTTTTTATGTTAAATTCACCAAAACATAACTGAAAAGAATAATTCAGCCAACGAAGAAACTATATTTAAAGTATTTTTTAAAACTCTTAATCATGTAAATCTTTAAAAATTTCAAACTATAAAATATTTCATATATTTATTTATCCCATAAACTACTCAAAGTGTTTCAACATTTTATTATTTTTTTAATCTTGGCTTTTAAATAAATTCTTTTCTGGAAGATAGAATTTATTTTAAACTTATTTTTTAAAAGTTTTTTGAAAGAAAGTTACCTTTAAATGTTCGAAATCAAACTGAATATATCAATCAATAGCAGTTTTTTCAAAGTTCATCTGTGATAAGAAAACGAATGATTGGCAATAAGTAATTCCAGTATTCTTTAGCTTCAATGTACTGCAAACATTTGTAAGGCGGATTTAAACTTTTAAATACCGCACATCAATGCCTTAACTAGTTCCTTTAGCACCCGTGGCAAAAAACTAGTCTGTGTCCCTATCACCAAATTTAGTGAGATAATGTACACATATTTTTTTCTATATCATACATTCAGAATGAAATTAAAATATTTTGTTAATTCTTAAAATATTCCTAGTATATTAATTTATATTTTTTCTATATTTACCTTAATAATACTTTAAAGTATTTTTAAACATTTTGAGGATATTATTTTGCTGATAAACTGAATAATTTATTTATGGGAAATAATTTTTATTTAGACGTCAGATATTCATATAAAATCCTAAATTTAAATTCAGTTTTAAAAAGTTTAATAAATTCAAAGTTTAAAATGAATACCCGGATTTGTATTAAAGCATATTAGGGGTATCAGGTAAACATTTTGTAAGTATCTAAAACAAGTTTAATCTCTAGAAAAAAAATTTAAAAATTCATAAAAAATAATTTTAAGCACACTGGATTTTATAATTTAAAAAGTTATTTTTCAAATTCTTAAAACATTTTTACTCTACTAAAATCAAAATTGATTTGTGACTCTTTCATTATCTTCAGTCATTGTGCTATGAATATCAAATCATTTACCATGTTGGAAGTTAGCTAAAAATTAAATGATCAACTAAAGATAGTCTTATCTCATAAAATACATCCGCAGTTGAGAAAAAGGTTAATCTAATACGTCATTATTTCTACGCGGGGCGAATTGTCCTCTTTCGGATCCCATTTTCCTCATGGTGCAGCGCCCCTAAGACTGATGAGCCCGTGGCAAATGCCATCTTTGCCAAGCCCTAGTTATGGTCCTGCCGCACATTCGGTATAAGTAGCTAGCTCGATTGCATACCACATCCAAGGATGGCGGTTCAAATACCACGTAGTGCTTTAGAGTTCTTTAGAGTTGAACACAATTTCTTCTCAGGCTGTAGATTATCTCAGAAATCTTGGATTTCATTTGTTAAGAGAACTATAGTGAACTTTTTACTGCAATAAAGTAATTTAGATTATTGTCTACTACTTAAAGCTGATCTTGCGAGGCTGTATCATCCATGTTAGTAGTAGGATTCAAACACATAACAACAGAGAATAACTTATTTATTCGGTCATATAGTCTAACAGCATGACTTAATACACCGATTAAAAAATATAGTTTGTAAAAGTAAAAATTTCTCTTTGTAGATGTCTTTTTGTTATAGTTTATGTGCCTTTTTATCCCCAAATTTCAAACTCTGGTGAAAAAAAAAAATTGATTCTCATTGAGATTATGAGAAACTAAATTTAAATAAGAACTGTTCCCTTTTTTTAGGGAAAGGGGCTATTTTTGCTGTCATTTCATCTGCTGTCATTTTCATTCTGCTGAGATCTTCATTTTTGGTACCGATTTCTCCAAATTTATCTTGGTATGGATAACTATTAAAAAAATTTTTCTGACTGGAAATTCAACTCAAGTGATAATGCCAATTGATTAAAAATGATTACGAACGGCTATACATATTAATGTCTGCAGTGGGATTTGAACCTAAGAACTTTAGCATCGATAGACAATGAACACGTGTTCGACTACGTTTCAATTGATATTTTATAAAAAAAAAACTTAACTTTCTAAGGACGGACAAATCATACATGCAATTCCTTCTAAATGGGCTGAACGACGGTCGGTTGGTTAGTGTGCTGGCCTTCGGTAATAGAGTTCGTGGGTTCGAATCCCACAGTGGCATGGATGTTCATAGCCGTTCGGAATCGGCTTTAACCTGTAGGTCCCGGTCTCATTATCTCTCGTGTTGCAAAACGTAGACCGTAGCACTCCAAACCAAACCTTCTAAATGGACTCCTACAATGCTCTAATAAAGACAAATTTTATTGTAAAAGACATTAGACTACATCTAATGATATCAAGAAATAGTCAATAAATGTTCCATTAAAAATTTCATGTATGATATACCCGTCTACTAAATTGATTTAAAAGACTTTGTTTGTGTCATACACTCCTCCTAAAGGGTTAAGACGTTTTAGGTGAAACTTTTTTCTCAACTGCGGATGTATTTTATGAGATAAGACTATCTTCAGTTGATCATCCAATTTTTAACTAGCTTTCAACTTGGTAAATGATTTTCATAGCACAATGCTTAAAGATAATGAAAATATCACAAATCAATTATGATTTTAGCAGGGTGAAAATGTTTAAAGAAGAAATCTGTGAGTCTCCGCAAAAACTGTAAAAGATTAATAAGTTAGAATAACTTTTGACTAGTTAAATTTCAGGTTAGAGTACCTTACGAAAATCCCAGTACATGCAAAGTTCTTTTGTTTTTAAGAGAAACTTCTTTTTGTCTTACAATGCAGACGACATTAGACAATTAGTTACAGCCAAATCAATCGTTCCCAAAGTTTAAAATGGATCCTGAATAAACCAAAAATACCATAAAACAAGATCACCTGATATCGAAGGTTGGTCATAAATCACTAAATCAATCTGCAAATGAGAAACTTTTGTTTTCAAGGTCCCGACAACAGACTCGCTGGTAATAAGCAACGATACCATCTCAGGAATCAAATGGTCTTGATAACGTCTTCCCCTTCTCGACTCATCCCCATTAAGTCAAACGAGTAAACACAGTGTCCAAGCTCAGAATGACGCATGTGCGTGATGTGGACAGAAGAGCGCTTAATGGTTGATTGGAGTTTTTGAATACAATTCCAAAACACCATCCAACAACGATATTCCGGAGATTTAAGAGAGGGGTGAATCTCCGGAGTTATTTAGTGTATGTCTGTTCATTGTTTGGACCAATATCGGGAGCCCGATTATCTTCGATTAATCCTCTGGAAAGCGTCTCGAGTTAATGTCCGGATGTATTTGAAGGCGTCTTAAAGAGCGATAGCCGGAGATAGGATTAGATAAATTTAAATGTCAAAAACAAACAAAAATGGGGAAAAATAATATAAACCCAGAGTGCTGAACACACGCAATGCTTGTGCATCGGCAATTTCCGACTGCATGTGTCTCAAGTTGATGCAATAGATAAACATCAAAACAAAACAAGGAAAATTATAATGATAGGACCAACTAAATGTAAATGCTGTACAAAAAAATGTTGGAGAAAAAAAATATGTAAAAATCCCACGGTATCACGGAACTTAATATTGAGAAATTTTGCTTAATTTAACTTTCACTTTCCTTCAATTTCATTGATTTGTTCCGGGATAAGTAATGAAATTTTTCATTTAACGATAAATATCAAAAATAAACAAGGAAATTTAATGAAAAAGAGAGACATAAGTTTTCTGTTTAATTGTAATATTGGGAGATGTGTATGTCTTATTTTGTGCTGTACAAGACGGAAAATAATTTTGATATACTATTAATTTACATGTTCGCCATTATAAAATAATATTGATAAAATTTGACATTAATAATATTTATAAATTATCATTTCCTTAAATTTCTATTTGATTTGTTGTGCAATGTAATTGAAATTATTTTAAAATATACATTATTTACATTTCATATAAAAATAAATTTCGAGATAAGATAAAATAATTTTACATATAAAATAATATTTATAAATTATCATTTATGATATCTTATGGTATGTCTTTTAATTATTTTGTACAATGCCACAAGGAATTGAAAATAATTTTAAAATATACTATTAATTTACATGTTCTAATTCCATTATAAAATAATATTTATAACCATTATAAAATAATTTTACATTATAAAATAATATTTATAAATTATCATTTATGATATATTATGGTATAGTCTTTTATTTGATTTGTTGTGCAATGCTACAAAGGGTTGAAAATAATTTTAAATTGTACTATTAATTTACATGTTCTGATTCCATTATAAAATAATATTTATAACCATTATAAAATAATTTTACATTATAAAATAATATTTATAAATTATCATTTATGATATATTATGGTATAGTCTTTTATTTGATTTGTTGTACAATGCTACAAAGGTCTGAAAATAATTTTAAAATATACTATTAATTTACATGTTCTAATTCCATTATAAAATAATATTTATAACCATTATAAAATAATTTTACATTATAAAATAATATTTATAAATTATCATTTATGATATATAATGGTATAGTCTTTTATTTGATTTGTTGTACAATGCTACAAAGGGTTAAAAATAATTTTAAAATATACTACTAATTTACATGTTCGGTTTCCATTATAAAATAATATTTATAACCGTTATAAAATAATTGTACATTATAAAATAATATTTATAAATTATCATTTATGATATATTATGGTATAGTCTTTTATTTGATTTGTTGTACAATGCTACAAAGGGTTGAAAATAATTTTAAAATATACTATTAATTTACATGTTCGGTTTCCATTATAAAATAATATTTATAACCGTTATAAAATAATTTTACATTATAAAATAACATTTATAAATTATCATTTATGATATATTAGGGTATAGTATTTTATTTGATTTGTTGTACAATGCTACAAAGGGTTGAAAATAATTTTAAAATATACTATTAATTTACATGTTCTAATTCCATTATGAAATAATATTTATAACCATTATAAAATAATTTTACATTATAAAATAATATTTATAAATTTTCATTTTTGATATATTATGTTTTGATATATTATCATATATTCATAAACTATCATATATTTCCCACTGCAAAATGATATTATCACAGTTGGATTTGATGTACAGTGCTTTAAGAAATAATAAACAAAATTTTTAATTTGTATATTCTATTTTCATTATAAAAACATTATCAAAATTCATGATATAATATTATGAAGTTCAGGATATAATAAGGTATTCAGTTTTTTTAATTGCATTGTTATTTCATTTCATGTGAAATAAACAACTGCTATTTATAATAAATGGTATATTAGTCTTTATTTCTGGAACAACCAAACTCATAAATAACCATTTCAATGATATGTTTCAATAGCAAAGTATTTTTAAATCTTGAGATCTTTAAACAATCTTATAAATTTATATCTTTCTAAAGCTAATTTATTTTCATCATATTATAATAAATAAATGGCAGAGAAACATTTAATCATTGACATGAACATATTTCATTTTCGGTAACATTTTTCAAACCAATTTTGAAGTAAAGAAAACTTAAATTCATAATAGTCTAATACCTTCTTACCCTTAAGTAGTCTTGGTGCTAAAAGTATATCTGTCTCGACAGACTGTAAGTCTTTACTTTATATACTTCATAAAATTAGGCACAAATTTGTGGAATATTTAATACTTCTTCAACTTATAAAATCGGGGAATAAATTGTCCTAATTCCTTTTAAGGAAAATTGAAAGCAATTCATTCATTAGAATAATGAAAATATAATTTATATGTTATATTACGATGTACATGGTAACTTAATTAAGAATACAGTTAAATTTCTATATTTTAAATTACTGTGATTTGAAAACTGCATTCTGTATTTTAAATTAATCATGCAGAATTTCTTATGTTATAAGAAGAAAATTTAGGTTTATCTAGAATACCAGTAAGGCATTCCCCTATGTCGGAATTTTACAATCTTATAAATTAGAATATAACTAATAAATCACATAAAAATAATTTTAAATCCCACATAACATCACATTAATTTGACTTCACATCACATTAACAAAATAAATTTAAAAAAAAAATTCATTATGTTAAAGTTTTCTTTGCAATTTAATTTTTTAGGTATTTTTAGAAAATTTTTAAAAAACACTCCTGATATACATTAAAATTGTCATACATATTTTATTTAAATAGCTAAAACTTAATTTAGGAAAATCAAAATTCTTCATGAAAATTCAATATTTCATAAAAATAAAAATATTTCCTATATATTTTTTATTCGACCAAAGAGCAAAAAAAGCCAAATATTTGAAGAAATTATAATACATATTTCAAAGACAAAATAAATTTAAAACGCTAATAATAATTTTAAAAATAACAAAATTTTTTCAAAATTTAAATTTTTTTTTTCTAATTTTTTGTTGCAATTCGTTATTTAGGCTTCAATTTATAAGTGTATCAAGTTTTAAAGACTTAAGCTAATAATCCTACAACCCACTAAGTAGTAAGCAATATATTTATTTGAGTAATTAAAAATTTAGATTAATAACTGTATTCTTAATTAAGTTATCATATGCATCGTAATATAACATATAAATATTTTTTTTTTTGCATATAATGAGGGAATTCCAATACCGTTCGACCTTGATAATTAAATCCCTCAGAAAGCTTAGGAACTTACATTTTTTCACATTCTAAATTTTCTTCATTGGATTATTGCAATGGGCCATGTATGTATATGTAGCGCCATCTACCGGTGGCGAAGAAAACGAAACCACCGTGATTACGCAATACGAGGAAGGATGCAAAGATGCAAAAGGAAGGGAGAAAAAAACGAAGATCGGCGAAACGCGTTGTACAATCAATTTCGACATCTCTTTCAGACGCCGTCCTCTCGGTGAAAGATCAATTTTTCTTTGCGGGTCTGATCCGGGAGGCACAAACACTCTTATTAGAGATGGCAACTATGGGATTAAAGTGTAGCAAGGGTAGGTGTTGGCGGGGGCGGTCTCGAACGTGATGAAAATTGGGGAAGAGGGGGGGCAGTGGGGAGCGCGAAATGTTCATCAGAGGCAGAGAGAAAAAAAATACGGTTGGGTAATAATTTCAACACTAACCCAATAGTTCGTTGACCGAACGTCGAAAAGGTAGGATGTAAGAAGATGTATAAACATAATTACGCGGATCCTCGGGACATTTTAGAGATTAAAGGATAAACTGGAAGATGCTGTCGTATTACCACGGTTGTTTACACTAAAGTGATTTGCAGTGGGCATGATTGATAGTAATTTGTTTTCAATTTCTGCTTTCATAGAAGTTACTAAACCTTCGGTATGGGCCATAAAGGTTAATTATTACAAATTATACGTCTGGGCTTGTTTTTTAATTTAAATTAATTTTTAGTCTATATTGATTGCTTCAGCAGTTTTAAGAATCTTTTAAGATTGGACAATCTAGTTTGATAAGACGAACAGAACATTTTATTTTAATTTTTGTATACACAGTCCCTAGTAAAGGAGAGTAAACGGAAATCTGTATTCATATTCGATCAGATATGGGGAATTTAATTCAACGGAACTAAACTCTGAAAGAGCAGTAAACAAAGTGATTTTTAAGAAAGAGATTCCAGAACAGAAAATTTAAATTAAATATGCATGGCCAACGTTTAGGGGTTTACTAAAGATTTAATAACTGTGATAAATAACTGTGACACATTTTCATTTTTACATAAAAAATTGAAAAATGGCAATAAAAAAATTACTATCAATAAATTAAAAATAATAATAGATAAATTAATAGACATTTTGTTGACTGTTCACTTAACACATTGTATGGGAGACATGTACTAGTACGGTTTCTGACGATTGATACTTGAGCGCGGGACACGTACTAGTACGTTTTCTGAGGACTGATACTTGAGCTCTGTTCACGTACTACTAAGGCTTAGTGTAACAACATGGTTTGTTTGTGGGTACAAAAATAACGGTATATACAAGAAAAGGAAGCCGAATGTTCTTGTCTACTTCATAGATTCTAGAAAAATTTAGACAAATAAAAACTAGTTTTTACATCAATCGATGCGGAACTACAGAACACGAAAAATTAAAACTATATACTACTATGTCTATTTGATTTTTCATATTTACGATACTATTATAAATTTATTCATTAAAAAATAAATTTTTGTTTACAAAAATATGGTTGTTATTTATATATTTCTATTTATATATTTGTTTATATGTTTCAAATAGGAAAATTTGGTTAAAAATTTAAATAACTTTTGGTCTATTGAGATTTAACTGAATAAGTAAATTTAAGCGTAAAACGCGTTCTCCCGGTACAATTCCGTAGCGAAATGTACCCGCACACAATGTGTAAAAATAAAATGAGCGGCTATAGCTCAGCCTTCAAAGGCGTTGATCTCATACCCGGAATGTTGTAAGCTCGATCCTCGAGCCGACCAAAGATCCACCGTGTTCATCAATAGCGACTCATTAACGTAAAATAGGTTCATGTTTACAATATCCTTCATGTTCAAACGATTTTTCTGGAAGTAGCAGGCCAATCCTGATGAGGATATTATGATTTCTTCTAAATTAAGAAAACCCAGCCAGGACAATGATACTCGCTTCCGTGGTATTTCTTAACTTACACGTGCTCTCCAGGTGGTGTTATATGAGTAACAGCTTTGCAGCCGTATTTGTCATAAAAATATATGTCTGTATTTCTAACTGCATTGGAAAAAATAAACTTAAAATAGAATCATGGAAATCGGCTTGTTTTCTGTCTACAGCTCAAAAGAATGTCTCTTTCATTTAAATTTCAATAATTTCTGAAGATATACGGATAATACGAAAATATAATTTATACAGCTATTACTTTAAATATTAAAATGTTTTTTATTTCATAATATCAATAACTTATACAGATATTACTTTAAATAATAAAATATTTTATTTATATTTTATCTTTGCGCTACTATTGAAAACATCGTCTAGCTTTGCTTTTATAATTGCATAGAGTTATTTCTCCTGGGGACTCATGACAAGATGTTTGCTCTCAGAAGTTCTCTGTGGACAAAAACGTTTGGGAACCAGGAATCTAAAAATGATGTTCTCTTTCTAGATAACCATCGCTGTGTTAAAAAAATAAGTAATTAAAATAATAATAAATAATAAATAATAATAAATAATTAAAAATTTTAAAAACCTATTAAAAGTAGTAGGTGTTTTGAAAAACCACGTTATAGAAACTATCTTTTAGAAACTATCAGATACACCTAATATTTCAAAATATACAACATATGACAATTTAAAGAATATTTGGAGAAAAAGCTATTACGATTTATTGGTATCTGTGTCCAAAAATTAACACAAGATATGAATAAAATAAAAAATACAGTTTTATACTTTAAATTGTTATTCTCTATTGATTCGTAAAGTACACAAGATATGGTTGTGCATGGAATAACATATCGGGCAAATGTCCTCCAAGGCTTCGCTGGCACAACAATTCAATTACGGCATGAGACATTTCTTGGCCGTGTACTCTCTCGTTCCTGTTATGGCCCCTTACATCCTGTGATTTAACACCATTTGGTTTCTTTTTATAGGGTTATTTCAAGTCAAAGGTCTATGCCAACAAGTTCACGTACATTGAAGGAGGAACACTCAACGCTGAATCCACACCTTTCAGTCCCACTAATGCAGAATGGTCATGAAAAATTTTAACGCAAAAGAGTTCATATGGTCTTGCAAAGCTGTGGAGCCGTTTGCCCTTTGTGTTATAGATAACGTTATCCTGCGTACTTTACGATTCACTAAAAAATAACAATTTAAAGAAACATTTTAAGTGTATTATTTAATTCAAATTTTGCATTAATTTTGGGATGTACAGAGCTTTAACAGAGCAGAGGGTCGATTTTCAGCTTTTTATTTTATGATGAAATGAAATGTAGAGGATTTTTTACTGCTCATTCCTGGTTATCAATTAATACTATAGAATAATTTTGTATATTAGGGAGCAGGGGTGGCCAACCTGTGGCTCGCGAGCCACATGCGGCTCTTTTAAGAAGTATTTGTGGCTCTCATTAAATGTACCCTAGTTCCCTTCATTATTATATTTTAAAAATTATTACAACTCATGGAGCTCCGGTAATGCTGATTAAAAAAAATCGGTCTTATTGGGTTTTTAAGAGATGATTACAAATTCCACAATTTATACCGATTCACTGCATAATTCACCGAGAACATCTGTTTACAAAATCTTTAAAATAACCTGATGTTATAAAAACAGTGTAATACATTGTAAATTACATTCACACCAATGCAAAAAATCATCGACAATTCAAAAATTTCCTTTAAGAATTAAAGGACGAAGAAAAAATTGTTAATACATTTTTTGCATACCTTTTAAATACGTATTTCATTGCGGCTCGCGAAAAATTTCAAATTTTGAAAAATGGCTCGGACTCTCAAGGAGCTTGGCTACCCCTGTTATAGGGTAAGTCTAACCAACCTTGTTTAGTAACATCGCAAAAAGGGTAGCCACGGAAGAAGATGTTTTGCGATATATCTCAAATGTATTGAGTTTTAAAATTATTTTTATATTGGTCATTTACTATTGCTGGCAATCTGAAGGAACATCTAATAAAGAAATCTGAAAACCAAAGTTCTATCACACAAGGGCAATAATATAGTTATATAACGTACGTTTTAATATACGTATTATAAGAAATTTTAAATACATTAAGATTTGTGTACATTAGCAGATTCCACTGCAAGTGTTGAAAGGTCGTTATCAACTATGAAAAGAGCAAAAGCATTTCTCCGCTTAGAACTGTTTACGCTTAGAACTGTTACTTTGTAGACTTGGATAAATTTAATGTTACTTTCGGTATAGCCGAACGATGGCTGAATGGATGAACCCTGCTCTTCCATACCGAAGTTCTCGAGCTCTATTCCCGCTGATGGCATGGGCCATCAAAGCAGTAGGTTACAGTTTCATTAGTCTTCGTGTAACAAAACAGCGCTTCAAACCAAACTTTCAGTGTACATAGGCATGAATGTAAGTTCAAATGACGGTTTGCATAAGCAGTCTCAAAAGCTTGAAGATTTTATTTTCTACTATAAAACAGTAGTTTATAAATTACTGATTAATCCATTTTGTTTTCAAATAAAATATATATTTTGTAAAAGAAAAATAAAAGAATTCATTATGATTTCCTTTTCTATATTTTCATAAAACTAATTTAATTTTGCCTGGTAAATACTGGAACGTAAATTAAATATGTCTCAGTATTTAACAGGCAAATTTAAATTTGGTTAATTCTTTTAATTAATTTTAAAATTTATTTACTTTAATTAATTTGATCATTAAATAATTTATAATTTAATTAATTATTAATATATATATATATATATATATATATATATATATATATATAATGTGTGTGTGTGTTTATATAATTAATTAATTATTAAATTATAAATAATAATTTTAAACAATTAACTAATTAAATTAATTTTTAATTAATTTAATTTTAATTGAAAGACACAATCTTATTTCAAATATATCTTTAAGATACAATAAAATTACATACTGTTCGATTTTATGATGTAATTATGCATGCAGGCAAAAAATATAAATTTATAAGATTTATAAGCATGTATGTATTTGTATTTGCGTGTTTGTAATGAATTTTTTGTATGAAATTGAGATTTTATTGTACTTTGGTCAGTAAAACTTAAGACTTTGGATCCTCCCAGAAAAAAATTCTAACTACTTCACTGGGGTATGAGTGTTCAGCATCTAGGAAGGATTTTAAATGATGGTTTAATTCAGCATTGGAGGATGTTTGATTTTGAAGATTAAAATGGTTTATTCTAGTGCATTTTAGTCAAAAATTAAGTTTGAATTTTCAAACAGGGAATTGGCAGCATTTGATATGTTGGTAGTATATTGAACTACGGAACTTACTGAAAAGATGTACTTTTGTAAGAGGAATATGATGGTGCAAATTGGGTTTTAAATAGTTAAAACCTGAGATACGTGCATTTTAAGAAAATACTCTCTTATTGCTCATGCGTAAAAAATATCCCTACTTTTATTCTACGCTTTTTAGCAGTACTATTTTGCAATTCATTAAGAAAAGTTGAAGTGTATAATAGGAAAATTTAAAAATATGTTGGCATAATATTAATCAGTAACGTAGACAATCACTTCTGGTAAGTGGGATAAAAGAGGTCTATTTAATATATTTTAACTAAAAATGCAATGCAATAAAGTTTGTTGCATTATCTGCATTCTGCCAAATGTTACAACCAAATAATATGGGAAAAGAATTGCAGCACAACTTGCTTATTTTATATGAAGCATCTTTTCTCCTCTTAAATGTAATCATTTAAGATTTCATTCATTTAAATTTGGCAAATCATTTTTTTTAACCAATTAAGTATACAGGTTCCAAAAAAATTCGGTTCAGATTTGTTTTGGTTTTGTTTTGCTTTTAGTTTGGGGCTCTACTATCTTTGCTACAACAATAGTAATGAGCCCTAAACCTACTACTTACGACTAGCTAGGAGAATCC
>CM063501.1:109213794-109221294 GCA_032207245.1 Pardosa pseudoannulata | reverse complement strand
ATTTCTTATTACGTTTTGTTTCCATCTGACAACAAGTCCGAACATTTTATGTTAGGATTTGTGTGATCGAAAATAGAGAAATTTGTAACAATATTTTCTTTGGTTCCACAGAATTCCTTATCAACTTAATATATTCCTTAATATATATTCATTGCAAAATTACTAAGATGTTTGCAGCTGTCAGGAGAATGGATGTAGCGAGAGAAGAGATAATAAAAATGGAATCAATGCCTATGCAAAACTAATATATTCGCCCATTTTTGTTGTGAAATACCCGAATAGTTTTGTTTCTTGGTTTCATTTTTTTATTATCATTCTTTTTATCCTGAACTTGAAATTTGGGGGTATTTCTTATTACGTTTTGTTTCCATCTGAACATTTTATGTTAGGACTTGTGTGATCGAAAATAGGGAGATTTGTAACAACATTTTCTTTGATTCCACAGAATTCCTTATCAACTTAATATATATATTCATTGCAAAATCACAAAGATGTTTGTAGCTGTCAGGAGAATGGATGTAGCGAGGGAAAGGATAATAAAAATGGAATCAATGCCTATGCAAAACTAATATATTCGCCTATTTTTGTTGTGAAATATCCGAATAGTTTTGTTTCTTGGTTTCATTTTTTATTATCATTCTTTTTATCCTGAACTTGAAATTTGGGGGTATTTCTTATTACGTTTTGTTTCCATCTGAACATTTTATGTTAGGACTTGTGTGATCGAAAATAGGGAGATTTGTAACAATATTTTCTTTGATTCCACAGAATTCCTTATCAACTTAATATATATATTCATTGCAAAATCACAAAGATGTTTGCAGCTGTCAGGAGAATGGATGTAGCGAGAGAAGAGATAATAAAAATGGAATCAATGCCTATGAAAAACTAATATATTCGCCTATTTTTGTTGCAAAATAAACAATTAAAAATGCCGGCATATGCTTTAGAATATGTCAATATTTTTTTATCCCTTTTCCTATACCGATATGATTTAAAATACAGGTATCTTACTTCTATATACTGTAAAGTCTGTCAAAATGGTACTGTAGGGATCTATAAAATAATGTTATAGTTGTCCTGTAGCTTTCATTAGATTTAGGTATTTACCCATGATCAAATTTATAGTGATTATTATTTTGTTAGTCAAAGACTAAATTTTATTTGTCTTGCGTTGTGTAGATTATTTTAGTTTTAAATTTAACCACAGTCCCTGAGAAACGACAAACTTATTTTTTTAGAAACTAATGAACTAAATTAAAAGTTACTATAAATCAAATATTGCCAGTTAAAATAAACACTACAAGGTTGAGAGATTAAAATAAAATAGAAGCAAATTTATTATTATGGTATTTACATGTCTGTGTACAAAATATTTGATTCAAACTTCATAAAATTTTCTTTTTCAAACTTTCTACTAAGTGCCACATTATTCAAGATTTAACATTAATAATATCCTGACATTTTGTTATAAAAAAAGAAGAAAGAGGACATAATTTCAAATTCAAATATTTATAAGTACCTTTGTGGATCTATTGGGTGTACCAGGGAGGTACTCAGATTGGAAACTCTTGGTGAACGGATGTAGAGACTGCTGACTGCAATCTCCCCACTGGTCTGGGGCCTTCTAAATGACGGAGAGATAACTTAGGCTATTATTATATAGGGGATTTTACAGGTTGCTTGTATAAAGTTATTTTCAGTTTAGTTTTGAATGTTTTGTCGGTTTTCTTTATATAAACAGTTTTGAGGTCTTTTTACATGTTACAGATTTATGTGAAACAGGAATTTCAAGTTCGAACAGAATATAATAGTTATGATGGAGGTGCCAGTATTATATTTTCCCAGCTCTAAATGTCAGTTATAATATATTTCAAAATTTCATTTTATATTTTGTATGCAGCACTTTTCACCATTTGTTATAGAATGAGGAGTTATTTTATAGATTTTATTTGTTAATTTTGAAATTTACTAATTTGAAGATTTTCATTTTACCTGTCCAAGTGATTTTTTTAATATCTCTTATTAACAGAGGAAAAGTTTCTGGTATGTTTTACTTTTTTTCTACTAGATATACGCAATGAGATGTAACTTGTTACCACAAAATGTTTCCATCGTGATTGGATGAGAAAAATTATATTCAAAGTGATTGACAACTTATTTAAATATTTGTATGTATTCAACATAACTACAAATCTACTTACAAGTGAAAAATATTACATTTAAATAAGCTACAGACAAATTCTATTATCATATCGTTAAAGGAAAACTCCAAACATGCGTTCATATTTGGTATGTAATCATACAAAGGAAATTATTTTTCTTGCAAATTTTAAATGCAAGAAAACGAATTCACTTAAGTATGTATATATAAAACAATAGTAGGCATATTTTCTATTTCGTTTATTTCTATGAGCCACGACTAAATTGCATTTGCGTGCTGAAATGACAGCTTCAAACATCTTTCTGCGATAGACTGGTTGGCCATTACTGAGTTATATTAGATGGTCAAAAGTGATTACACTGGAGTATTTTACAACCAAAGAATGGTAGTAATACAATTTCTCTAATAGCAACCAAAATGCATTTTTTCGTTACGGTTAGAGTAACTTTTCGATTAATAGAATCAGTGGATAGTTATCTAAAATATTGATTTAAAAACTCCATATCAAATTTCATCCATCAAGCTCGTATCATTAAGTTTTTCACCTACACATAGACATAAGTAATTCAAATTTTTTTTAACTTTGGCAGGTTTAAAGCGACTATATTTATTACAAACATGGTGGATCAAATTTTCAAAAAAATCACGATTAATAAATATTGGTAAATAAATATTAATTATAGTAAATACATTTCATTGTTTTATTATTTTTCACTTTCATAATCATTTGGAGCCTAGCGGTGGCTCAGTCGGCAACGGAAACGATCTCGTAACTGAAAGATCGCGTAACTCAGGGCTATAGCCGACCTAAGATTCACCGCGTTCGTTAATGGTTTGTTAATGGGGCAAGTAAAGATATGTTCGTGGACACAATGTCCTCCATGCCGAAAGATAGCCGAATAGTTAGGTCTCCGATCTTCTGAACCGGAGTTCGTGAGTTCGAATACCACTGTGACATGTACATTTGTAGCCTTTCGGAATCTGCTTTAAACAGTAGGTTCCGGTCTCATTAGCCCCCGTGTTGCAAAAAAGTAGACTGTAGAGCTCCAAACCAAACCAAACAATGTCCTCCAAGTTCTCAAACGATATCTTTGGGATTGACTGAGGTCTTCTGCTTAGTCTTGATACTAAATAGCAAGGACCCACTTGAACTAAGACATTCTTTCACCCTAGCGGTGCTCTTCAAATGAAAAACGAACACTTTCGTCTGATTCATGTGGCCCCTTGCCCGCTTGTTTGGCTCGTTCAAGTGGCATTGGCAACAAATATATTATTTAGCTACAGTAATAGAAAAACTCATAATGTATTCCCTTTTAAATATTTACAGTACGAAATACATTATACACTCGTGTTCAAAATTAAGAGAAAATTTCAAAATAGATTGGTTATCTCCAAAGTTTTTGTACAGATTTTGGTGAGTTTGGTTAGAACGTATGTAGATGTAATGTAAAAAACAAAATAACCATTCAGCATCATACACACGCATGATTATGCGTAACACTCATTGGAGGTATGAAATAATGGTTACAGAATTGAACAGGGGGACAACGTCTCGTGGCCACGAGCTCAAGCCAAGCGTGCCCCCTGTGTAGTGCTAAATGAGAGACAAGCTCAGGGGTATACCTTCTTTAGGTAAACAAGGTTTTCAAGCACCTGGGGTTCACCTGACTGATCTGGGTCTTCAGTTATTCCGGATAGACAAAATTACCTTTGTAGTGTTTGCTCATTATCGGGTTTGACAACATTAACTCGGACCATGACCGAAATCTGGTAGCTCAGCAATAGCTGAATAGCTATTGTGATTACTGTCGTGACCTCTGGTCATCTGTATGCCTGCTGCTATATGTCTTCGAGATGGGTCAGCATAAAAATTAACTCACAGAATAGAGCAAAAAAATCAGATTGATAGGGGGTATTTCGCTCTTTTAGAAATGTAAAATCCTCACACTGTAAAAATGAAAATGTAGCATTTTATGAATTCGTGTAACATTGTCCCACTTGTTTCTCAATACAGTTTGCAGGCCCGGGAAGCTTCGAAGGGTATAGCTAGCTATAGTTGCATTCCTCAGAACATCTCAGCCATCTTCTATAGTGTTGAGGTCTAAAGATCTGGCTGGCCAATTCATCCAGTGAACATCTTCTCTTACCAAAAAATCATTGACCAGAAGATCTGTATGTCCCCGGCCAATGTCTTATACAAAAATGATGTCAGAGTCAACTACATCCCAGAAAAGGTGAAGATTAAGATCATATCTGTATATCCCACACAAGTCACCTTGCCTCTTTAAAAGAGGATCTTTAAATCCTTGTTTGGACACCCAAACAAGATTCCTATCCAGACCATCAAACTTCCTCTGCATAAAATCAAACTCTCGGAAATTGAAGTGCTTTTAGCTGGTCCCTTCGTCCTTTTCGTTTTTTCCATATGAAAGTATGCCAGGAATCAGTGTTTAGGCTGAAGCGGATCTCATCCGTGAAGACACTATAAGTTTAAATGAGAAAGAAATTTCAACATTCAGTTACGTTAAGTAGTTACAGAAAATCAATTGAGATAAGCGGATATTAACATAGTATTCTCGTGATTGCCTAAAGGTCAACAAAATTAAATAGAAAAAAAAGGCTTCCGGCAAAAATTGTCATATTAAGTAAAGAAACGCCACAAATTTATTAATATAATTATATTTAGGCTGGTTAGTTTGGTTAAGATATAACTATATATATATACATGCTCGCTCGTGTGTGTAATGCGGCAAAATTAATCCGCCGTTACACGTGAAATTAGCTCCTATTGTTTTTAATTGCCCTGACTTTCTGCGCAAGTAGGAAGATTAATAATACTAATATTTTAAACCTGACATATATATATATATATATATATATATATATATATATATATATATATATATATATATATATATATATATATATATATATATATATATATATAATATATATATATATATATATATATATATATATATATATATATATATATATATATATATATATATATATATATATATATATTTATATATGTGTTTGTGTAATAAGACTGACCTCATGATTGGTGATTGCAGTCATGGCCCATAAAAATAACAAAAATTTTAGTTAAAGATCTATAACTAAAATGACACCATTTTAGTTAAAAACCTTTATTAACAGAATATTGGAGGACGGGTTTCCACTTCATTATTGGGAAAAGACAAACTGAACTGTCAGCTAACATGAAATTCCAAGTAAAAGACACTTAACACCTGGCTCAACATCTCAGTCAAAATCTGTAGGAAAATCACAAGGAAAATCTGCCTCCGATAGCGTGCATTTCCTTTTTGCTAGGAAATTTTATAAACTGTCCACTAGGGCAATGTAAAGTTATAATTGGTTAGACCCCTTCTATGAGGACGTAAACTGTAGCTCCAGTAATCAACTTAGGTTAGGGGTTAAAAGAGGGAAAGTAAAAGGACGAGGGAATTTTTGCTCTTGACTTAAGATTTGAAAACCCCTGAGAATTTTCTCAGGCCGTTTTTGGTGTTTTATACAAAATGCCTACATTAGTTTCCCGATCTAGTTTACTTTTCCTTAAATATATATGATTTAAGGATTATATAATTTTTAAAATAATATTCTTCAGCAGTATTATGTAACGAAAAGATGTAACGTCAGTTAGAGTCACATGTCCTGGAACAGGTATTAATAATGTCGCCTAGAATGCTTCCAAGTCACCATATGTAACTGATGAAATAAACGTAAGTAACAGAAAAATATATAAAAAAAATAGATTTTTGTATACGGATCTCTACCTTTTTAGTTCATTTTGTTTAAAATGGGGATACTCGAATAAAACCTTCTATACTGTGTAATCAAGAAAAAAATGATCTGGGGGTTGCAGAGAAAATTGCAGCAGTAGTATCATTTAGTATTTGTAAAAAGTAACTGTATAATGTTTTCCCCCTCTGAATTTGAATGCGAAATTTAGAAAAACTTGCACGCAGGATACATTTATATTCATATAACGATTTTTGTCTGGACATATGATGTTGGTTTGGAGTGCTACGGTCTTCTTTTTTCAACAAGAGGGCTAATGAGACCGGGACCTACAGCTTAAAGCCGATTCCGAACGACTACGAACATCGATGCCACAGTGGTATTCGAACCCACAAACACCGGTACCGAAGGTTAGCCCCCTAACCATTCGACCATCGTTCGGATTGTCTGGACATATAATTCATAGATTGATTTGGTGTGCTACAATCTACTGTTTTGCTAGGGCAACTGACACCGTGATCTGATATTTAAATCCGATTCCCAATAGGTACGGATATTAATGCCAGAAATTCGATTCGAACCCACTAACTGCGGTAGCAAAGAGCAGTGTCCTACTAATTCGGTTATAGTTTAACCCGCATTTTAACTGGTCACACTACATCTTTGTAGTACATACACATCATTTAAAATCCAAACAAATTATAAGAATATTATTTTCGATATTATAAAATTAAGATAACGGCCGAAAATGTAAATACAAAAAATTTAAAGCTTAATGACACACAATATGAATTAGACAAAATATGTGTGTAATTACATCAGAAAACAATATGAAAATAACCTAAACTTTAAATACTAAGATTTTTAAAAAATATGATAAATTATTTTATGTATAGGTTGCAATACATGTATTTCAGTACACAAACTTTCTTGAAGCTATTAAGAATAGTGTGTATGATATTAGTGTTCATTTAACACACTGTATGCGGGACACGTACTAGTATCTTTTCTGATGATTGATACTTGAGCGCGGGTCACGTACTAGTACGGATTAGTGTAAGAACATGGTTTTTTTGTGGGTACAAAAATAACGGTATATACAGAAAAACGAGGCCGAATGCTCTTGTCTACTACATAGATTCTGAAAAATTGAGACAAATAAAAATTAATTTTTACATCAGTCGATGCGGAACCACAGAGTGGGAGGGTTGATTAAAAAAATCAATTTAGATTTAAAATTAACTTTTTAATTATCCTTTCGAAAATGGTATTATATATATATGTATATTTATATTATATTATGTATATATTTGTATTTATATATATATATATATATATATATATATATATATATATATATATATATATATATATATATATATATATATATATATGTTTATATATTTCAATATAAAATACGAAAAGTTGGTTAAAAATTTAAATAATTTTCGATCTATTGCGATTTAACTGAATAACTAAATTTACGCGCAAAACGTCCGTCCCGGTAAATTCCGCTGCGAAATGTACCCGCACACAATGTGTTAACTAAATAATGCAGAATCTCAGGAATA
>CM063501.1:109158794-109208794 GCA_032207245.1 Pardosa pseudoannulata | reverse complement strand
ACTTGGTGCATAATATTCCATTATCAAAACAAATTTAGAAAGGTTTAGCAATTTTTAAATTCATTGTAGTAAATAATGCTGTATGGGTTAATAAGTGCTACTGCAGAACTTTAATAAATCTTTGTTGTTCATTCTAGCTCTTATTCTTACACAACGGTAAATAAAATAGCTCAGCAAAGTTTTTATCCTATCTCTAGAGTTCAATGCTCCATATTCTAATTAGAGGAATATATTACATCGTATAAATTAGTATACTTCTATTCTCTACAGTTTAACTTTTCAAAAAATTATGTTTAAATATATACGGCAAAAAGGTTTTTCTTTTCTAAATTCTAGCTATAATACATAGTATTAAAAACAGACACGCGATAACACGAGGGTCTACAGTAAAGCAGGTTTTATTATTTGCTGAATTTTACTCTATGACAACAGCAATGTCATGAAACATGTACGAAGTAATGAGCCAGTAACAGAACAAAAAATAAAAATGAAGAGTGTTGAAACTTTTAAATTATTTCCGGCTCTTCATCTACTTTCTAAATATATGATTTATATTGAATCAAACTGCAGTTTTTTTAATGTTTTAAACTATATCATTTATATTGAATCAAACTGCAGTATTTTGAATGTTTTTAAATATAGGATTTATATTGAATCAAACTGCAGTATTTTGAATTTTTTTAATATATGATTTATATTGAATCAAACTGCAGTATTTTGAATGTTTTTAATATATGATTTATATTGAATTAAACTGCAGTATTTTGAATGTTTTGAAATGCATGATTTATATTGATCAAACTGCAGATTGAATCAAACTGCTTGGGGATGGTGTACATTACAAAGTATTTTTATAAATTATAGGTTTAAAGTTAGGAATTTTGCTGGTATTTGAAATATAAAGAAACGTAACACTTTAAAATATATTCTTAAATTGAAATAATATTTATAAAATAGGACTCTGTAAACTGCGAGTCTAAAGTAAAACAGGTTTTATTATTTGCTGAATTTTACTTTATGACAGCAGCATTCTCATGAAACATTACGAAGTAATGAGTCAGTAACAGAACAGATAATAAAAATGAAGAGTGTTGAAACTTTCAAATTATTTCCAGCTCTTCATCTACTTTCTAAATATATGATTTGTATTGAATCAAACTGCAGTATTTTGAACGTTTTTAAATATATAATTTATATTGAATTAAACTGCAGCATTTTGAATGCTTTTAAATATCCGATTTATATTGAATCAAACTGCAATATTTTTAAAATTTTTAAATATAAGATTTATATAAAATCAAACTGCAGTATTTTGAATGTTTTTAAATATATGATTTATATTGAATCAAACTGCATGGGGATGGTAGACATTACAATGTATTTTATAAATTATAGATTTAAAGTTAGGAATTTTCTTGGAAATTGAAATGTACGGAAAATTATCACTTTAAAATTTATTCTTAAATTGAAATAATATATTTGAAAAACTGATTTTTATTTAAATTTTTGGTGTATTTTTAAAGAGCTCATTGAAAATTAATTTTCATTGATTTGTACAAAATGCTTTCCAAACTTAAATAGATGCTGCTTAAAAGCTTTCTTTTCTAAAGTCTAGTTATAATAAATAGTATTAAAAAAAGACAGTCTGTAAACTTAGGAACTACAGTAAAGCAGGTTTTATTATTTGCTGAATTTTACTTTATGACAACAGAATTCTCATGAAACATTTACAAAGTAATGAGCCAGTAACAGAACGAAAAATAAAAATGAAGAGTGTTGAAACTTATTCCCGGCTTTCTGACTAAGTGATTTATATTGAATCAAACTGCAGTATTTTCACGGAGATGGTGGACATTACAAAGCATTTTTATAAATTATATATTTAAAGTTAGGAATTTTGTTGAAAACTGAAATATAAGGAAAATAATCATTTTAAAATTTACTCTAAAATTGAAATAAAGTTTTTGAAAAGTTGCTTTATTTAAATATTTGGTTTATTTTTAAAACATTCATTGAAAATTTATTTTTCATTGGTTTGTACAAAATATTTACCAAACTCTCATAGTACAAATTGAAACAAATCTGGGTATCTTTTTTTAATTTCTAAGATATTTAAATTAATAAAACTCAGTATAAGTTTTAAATGTCTGAAATTTTCGTTAAAATTCTACGTACCAGCTTTTAAATATTTTCCATGAATTATCTTTTATATGTGCAGCAGCGAAATATGTTTAAAATAAAATTTAAGCAATAATAAGGCAAAAAAAATTTTTTTTTTTGAAAATCAGTTCACATGAAACATTTAAAACATTAATAAAATTTTCTAAAACATTGTATTTTTATTAAAAGTTAGGGGATTTTTTAAATATTTTGTTAATGGGTTTTGTTTTAGTTGTACTTTAATGTATAGTGTACACTTTCTCCTTACAAGATCTAATAAATTTTAACTTCAGAAAAAATTAACATCATTTTAAAAGTATTAAAATTATTGTTTATAAAGGAAATTTTTGCTCAGTTTTAGACTATTTTTCTTCTTTAATGTGAAAAATATAGCTATATTAAAACAATTTAAAACAATAATAGTATATCAAAAAGTAAAAGTAACAATTTGTTTGAATATACTTTACAACAACAATTGTTTTATTGAAAGAAATACGAAGTAATGAACCAGTAACACAATAAATAATAAAAATAAAAAAATGTTGAAATTTTCAAAATATTCTCGACTTTTCATCCACTTTTTATACACATAATTCACATTATATCAAACTACAGTTTTTTTTTAAGAAATTTAACAGGTTTTACTGCAGATAAGGTTTGACATCATTTTTACATTTAAGTCAAATTCTGTTACTAAATGGTTTTTTTTACTCCCTAAAAAATATCAGTAACCACAATATACTTAGCATGAGTTCGAGGAAAAAATTTAAAGGATCATACGATTGTTAAATCAACAAAAAATTAGATTTTTTTAGAAATATATATGTCAAAAGGAATTCAGTTCTGAACATTTTAAAACAATCCGTAAAAAAATTTCAATAAAGAGAGGAGTTATGAGTAAAAATGTGTCAGCTGCTTACTGTAAAGAAATTTAACTTATAAAACTTTAACTTGATTTTTTTCAAATTGTGTTTTTTTTTATGTAACGCGCATGTTATTTCAAAAAGTTTATAACATTTTTCATCAAATTTTTACAGATTGTATACAATATAATTTTCATCCGACTATAAATCTAAATTTTCTTGTATATTTCCCAAAATGTGGTTTTTTTTTCAGCGATAAATTTTAATTCTTAAAGAAAAAAATTCTTTTTTTTCCAAATATTTTTAAGATATATATATGTTTTTTAAATACATACAAATTTAAGTTCAAAATTATTTTGAAATATTGTAGTATGTTTTAGAACACAAAGTTAGTCTGTAACTTAATTATATTTTTAATTATCATGCGCGTTAGCCTCGGTATCATTTTTGTTAACAACAAAGTGTCTCTTATTTAAAAATTTCTAACAAAAATATTTTTTTACTACATTTATCCCGTCATATAACGGGGTTAGAAAAATATTTAATTTTCAAGATTTATAAAATGCCCTATAAGGTAGGTAAAAATATGGTTTGTATTTTGCCTGAGAATTATCTGGTACAAGCTCGAAAATTTATCTTCATAATCTTCTAAAGTCTCCCGATACTGTGAAGTCATTTTAGAATCCCATTGAATTCATTTAGTGTCAAACCGTGTGGTTATATATAAAAAACAAGCTCACAAACGTACAAACTTCTTAATTTTCAAAGATATATAACGTAAACGCTAGATATTTATTAGTCCATGAAATAGACTCCTAGACTTTTATGAAAAGAATTTGTTGTTAATACCGGTGATAAAATTTAATTACAACAAACAATAATTAAATAATAATATTAAAGAAATTATTAAATTAAATATTAAAGAAAATTATTTACGTGATCTCTAAATTCAGTGATAAAACGTATGAAAATCATGCAGCCGATATTTAAATAATTTAAAAAAGAAATGAATAAATGAGATGGTTAAAGGGATGACGTCATAATGATAGAAAAAATGTTTTTTTTACCTATTTATTAAGGGATAAATTGATAAATTTATTCGCCCACTCTTAACCGAGGATAATAGGGCTTTAAATAAGGGCATTAAAAGCTCGAAAAGGGAGGAAGGGGTGGATTTCGAACACTTTAAAGACGACAGCATTTTTGGCTGTGATATGAAGCATAATTATACCAATTTATTTTAGAATTGGATAGTTTAGAACAATTTAGGAGAAGATTAACTTTACTGATCTTGAATTTTGCTAACCCTAATTCATCAAGTATCCAATATTGATGCATCTATTCATTCCATGTCCCTCAGCTTCATAAATTCGAGGACGGACAGATAACTTAGGCTATTATTATTATTAGGGGATGTTTTAAAAATGAATGAGATATGTAAGTAAAGATAATAATTTGTTCTAACTATTTTAAAAATTATGCTTGTAAAACTGGTAGTTTTCAAGCCATGAGAAGTACAAAATGGAAATTATTTCACATTTTTTTAAAGTTTTTAAATGTCATTTGACCCCTTAAATAAATATTAATATTTTTTAGTTTAACTCTTTAAGGGTTACAAAAATGATATTACTTTAACCCTACAAAGTGGTTTTTAATCAGACCCGTTTCATTACAAACTTTGAATGAGGTTTTGTAAAACTATGTGATATAGTACACTTCCTTGAACTATTTATGTTCAGTCAAGAGTTGACGAAAATCTAGCATACATGACGGGAGGATGCACGTAATAGTTCAGCATTAAAAACTGGTTGAAGGTCGCCTGGAACATCAGCAGCAAGACAAGAATAATCATCCACTTTCCGCGTTGTCACCCTTTAACTGGTACCTTAAAGCCTTCTACTTCTTTTTATTTATTTTCTCCTGAAGCAGATTACTAGAATTTCGGAGTCACCAAGTAATAATCGAACGAGGGTCTTGTGCTTCCCCGGAAGTCAAGAGGTCAGAGGTCTGTCTGGATCAAGACATTTAACGAGATATAGTTGAGGGAATTATAGCGTTTACAGTTGTGTAATTCTACGGTGGTTGGCTTTTCCCTTTTCCAGCATTCTATGCAGATTGAGTGGTCTGGACGTTTCCAAAGTGGCTCAAAGCCCAAAGAAATGTCAGACTAACAAGATGTCTGCACTCAGTCTAGAAATTTCAAAAGAAATGGCTGTTTGCATTCACAGGCTAAGAATAGTTAGTCTTGGCCTAAACACTAAGTATGTTTTTATGCGTCATACAAGTCGTTTTAACAGTTTTAGAATTGTAATGTACTTAACTGGGTAAACGATTAAGAACGTGAACACTGATCTCCTGAACTAAGACTTCCCTCGAAATAAAATATTTCTATTAATTAAAAGACAGGAAGACAAAAGAAAATACATCAATGCAGGGCCTGGATATCGCACGGGCACTTAGGGCACGTGCCCTGGGCACGAAAATTTAGTCGAGTGCTTGAAACACATATTAAGTGGGAGGAAATTGCAAACTTACGCTACCATCGTTAAGTTTTAATAAATTATTGCACGAGGTAATTTTGTTTGTCATGAACTATATTGTTTCCTATTTACTTTAATTTTACTGTCATGTACCTGATAATTAATTAACTCAACTAACCTGGTGCTCTTTTTATCCTATGGGTTATTGCATATTTATAAGACAGATTATTAGCAATATACCACTATAAACCATTAAATCATCTCATCAATTTAAATTATTTTTAATTATATTATTACTTATTTTCTGCATTTCAAAGATTGTGAGTGTGATAAGGTATAAATAAAAAAAAGTGGGTCACTCTAGGTTTTTAAAAGTCCTTAATTTTTAGCATGGCTAAACAGAGATAATAATGATTACGTAAAATGAAAATTTGGTGTTTTTGATTTTGAATATTACTTTAATGCTAATTTCTTAAATCCGTTTGCTAATTCAATGTTATAATTTTAATATGACTGTAAGTAAGATAATAACTTTTCGATATAAATTTGCATGGGAATGGAGAGCACAAAACTTGGATTGTACCCTGGGCACAAAAGTATCTTAGTAGGGCTCGGCATCAATGTCTATATAAAATTTCTCACTCGTTGCTGAAGATAATCAATTACAATATTTCTATGAGTATTTAACAAAAAAAGGCACTTTTGTTCTGATATGTTTCCCAAACAGATTTTGGGCCACTCCTGCTGTGTAAGCCGAAATATCGCCGAATGGATAGAGATCTACTCTTCGGTAGCAGAATTTGTGGGTTCGAATCCTACTGCTGACATGGATGCTCGTAGCTGTTCGAAAGCGGATCTAAGCAGTAGGTCTCGGTCTCATTAGCCCTGTGTAGCAAAACAGTAGACCGTAGCGCTCCAAACCAAACCTATTGCTGGCATGGATGTTCGTAGCTGTTCGAAAGTAGATCTAAGCAGTAAGTCCAGGTCTTATTAGTCCTCGTGTTGCAAGATAGTAGACCGGGAAGTTCTGAACCAAACCAAACCTGCTCTATAAAGAGGACCTCCCACTGAGGTTTGGGTGGTACATGACAAATAACGATACATAGTCTTCGTTTATTCTTGGGACTAGAAAGCAAATTTAATTTTTGACATCTCCACTCGCAAAATGAAAAACCAAATTTTTTTTTTCAGTACGATCGATCATAGTCAATAAGTTTGAAAGTTCATACAGCTCGTAAAAAAGTAGGATAAAAGAGCAGCAGTTTTCCATTAAGTATTTCCTATTATAGCTTTTTTCTTTCTGAAAAAAAAAATTCTACAGACAGAAAATTTCCTGTAACACATACACACACATTACAAAAGAGTAATCGCCCAATAAAGAAAAAGGTGTGCTTCAATCTGGTTGCATAAACTGCTTTACAAAACAGTGAGAACAACCAAGATTAACAGAAATTTTCCAGTTCGTTGACCTTCCACGAATTACAATAACAATAAAGTCGGGAAAAGAGAGAGAAAAGAAACAAATGTGAATGGAAAAAAAAGACCAATCGAAGGAATATAAAATAGTAACGATCTCATAAAAATGAACCCTACGGTAACAATTAAGCAGGTCTCCAATAAAATGCCACATCGCACAATGCCTGCCAAACGAGACAAAGCGTTGATCAAGATTCCGACGTCCAACTGAGGAAGTGAGATAGCAGCGGAAGCTGTCGAACTGACGGGTTAAAGTAAGGATGACTGAGAGAAAGAAATTAAATTTTGAAGCCAGAGGGGAGAAGTTCTAATCTATTTAAAAAATTTTAAAGTAGTCAATCGTGTTATACAGTGTTTCAATTTTTCTCAACTATCTTGAAATTAGTTTATAAATGCTTTCTAATACTAAGTCTTGTCAGTATTAAAACTAAAGTCATCAATCAAAAAACGGGTGACAATAAAGGAACCGAAAAGCGAGCGGGGGCCGAGACTTAAAAGGACTCGACAAGTGTCGCGAGCTCAGCTGTTTTTGTTTTCCCGCCAGTGGCAACGCGGAAAGAAATGGAAAATAATATAAAGCTGTTGTTGCTGATGTCGAATGTTTCATTTTTGAATACTAATTTGCTCTCCCAAAGATTATATTTTAGAGAAAAGAATATTTATGGTGCCTCACCTCGAGACCTTTAGATTGAAATTGAACTATTGATTTGAGAAAATTTTTGGAGTTTGACTGAAATCGAAAGAAGTGCGTGCTGAGTCATTAGAACTTCATTATTTGAATTATGATATTCTCATAATTGATAAATTTGAATTATTATTTGGTTTTGATTGAATATTGAGTTGAATTACATATGGATGAGTTTCTAAAGCTTAAAAGTAAACGTTCGACCTATAGACCACAATTAACTAAGTTGTTTGCCAAAATCGAAACTGTTCTTAATGATCAAGATTCTGAGTTAGAGACATTAGAAAGTAATTTAGAACTGTTATCAATTAAAGATTCTACTGTTAAAGAGTTAAATTCTGAAATAGAAAAAAGTCTTAAACCCGAACAAATGGAAACTGAAATTAATAAACGTTCGGAATATGATGATTTAAGTTAAAAATCAAAAGGTGGGAGAATGTCGCGAGCTCGGCTGTTTTTGTTTTCCCCCCGGTGGCAACAAGGAAAGAGATGGAAAAAAATATAATGTTAATGTTGTTGCTGATGTCGAATGTTTAATTTTTGAATACTAATTTGCTCTCCCAAAGACTATATTTTATTAGAATAGAATAACAAGAGAAAGGTAATTCAGAATTCTTGCAGCAGAAAGATTTAGTTTGTTTTGGTGTGGAACTCTAAGGTCTACTTTTTGCCACATGAGGGTAAAGGAGACTGGGACCTACTGTTTAAAGTTGATTTCGTACACCAATACCAGCAGTGGGATTAGAAACCATGAACTATGGAATCAAAAAATAGTGTCCTACCCATTGGGAAACTGAAACTGTCCAGAAACTGAGTTTGGTTTGTACTCTGAGACCTACCATTTCACTACAAGAAGGCTAAGAAAATTAGAACCTAGTATTAAAGTCGATTCTGAATATCTACAATCATCCATACCAGGAGCAGAGTTCCGATATTATTAACTCCGATACCAAAGAGCAGCACACTACCGATTTGACCATCGTTCGTCCGAGGAGAAAGAAGTTTCATCAAGTTTAGATTTATAAAGTTTTACTTTAGAAGTACATTAACTTAAATGTATCTACGTAGTACTTCAATTTCAACTATAGAAAAATAGAAACTCTGAAAAGACATCTCTAAAGTGTTAAGAAAGTTACAGATTAAGAAATTATGGCAATCTTTAAGTTCAAGTTGTCTATAGTACAAAAACTTAACTATAATTTATTATGGACTTTAACTAACATTTTTCTAATTTTGTTTTTTTTTTCTCTTCGTAAATGTAAAGAACAGCAAATATTTTAACTTTGATATTTCGTTGTAAGAGCAGTGAAGAGTTAAAAGTAAATGAGTAAAATAAATGATGTGTATAGTTTAAGTTTTGTTCCATTGATTTATAATTCAAGTTAATGCAACAACGAACCCCATGCGTCGCTAGTTGTCAACCTCTGGGCTCTGAAACCCTAGGGCTATGGAAACTCAAGCAAAGCTATAAACGAACAAACCAACGCAACTGAATCAGCCAAGTTGGAAATCCCTGATAATTTAGATTACTTAAACTGCTGCTGAAAAGCAGAACTGATTGAGAAAATTACAAAGATCGTGAACTAATGATCTATTGTATAATCGTAACCACAATAAACTTTTCCTTATTTTCCCTTTGTAAGGTTTTTTTAACCCTTAATTTGGCTAAGTCCACTACACCAGACATGTATATTTATAACTACTATATAACAGAATTGTCAGTGTTCACCACAGTGGACATTAATTATCTCAAAAATGGAAAATATATATTTTTGTTTATTTTACAGAGATCCTAACGTCTATACAGACATGGAAAAATAACAGAAATTAAAATTAAAGAATATTTGAAAAAACATCTTGTCAAATTAAGGGTTAATACATATATTTTGAGTATTTTTATATGTATGGACGCACTTAATATCACCCTTGTTGGTAAAAGAATAGGTGTACGGTTTGTAAATTGGGATTTTTAATTGCAACAAAATTTTATTTGTTTCCTTTATAATGAGACTTTATTACATCATGTTTAATACTTCGCAGGATATAATTTAGTGTATTTAATAAGGTTACAAATAAAAGTCATACACATTTTCCATCTCAGACTTCGACAATCTGAGGGTTACTCCAAGGTTCAGATATTCCTAAGCCTTAGATACTAAAGAAATCCATTACCTTTATTAGCTTATATAATTTCCAACCAAAATTTCTAATGCATATCATTTATAAAAAAAAATACACATGCTAATCAATTACATTGTAAGCTGATATAAAAACTCAATATTTTTTAATTCTATGACGTCACCTGAATGAATTAAAATCATAATAAACGTTATAACAAAATCAGTATTGATAAACGATAAATATTTGTTTAATTTATGATTAATTGTATTTTGATCAGATAATTATAATTACTATCTATTCTTCTATAATAATGTTAATCATTAATTGATGTCCACATTTAGCGTAAAATGTGAAAAAAGCCGCATTTTGATTGAATTTAAAGTTATATGTATTACCCAGGCGTCAATAAACAATTGTCCAAATTTTCTTATTTTAAATCCCGGCATCGAAATTAAGTTTTATGAATAATCTGAAACCTGAGAAAAAAAACTCAAGGAAAAGTACGCATCCCGATTACACTATTCCAAATGAATAGCCCGCTGATTTCCTCAATTCAGCCAAGCTGTAAATTGAGCCGCTCCGACAGACTTTCTTTTCTAATACCTCCAGCTCCTCACCGGGCGATATCCGGCAACCGCCCCTGCAAGATCGGGTTATTTACCGACAAATGACCAGGCGCCCCTCCAGGCGTGGCGCCCGCTGGTCAAGCATGCCTCCCAAAACAGATACCAAGTAACTCGAAATGATGTGCGCGCCTAACCGCCATGACTGAAAATCTATTATAGGAACAACGCAGCCAGCCACCAGAACAATTGACGCAGATTCCAAGATCGGAACCGTGACTGTGAAATACCGCGTTCCGGAGCTCGTCTTGCACGAAGATTTTTTCTTCTTCTTTCCGGGGAAAAATTCTTAAGCACCTAAATTTCCTCAAATGTGAATTTTCTCATTTATTTATCGCATTCTGATACACTTGGGGCGATTGCCATTGTACTTGATTAATTCTGGCAAATTTTAAGATATTATTTGAAGACTACTGTCAGACTACTTTTTGTCTCTTTACTATCAGTTTATTACGTATCATGTATCTGATTAATTTCAGCAAATTTTAAGATATTATTTGTAGACGGCTGTCAGACTACTGTTTCATTATTATTAGTTTATTAAGTATCATGTATCATGTATCTGATTAATTCCGGCAAATTTTAAGATGTTATTTGTAGACGACTGTCAGACTACTGTCTCTTTATTATCAGATTATTAAGTATCATGTATTATGTATCTTATTAATGCCGGCAAATTTTAAGATATAATTTGTAGACGCAGTCTCATTATTATCAGTTTATTAAGTATCATGTATCAGATTAATTCCGGCAAATTTTAGGATATTATTTGTAAACGACTGTCAGACTACTTTCTGTCTCTTATCAGTTTATTACGTATCATGTATCTGATTAATTCCAACAAATTTTAAGATATTATTTGTAGACTGTCAGACTACTGCCTATTTTTAAGGATGATCATTTAATGTCTAAAATCCAAAACGTAATTCCTTTTCAAAAATATTTTTAATCAAACTTTGCTGATGGCAAGATAAGAAAAGAATGGATCAGATTATAAGATTTTAATCTGCAGACAAACACGTGTATTTAAATTACACAACACCAAGTTACTTATGAACATACTAAGATTTTAAACGCATGTATGTCCTTGGTGTGTGTGTATGATACGCTAATAATAAATATGTAAGAATGAAAAAACATGTAAAAGAGGAACTCATAAATCATGGAAGTGATGTCCCTGATAATATATTGTGTTAAAAGCAATTTTTAATCTCTTAACAAGCCATGCTAAAAAAGCATTTTGTTAGAGCGAGCAAAGAGTTCACATTCGTGATGGCGGGCAGCTTGCAGACTAGTCTGATCTACTATCTCTGAGACACGCGTGAAAATGTTATGCAATTGGACATGTTTCTTAATGAGATGATCATCTTCAATTTCTTATTATTCTCCTCTCATTATAAAAAGGTCAAGGGTAAGGCAAAAAGGGTGACAAGGGTGTATATACAGGTTTGGGTGCAGTGCAGTATAAAAACTTGTTAATTTCTTTGTGCTCCGACCTTTTTGAATTTCTTCAGGAAGAATGTTATTTTTTAAAGCCTACTACATAACAAGTTATGAAGTTCTTGTTAATAAGACTTACTTTCATGAAATTCATCATGCATGGCTATATAAAATCGTGATTGCTTTTAAATCTTACAAAACGCTATCTTTGCGTTTAAAATTAAAAGTTCATACGGCAAAACAAAATAACAGAATCTAGTAACTATGAACAAAACATTCAATGTTAAATCTCTTATAGTTTCACCTCAGTGTTGAAAAGCAATAACTATAAAATAAATTGATGCCTTTAATTTAAGTTACAAAGGCATTATAAAGACAATTTTTATTGTTAATTTCTTTGGTTGTTGTTATTTATTAGGTATTACTTTAGATTTGTGGAAGGCTGCCAATTGATCTTACTTTCACAGATATCGTTTAGGATAAATTAGTTATCTTCAGATATGTAGCTATACTTAATAACGTACTATAAACCTGCATCTAAAAGCACTAATTTCCTAGAATAGTAGTGAATCTAGGTAAAGGAGGGTTCAAATTCTGAGAAACAGATTGAAAACAGGAGCATAGGTGCATAGCTGCATAATTTCCCAGTTATTTTTCATGTGTTGCAACATATATACGTACACGGCCGAAGATAGTAGGAGTGCGATGCATGCATGCATGCTGATCGAATACAAAATATTAAAATATGATAAGGTTTTCAGAAAAAAACCTGTTTAGATGTAGACCTTTCCCTTTAAATTAATATTAAATATATATCTAGGTTTATATATGTGAAAGGAGTTTTTCGAACTTGAAATGATAATAGTATTTAATAACGATAATTACCCAAGAAACTTTTAGAAAAAAAAAACCCAAACTGTACGAGAATTTAGAATTATCCGATTTTGTTAATGAAAAGACAAAATGCAAGAAGAGTGCAGTTCTAACTTAGTGGATTTATTTTGTTACTTTTGATAGTATATACATATTTATTTAATAAAATTATATATAGGATGTATAGATTTTTATTTTTTATATGTAATCAGTTTTATGGAACGGTCTTTTAAAAATAATAAGGATCTGTGCACTGTGTAAGTTAGGAATCAGCTATAGTAGAGGCGTCCAAATATATCGCCCGCAAGCGGCTAAAACTGACACTTCACTAGACTAACCTTTACAGTTTGGGGTTGTAGTACAGTTTGGGCCATGAGGCAAGGAGAAGAAGAACCGTCTATTATCAGCTAATTCCAAATCAGGATTGTAAAAAACTCTTCATTCTAACCAGGTCTGGAAGCATACATATAAGTTGGCATAATTTACTCCCATTCTTTCCTAATGTGTGAAATAGAAGAAGCTCTTTTTGTGTATCTCAGCCAGGCAATACCTAATACGAAGAGATCTACAGTCTGGGCTCTTTCTTGAAAGAAGGCACGTAAAAGAAGTTTGAGGTCACAATGTCCTTCAAATTCCAACGGTACCTCTTTTTGCTGGTAGGTAAAGCCTAGGGGTCTTCAGCTTGATGCCTGCTTTCAAATTACAAGGATCAACTTTGAGCTATAAGTCGTTCCCCCTAACTGTGCTCTTCAAATCGAAAGAACAACCCTTAGATTTAAATTGAATATCCTCCGTCTCACGAACTGAGTTTGTCCAGGTGGCATTAGAAACTCCAACAACAAGATTCCAGCCTCTAGAAACTAGAAAATAGCCAACGAAATGTTACGAAAAATAATCAAAGTGCAGGATTTGAAACTGTTTAATTAGAATCCCATATACGGTTTTTTTCTTACAGGAGCCCCGCATAAAATACCACAGTTCCCTGCTGCCAAAGAGTAAAATAATCAACTGGGATTCGATTTTACTTGCCTATCGTCGAAATTTATGGTCCTATAAAAATATATCACAAAAAATATCAGGTAAATATAAATGTATGAATTTAACTATATCTTTGTAGCTTAAATTTATCACAAAGCAAGAACAAAAGATGACCTAAGAGGTAAAATTTAGCTCTTTGGTGAAAAACGTCGTTTTAAAGCCTTTTGATATCAGTATTTGTAACCTGTCATTGATGAATTTTAAGTAATGTTTTTGTCATTTTTAGTTCCCCCACATTAGAAAAAGAAAACCTATGACATTCCTTTACAAATAAAATATACAAAATGAGCTCGCAGTAAAGGTTTAAAGTTTTCAAACAACACTTTATAACAATGAATAAAGTTATTTTCTTCGATTAAATTTCGATAGTTCTTAAAAGAATAAAAGTGATGCTTTCAGCAGCATTCTAATAAAAGATCTTCCCGGCTGATTCCCCACAAAATCCTCAATATGAAAAACAGTTTACGTTCCTTTCTTTCAGTAAGGAATGAGCATTAAAAAACTTGCCATTTCTGGATACTAACTAGAAACAACTTTCCCACAGTTGATCTATCACCATTTTACTGTTTTATCAACGAAACATAAATATTCGGATCATACTATTAAAAGCGTCCCACTTTTCAATGCTTGAGCATGCATTAAGTTGTAACAAAATGTTCACAACTTCTTTAAATTGTAAATTACTAGACAAAGGATTACGCTAGATTAATGGAATAAAATAAATTGATAATAAGATAGCTTATGTTTTAGCTACATCATTCGTGCTTCATAAAGTTCCAAGAAATGGCAGTTATGGTTTTACAAACGTCGTTATTGTCTCATAACTGATAATTGATACCTAATTGGGATTTAAGAAGAGTTACACTGATAGCGTAGTACTCGAATACTTCTAAAGAGTGTTTGTGGAGTTTTGTGGTGTTCGAATACTTCTAAAATGAACATTCGTAGATGTTCAGAATACGTTTAAAGAAGAAGGTCTTCGTATAAACTTTTTATAGAGCAGCAAGTGGACCATAATGCTCTTATCCACCTGGGATAATGTTACAAATACAATGAATAGGATTATTATCACTATAGCTTAATACATTGGTGAAAATCTTTTTGTGCATGATTCCAATATTTAAAGTTAATTTATTAAATCATAAATTAGGTTTTCTAACACAACTATAAGTTTACCCTTAAGTACAAAGCTTTTTCGCACCATGTGTGTGTTGATTTTGTAAAGTGACTAACACTTTAGGTGCAGTCCATATAACGAGGCAACTTTAATGTATAAAAGCCATCCATGTACCGGTATTGAAGCAAATACCACTACGTGAAAGATCGTTAAATTAGCCACAACCTAGCAGGGGCAGCAATCTTAATTAAATTTTATAAGCTTATAGACAAAATTTTATAAGCTTAAGGATTTTTTTTTAAATTCATCTAAGTAAAATAAGATTTACACAACAACGTTTTTAACTACAAAGTTTACTTCTTCCCTAAGCATTTTCTTCCATCTAAACCATAACTAATTCCTGACTTATTCAGTATCTTCCTGCCACTTCCTGTCAAGATAACTTACTGATTTGCAAGCTAGTAATAATTTCATAGAAATTAACAACTGAAAATAGTTTAATCTCACAAGCGTCCAAAATTGTTAAATGTCAAACTTGTACCAGCTATTGCGTGTTTTTACTGGAATGATTGCGTTGAAGAGCTACTGTCAACATTTTACAACAAATGTATTTACAGCTTAAATCAAGTTTCTAGAGGCTACGAACATCCATGACAGTAGAGGGATTCAAACCCACATATTCCGTTACTGAAAGTGAGCACTGTTGCAGTATGGTCATTTCACATGTAAGCTGGCATGTTTTTTAATAGCATAGATATATAATGCTAACCACACTCACTATATACTAGGAGAAAGTTATTGTTGATTGTTTCAAGTGTATAGTTAAAATAGATCAGTTCTCTCAAATTGTAATTCCACATATATGGTCATCCATATGATCAATCCATAAAAAGACTCGAATTTCATATATTCAGAGAATATTATTCATCTTAGGACAAAAGTGCGAAGATTCCTTCCAGATTAATGCTTCACTACCGGCATTGATCTGAATGAGAGATTTACCACAGTGTTATCTTCAAGTCTGTTTTATATCTATCTTAAAACTGAAACGGGATTTGCATGTAAAAACACCAGACAACAGCAACACGGCTTTAAACAAACATGCCTATCGACGAGATAAATCACGAAGGTGATCGAACCGATGGACTTGATTCCGAGGCGAAGCCCCGCATACTAATACAACTCCATCTTGCCACTAATGGAGTTTTACGGTTCCGACAGAGGCGGTCATTAGTCTCACAATGCGCTCTCACAGACAACTGGCAGAAAAACACACACTCGAGTCGGAAACTGCAGAACAAATCAGGGAGATCGAAAAAAATAAGGAATGTTCGCATCTCCCATCATTAGCATTTTAACAAAAAGCATTGTGTAATGTGGCGGGCACAGAATTAAGTGCTGGTGTCGCAGATCGCTGGTCATCCGCGAAGAGTACAAGTTTTTGGACTTATTATTCCGCCCTGTTTTGCATATGTGAGGACAACTTTACTCGCAATAAACCTATTCATCTCTGTTTATCAGTAGGCAAAATCCGTCCCGTAATCTAATTGTCTTCAATTACTATTATCGGCCACACGGTCTAACGGCTTGTAACTGTCAAAACTCTGGATCCTGGTAGTAAACAAGCGATGGCGCTACATCCCGCTATGGCTGCTGTTCATTGATAGAATATTAACACATTGTGTGCGAATACATTTCGCAGCGGAATTGTATATTTTCCTTTATTTTCATCCTAAGAATTTTTCAAAATCTATGTTAGACACTGTTTTAAACATTAGAATTTTACTATATTATTCTCGAACATTGAGGACAAAAAGAGATCTTTGCACATTACAGTAATATTTGTTTTAACTGTTTATTACTTTACTTACAAAATATTTGCAAACCTAAAAATATCGTTTGTGGTTCGGTTAATATTAATCGGAATGTAATATCATTAAAACGGTGATATTTTTGTTTGAGCTTCATATTATAACTTTAAGCGAGTTTCATATATAGAACAAGAAACTGATTTTAAAACATTAATCCCTTCAAATGACTTGGATTTTCATACTCGTTTGAATCAGCTTACTTTACTTACAAAATATTTGCAAACTTAAGAATATCGTTCGTGGTTTGGTTAATCTTAATCGGAATGTAATATTAAAACGATGAGATTTTTGTTTTTAGCTACGTACTATACTAAATTTGAGTGAGTTTTTATCATATAGAACAAGAAACTGATTTTCAAACATTTATTCCTCCAGATGCATATACTAATCTATAGATACATAAAAAATGTGTTCTTTTTATAACATAATTTACACTCTTGTTGTTATTGTCTGTTGACTTAAATTTTCATAGTCGTTTGAAATCAGCTGTATAGTTGTATAGCAATAGTTCTTTAATTAGACCTTGTAATTTTTTTAAGACTGTAATGCTCGAAATTAAGTAAAGATTTAAATTCTTGGTTTCCTTTAAATTCTATTGAAGCACAATTATTTATCGATAATTAAATTTTCCTTGCAAATTATACATTGATTAGAAAAACAGTGCCCTTTATTTCTTAACACACTGTGTGTGGATACATTTCGCACCGGTATTGTACCGGGAACGGGCGTTTTGCTCGTAAATTTAGTTATGCAATTAAATCTCAATAGATCGAGAATTATATAATTTTTTAACCAACTTTTTGTATTTTATCTTAAAATATATAAACAAATATATAAATAGAAATATGTAAATAACAACCATAAGATTTTTGTAAACAGAAAATATATTTTTTAATGGATAAATTTGTAATAGTATCGTAAATATGAAAAATAAAATAGAAATAGTACACAGTTTTAATTTTTTCGAATCGTGTTATATATAAGCATTTTTAAATTATACAAAAATGAAAAGAGCAATTATGAAACTAAAAATGTTCCTGTATATACCGTTATTTTTGTAACCACAAACCATGTTGTTACACTAACCCGTACTAGTACGTGTCCCTCGATCAAGTATCAATCTTCAGAAAAACGTACTAGTACGTGCCCAGCGTATAATGTGTTAAAAGAAATGAGCATTTGCTGATTAAACTGAAACAATATTCATTTTTTACTACCGAATCTAGAAATGGACGTTTAAAACTGCAAGGAGAAAAATATTTTCGAAATCGACATTTAATTATTAACATTTGTTTATATTATGTATATTTGGTAATTTTAATAGTATAAATATCAAGTCAGTTTAAATGCTGTAAATTATTCAAATATTCTAATACCTTGTTCACAATTTCACTGTGAAGTGCTTAAACTTTTCCCCCTGTAAATTGTCAATGGTTGGATTGGTTTGGTTTTGAAGACGCTATGCAGGATGTTATACGTTTCCTGGCGATTGATACTTGAGGGCGGGTTACGTACTATTACGGGTTAGTGTAACAACATGGTTTCTTTGTGACCACAAAAATAACGGTATATACAGGAAAACGAAGCCGAATGTTCTTGTCTACTACATAGATTCTGGAAAAATTTAGTCAATTAAAAACTAGTTTTTACATCAGTCGATGCGGAACCACAGAATGGGAAGGTTGATTTAAAAAATCCCCTATATAATAATAGCCTAAGGTGTCTGTCGGCAAATTTTTGAAGCGGTTGTACCTGGAACGGATACAGGCATCCATATTGAATTTTTTATGAGTTAGGGTTAGCAAAATTCAAAGCGAGTTCAAAATCTAAGCCATCCCCCTTTTTTAGCGTTTAATGCTATTATTTCAAGCCTTATTCTCCCCTCGTTAAAAGCAGGCGATTAAATTTATTATTTTCGATACCATTCATATATACCACCAAATAATCACTGTCCCGTTTGGGTTTCGAAATCAGAAGTGTGATACTGAAGAATGTTCTCAATGGCGTTAATTAATTGCTCAAAACAGACGCCCTTTTAATATAAAACACTTTTTATTATATTTACGTATGCGAGATCTTTAAATGCACAGAAAATGTCACATAGAAGAATTTATGGCGTAAATAATATTAACATATTAAAGCACAAAAGCAACTCAAGAGCCATTTTTCTCGCATACGAAAGAACAGCCATGTTTTCACTAAACAAAATCGTTCGTTGCCACTCGCAACTTACAGAGAAAAAATAAAATAAAAAAGATAATATGTGGGTAGAACATCAATTTTAACAGACGATTTGACATTCTCCCACCTAAGTTAACTTTTATCTTAAAATTTAACTTACAACTAACTACACAACAATAACAATAACATAATAGTAACAGTTCACAAGTCTAGTCCCCTATATAATAATAGCCTAAGTTATCTGTCCGTCTGTCCACGAATTTTTGAAGCGGTTGGACCTGGAATGGAAATAGGCTCCATATTGAATTCTTAATGAGTTAGGGTTAGCAAAATTTAAAGCGAGTAAAGTTTATTTTCTCCTTAACTATCGATCTGATTCTAAAATAAATTGGTATAAATAAGCTTCATATCACAGCAAAAATATTGAAATTCACTCCTTCCCCCCTTTTCGAGAGTTTAATGCGGATTATTTCAAGACCTATTTTTCCCGGTTAAGAGCAGGCGATTAAATTATCAATTTGCCATATAATAAACAGGTAGAAATAACATTTTTTTATATCATTATGACGTCATTCCTTTAACTATCTCATTCAACCATTTCTTATTTTAAATTACTTAAATATAGTCTGCATTATTTTCACACGTTTTATCACTGAACTTAGATCTTACGTAAATAATTTTCTTTTATATTTCTCTTAAATAATAGATTAGGTACGTATGTGATAATTTAAAATTCAATCAACGATTATTTTTTGCTGCAAGATAATTCTCAGCCAAAAAAAAAAAACCCCATTTTTTTTTTACCTGCCTCATAGGGTAGTTTACAATTCTGGAAAATTAAAAATTTTACTGATCCCGTCATATGACGGGCTATATGCTAGTCAATTTATATTTTAAATTAACTTATTATCTATCCTTGCGAAAATGATATTATATATATGTATATATATATATATATATATATATATATATATATATATATATATATATATATATTTGTATATATATTTGTATATTTGTCTATTTATATATTTGTTTATATATTTAAATATAAAATACGAAAAGTTGGTTAAAAATTAAATAATTTTCGATCTATTGAGATTTAACTGAATAACTAAATTTACGCTCAAAACGGCCGCTCCCGTTACAATTCCGCTACGAAATGTTCCCGCACACAATGTGTTAAAGTCGATAGCAAATGAGTACGGACATTCATGCTAGCACTGGGAGTCGGAATCACGGAATTCAGCAATATTATAATAACAGAACACATAAGTGTGCTACCTAATCGTCCTTTGTCTGGCTTTCAGATCTAAGATGGGATTGTGTACGATATTGTTCAAGATCTGGACTCCATCATTTAGATGGTTTGCCTGATCAGTTTTGTGTTATTCCGTTGTAGTTTTTGTAATTTTCCGTTGCATTTCGGATTCTCAAAGATTTGTTAGGGAATTTCTAATGAACTAAACATGATCAAATTTACAAGCAATGAAGGGCGTTACCTTATTACGGTCGACACATGTCACTGGTGACTTCTGCGTCGTAATAATGCCAGAGAGGGAAATTTATGGTACCAAATTCCCATCTCTGGCGATTTATGACGTCAGTATGACGCGGCGTCACTAGTGACATATATCGTCTGAAATATGGTAGCAGCCTATATCCTGAATTTTTTTTTTTTTGTACTCAAAAAGTGAAATAATATTTTAATAAACAAATTAACAATGCTTTCAATTATGTACATTCAATTTATTCTTTCTAAAATCCTAGAATAAGAATACAGAGAAATCACCAAGTAATCAGAAAAGGGCTACTACTCACGACGATCATCTACACCACTAAATTATCTAGTGATGTCACTAGAAGTGCATTTTGATACCTTGGGTTATGTCGAAGATGGGAGCTTTTGCTACTCTGGGGGGGGGGATTTCCATCATAATAACGTAGCCATTAGAAAAAAATCGCCTATTCCGAACGTTTAGACTCCCTGTGAGTAGCAGCCAAGAACATTAAAAGCACCAACCGAAAATTTAAAAAGGGAAAATTAAGCGTAAATACTATTCTTTTTTTGTCGAATGTTATTACTATTGTTAATTCTAAAAGACAACTTTTTAAATTTATTTTAAAGCAAATAAAAGGAAGTAGTACATAAGCTTTCATTTAAAAAATGATTTATTGGAAAGTTTTTTTTCCATCTAAAAAAATTAACTTTAACTACATATCGTGAGGGTCTACGAGACGTGAAGACAGAAAACTCGAAAAAGTCAATTTCAGTATGTTGTTAATTTCTTATCAGGAATCAGAAACTTTGGTGTCCATAAAGCAGTATTAGTACATCAAACTTGTTAAGATCCAAGCTTCCGAAAATTCTTTCAGAATGCATAATCATCAAAAGAAACCATAAAAATGCAATTATTAATTTTTTTACTCCTCTACATATTTATGGTAGTGGTTATAAGACAATAAATATTCGTATTTGGTTTGAAGCGATAAGGTCAATTATTTTGTTATACGACTGATAATAAGACTGGTATTTTTTGTTTAAAGTTTATTCTGAGTGTCAACGAACATCCATGCAACAGTGCAATGTGAGCCCGCAGAAAATCCGGTACAGAAAAAGAAAGCCTTATTGAATTGGCCCTCGTCCGGCAGTAAGAATGAGGACAAACGACATCAAAAGGTTTAACAGAGATTTAAAGATGTGAAAGCAAAAGAAGTACGCGTAGCGAAAAAACTTCAAACCTTCAACACTTCAGTATCCACAAGGAAATATAAGTACATTAAAGATATGTTGAGATTAGAGTTTTCGTATTTGTCTGCATTCCGAAAATCATTTAAAAATTTTCAGATTTCAAATAAAGCCATAAAAGTTCCAATATCCATGAAGAAACTATATCTTTCTTTTATTTTCTTCACATGTTTATTGCAGTGGTTAAAATAAATAATAAATGTGAGTATTTGGTTTGGTTTCCAGCATCATGACGATGGTAGATTTGGGTAGTATGTTGCTCTTCAGTACGAGAATTCATGGGTTAGAATTTCACTGATGGCATAGATATTCGAGGCCATTTAGAACAGGCTTTAAACAGTAAGTTCCGTTTTCATTACCTCTTGTTTAGCAGTATAATAAACAGTAGTGTTCAGAACTAATCACATGGTACAATGTATCCCTTGGTCCTAAATCAGCAGTCAGCTGAAGTTAACTTGCAAATTATTATTGTAAAAATTCATGGTACTTAATCAGCAATTAGCGATAATAAACCATGATATAAGGAGAACTAAGAGCTATTTGAAAAACAATCAAATTTGCTGCATTTCTGAATTATCCTAATTCACATATGCATATAGGTAGTGGCATTATCCTTCGTGTGACAAAAAAAGTCAAACATAGTGCTCCAAATGAAATCGAGCACTGTGGGTAGTTTTTTTAGGCACTAGGGCTAATTAGACTGGGATATACTGCTTAAAGTCGATTTCGGACACCTACGACATCAATAGAAACACTGAGATTTTAACCCTCAAATCCGGTATAGTTAAATTTGATTCTGTTTGGAGCAATACAGTAACTGCTCTGCTAGAAGAGGATTAATGGAAATGGAACCTACAGCTAAATACCGAACGGCTAAAAAAATCCCCGATATAGAAGATATGCTAGAAGATATCACACACAGACATTCCAATACCGAAGAGTAATTAATGCTCCTTCCATCGTCTATCCATCGTCAGTGTCCATCTTCTGGCAATAAATTTGGGAGTATCAAAAGTTACAACATAGAACTAAATATAGGAGAACTTAGAGTCAACCTCAGTATATCAACTAATTTGAATCATCAAATACTTTTCTGTTCATAAAACAATATTAGTACATCAGACAAATTAAGGTAACCTACCACTTTCGGAGCCAAATTTTTTAAATAAGCTTTTTATGAAAATATTTTTAGTTATTGGAGTAATAGGTTATAAAACATAGAAAAATATGAAAATAAGCATAAATACTGTCTTAAAAGTTGGCAAAAATAGAGGAAAAAAACAAGCATTTTTGACTTTACGCCAACACTCTTAATTAAAAAAATACGCAAAACATATCACTTTTACTTGGATAAATGTAGACATATATACACTATGTATGCATTGAATTTTCAAAAGGAAAATATTCTATAGTAAAATGAGTTATAGCCAATCAAGTAATTTAAAGCAAAAATTCAAGGAAAAAAATAATGAAGTATCTAACATAAATACCCCTAACTCATCTCAAAATGAATATATTTATAATCCTGAGGTTCAATGCATACATAACATCATTAAAAACATACAGTTAAATTCTAATTAAATTCTAAAAATTATTTTAGCTGTCATGACTGTTGAGGTGTGGTGGTGTAGCAAAAATTACAGTTTTTCAGAAATTCAATTTAAAGATTTTATTGGATAAATTCATTGAGTGTTTTATAATTTGATAAATATTCAGAAATATGCTGGAGTAATTTATTTATTTATTTAGAATCTATAATAGGCTATTTGCGACGCTTTTCATGCTAACACTGGGCCGAACTCTGGCCGATTGGTTAGAGCGCTGGTCTTCGGTACCGGAGTTCGTGGATTCGAATCCCACTATGGCATGGATGTCCGTAGCCGTTTGGAATCGGCTTTAAGCAGTAGGTCCCGGTCACGTTAGCCCTCGTGTACAAAACAGCAGACCGTAGTGCTCTAAACCAAAATATGCTAACACTGGAAGTCAAGCCCTTTAACTGCTCACTTCCGGTATCTTTTCGACACTTCTAGTGATGATTAAACAGCTGTATGATGACTTCTAATGACTCTAGAAACAAGCTGAAAACTGTTTTCGGAAGATAAAAGGCTGGTCTTTAAAATAAACAAATAAAAGAATTTCGATATTTTTTACGAAAATGGCTATTTAAACGTTGTCGGTTACCTTAAAATCAAAGTTTCCGTATCCGTTTGCATTCCAAAAATCATTCAGATTTCTTCAAGCGTCAAAAGAAATGATAATCATACAATCTTTCTTTCAACTGCCCTACAAATGTATTGTAGTGGTTAAATATCTAATACACTTTATCGTAGTGGTTAAACAGACACTAGGATGTGTCTCATAGAAATAATAGAAATTAGTAGTTAAAAGTAGAATTTCCGATGTTCGTCTATATTTTTTATCACGCAAGAGGTGTCATCCTGAAAACAATCGAGGCAGAATAGTTCTGGGTTTTCAGATTATTCTTAGTTTAGGTCTTTAAGTAGGCGAGTCGAGTCAACGATCGCCGCGTAATTCCAGGAAAAATCAACACTTAGTCACTCAACGGGGTGGTAAAAAGCATCTCATTACTGACATGTCTGAACTGTGGAAGGATGCGCGATGAGTATTTTTAAGCGAGTCATAAATAACCAGTTTAGAATCTTTCGAGTCTAAAACATCGTAAATCAAAATTCAAACAATTTCTCACTTAGTGATTTAGGCGTTCAAAATCCTGAAAAGAGAATTCTCTAAGATGCCAACCATAATAGATTTATCAGACGCAATATTTATGATAGTACCACTTATAAATATAAAATTTTAAATGAGAATAACAAAAATCACAATTCAATCTATATGACGATTTCACGCAGCACTGTACATCTCAACTTATGATGATTCTGGTTTTATTTTTAAACGGAAGGGCAGCTTATTGGTTGCCTATTGGTTATCGTAAACATGAAAATGAATGGGAAGGGCATTAAAGTAGTTCGTGATGTTGCTTGAAATCGTTCTATTGGGATGGACACGCATATAGAGAGTGTTAAAGTAGAACACAGCTAAATTAAATTTGTTAAAATATATTTACAATTAAAACTATGGAAGATTTTCAGTTGAGGAATTTCGAAAACAGGCATATTCCTAGCTTATTCTCAGCAATGTTAATTAGCTCCGTTTCCCTCAATATCACCTATTTTTTAGCTGCAAACCAACGAATGAATAGGTAGGGACTTGCCTTTCATAACCAGAGTTCATGCGTTTATATCTCACTGTTGACACTGTTATCGTCATACAGGTTTGGTTTGGTTTGATTTGGAGTGCTACGGTCTACTTTTGCAACACTAGAGCTAATGAGACCGGGAGCCACTGCTTAATGCCGATTCCGAATGGCTACGAACAGCCACGCCACAGTGGGATTCGAACCCACGAACATCGGTACCGAAGGCCAGCTCCCTAATCCTTCGGCCAGCGGTCGGCCATCTTCATGCAGAAAAGAAACAAAATAGATAGTAGAACAAAAAACAAATGCGTACTTTACTGCAACGAATTTCGTTCCTACCCCTTTAATTATACCCATAATTGTCCTTGATTACTTTTAGAATACGAAAATAAAAATGTAATTAAGTAATAACAATTAGGATTATTTGTAGGCTTATTAGATCCATTGTGGTCGAAGTCGTCGCTTCGAATATTGTGCCAAACGGAGACTTAAGTAGTTTTGCTCAGTATATTTAACCGAGTGTTTAAAATAAGAACAATAAAGCAAATAAAATATGAGATACAAACAGTTGTAATCTTAAGTTAAATTTTTGATAAGGAAAACTCGTTTATTATTCTGTAATGTGAATATTTATGATAGATTTATCTGCTGTGATAGTAGATTGTAAGCATTTTTAAAATACTCAAAACTCAGATTAGATATTATTGCAGATTGATAAGAGATTTTTTTAACCCCTTAATGCACAGTTTTTTTAAAAGGCCGACCAAAAAAAATTAATTTTTTAATGTAAAAATCACGATTTAGAACGTTGTCTTGCCAAGAAAATTACAAAAATTCTAAAATAATCAAAATTTGAATATAATGGATATTTACACAATTGGTATAATTTATAATTTGTAGATATTATTATTATTGTCGAAAGAGTAGATTGCTCAATTGGTAGGCAGCCTACCAATTGACGGTATGATATGTTATTCCCTGATGCGTAGGTATCGAATATGAAACCCTTATGTTTCAGATATCAAGAATAAAGTATATAAAGTAACGCCTCGAGTCAAGGATGTCTTTACAGCCAGAGCTTAGTAATAAAATAGTTAACAATTATATTTTATTTTACATTATATTTTAGTAAAATATATATTGAAAAATGAGCGAATCAGAATCTGAATCTGAATACGCTGTCGGAAAGCGGCTCACAAGGAAGAGATAAGTCGTAAGTGATAAGTAGAAAAATATATATATTTTATACTTGAATAAGTAAGTGTTATAGCTTACAATCCCATGTAAATAATAAATATCAATAAAACGATTGTTTTTTTTTTCTTTCACATTGTTATTTTCAATTCTCGATTGCATTCGAGTGTGAAAAATTATAGCAACATAAAGTACAACGCCGCTCGAATTATCTCGAGTATGCACAGTTTGGCCAGTTTAGCGAGCTCGAGTTAACTCGAGCTTGCACGTTAAGGGGTTAATTATAAGCTCAAACTATTCGTATCACTGCTAGCTTCATCTGTGGTAAATTATTCAATACTTTACTCAGTGTACTTTAATTTAAATATTTTTAATGTATACCTGTAAGAAACTGTCAAGTGGACTTTCTTTTCATTACAGATTACAAGCATAAGAAATGCGAGAAGGCGAGACGAATTACGTGGAGCATGAAAAAAGAGAAAAGGAACATGAAAATTTCTTTTCGCAGACTTTCAGCGGATTAACACCAAACACTTAGTGAATAACTGATGCACTTTCAGATGTGCATATATTATGTTTGTTATCGTAGCACACCTGCATAGACAAAACGGTTCTCTTTCTCACACAACAGACACTGTTCACGTTGATTTGTCACCTGTGATTCTAAAGACAGTGAAAACGCTTCACACAAAAATGAATGAAAAGAATGTAAGAACCATTTATTTTTAAATGGTTCTTATATGTAATGGTTGTTTACACCGTATTAACATTTTTAAATCTAGGAAAACCCGTTGGTAACAATTTCTTTTACATAAAGATTAAATTTGTCAATAATAAAGAGTGTTACACTGTCTGCATGTGTGTATTAGGATAACACAGAGACTAAGCAAATTAGATTATTTGAAAAATATCTATCAATTCTCCTAATACTATGGCTTATAACAGCTAATTACTATGAATTTTCGCAGTAGTTAATTGAAGATTAGTTTTAGTTGGCTGCTATATCCGGATAAAAGGTCCCTTTATATCATATAATTGGTTTGAAGCTCTGCGTTAATCCTCCAAGTACCCCTTCCCTAGGATTTTTCCTATACTCTGTATAAAAAAAATAAGTTTTTTATCAATTGTGTCATTTTAAATAAAATGGGCTGAAAAAAAAAATAAGCAAGTATTCAAACAAGTAAGCAAGAACAAAAATAAATATTTTTTTCTTTTATTTTACATTTATTTTGTCGACAAGTTTTTGTTGCAGTTATTTTGCTGAATTTACGGATTTAGTACATTATTGGCACAGATTCCCAGTCACGTGACACTTTCGTTACACAGTTTTCGTAATACAGGTGAACCTAAAAATGACATGGGTCGTTAATATTTATATGTGTATTTGATACATACTAAAATTGGCGAGTAAAGATACAGATTAGGATATCAATAACAAAAAAAGTTACCGCATTCAGAGTCTTTTTATTTAATATTAAAACATTGTGTGCGGGTACATTTCGCAGCGGAATTGTACCTGGAGCGAGCATTTTGCTCGTCAATTTAGTTATTCAGTTAAATCTCAATAAATCAAAAATTATTTAATTTTTTAACCTACTTTTCGTATTTTATATTGAAATATATAGACAAATATATAAATAAACACACACACACACACACACACATATATATATATATATATATATATATAATTTTCTCAATGATAAATAAAAAGTTAATTTTAAATCTAAGTCGATTTTTTAATAAACCTTCCCATTCTGTGGTTCCGCATCAACTGATGTAAAAGCTAGTTTTTATTTGTCTAAATTTTTCCAGAATTTATGTAGTAGACAAGAACATTCGGTTTCGTTTTCTTGTATATACGTTATTTTTGTACCCACTAACAATCCATATTGTTACACTAACGAGTACTAGTACGAGACCCGCGCTCAAGTATCAATCGTCAGAAAACGTACTAGTATGTGTCCCGCAGACAATGTATTAATAACACAACTTTTCAGTTGGAATCAAAATTAAGCTGCATCTTCATATGTGACTAACCACTTTATCCATGTTATTTGGACTTCTTGCTCACTTAATTCCAAGTAATATTTTTTTGCTGCAAGCTTTTAGATTCGTCATATGGAGTTATCTGTTCGTTAACGACAAAAAAAATTGTACTGGAAAAGAAAAGTGGGAGCAAAATCTCGATATTTCCCAAAAGACATTCAACATTCTGGATGAGTAAACAGGGACCTTCTGACCTAGCTTTCCGAGTAAGATATTCATCAACTGGAAATCACCTGAGCTTTCAGATGACTTTCTACTGCGAAAGAAATTGTGAAAGTCTTCAGCTCTGTGGGGTTCCGAGTGGGAAGAGTACAGCTGGTGAACCTTCAGTGAAGTGCGGTTACAAAAAATATGACTCATAATCAAGCAAAAAAACAAGAAATTTTCATCAAGGTTCAGTTTATGTAGTCAGATTAGTTCATTTATGCTCAAAATTAACAATTTTAATGATGCAATTTTAATCGAAATTAATCTTACTGCTTAAATTGTCATATTCTATTACACTGGTGTGCAAAACTTAAACAACATGTGGGTTTTTTGCCATAACTCCGCAAGAAATCATCTGAGAGACATGAAATTCAGAAATGAGGGAGAGTATTATGTGCGTAAAGAATGACGAGAGCATCGGCTCTGAAAAAGGAATACGATTCATACGATATGGAATCAAATAAAACAAAGCTTTATTGAACATGTGTGGGATGCTTTGGGGAGACGCATTGCAGCACGCTTATATCCTCCGGAAAACAACCAACAACTAAAAAAGATGCTGATTGCGGAATGGGAACTCCTACCTCAAGAAATGTTGGAGCAGCTGGTTCTGAGTGTGCGGAGACAGTGCGAAGCAACCATTGCAGTTAGGAGTGGACATATCCCATATTAAGGAACACCTGCTTGTTGTTCTTCCTCTTTGATACACAGTCATGAGTCACGATACTATGCTTTCAATAAATCTTGTTTTTGTTTGATTCCATACCGTATGCATTGTATTTCTTTTTCAGCTCCGATGCTTTCGTCATCCTTTACGTACATAATACTCTCCCTTATGTCTGAATTTCATGTCTTTGATGATTTCTCGCGGAGTTATGGCAAAAAAAACCACCTGCTGCTTAAATTTTACACAACAATGTAAATATATTAAAATATAATGAATTACTTTAATTATATAAATTAAAGTTGTGCTTTTTTAAATTTCAATGTATAAAGAATAAAATTACTTATTTACAATGTATCTTCCTACAAATAATTCGCAGTAAATATCCTTTCTGCAGTAAATACCCTCTCTTTATCAAGTGAATACACGTTATCAAGTTTATTGTCTCTTTTAAAATATTCCTTTACTGTTGATTTAAAATATATAGCTAACTATAAACCCTGAAAAATAGGAATTACTGCATAATAATTCATTTCAAATAGTCACTTTTCATTTTGGTGATGGTAAGGAAGTAGAACGCCTGTTATTCAAGGCATCAATTTAAAGTCCGATGTCATACGTGATTGGTTACAGTAAAGAATTTTATTGTCGTAATAAAATCATACAAATGGAGGAAAGATAATAACGAGGAAAGTTTTATTCAAATATAAATCGACTTAAAAGCCAAAACGACAAGCTGTGTGTTACCAAACTAAAAAGTGTGTTCTTTTCTGAGAAACTTTGCATTGTTCGATTCTCTATACTCTGTAACAAGTCTTAAGTGAAAATAAAATCCAGCTTTTAGTTCATAACACTATTAAATTCTGAATACTCCTCACATCATCGGAAATGTCAACCACCAGGAAAATACTGCATACCAATATCAGACAGATCCTGATTGACTTGTCCCAGTATCCGAACTATCATCCGGTACATACAATCGCCACCCGAAACAATCACGTTCAAGTCCGATCAGGTACGCAACAACAAAATAAAACAAGGCGGTAACGGCCAAGATGACTTGTCGCCGGCAAGCGGATAACATATTGCACTATCGAAGAACAATCGTTGGCGGAAACAATCTTGCTTGTCCATCACGCACAAACCATTTCTTCGCATAGCATTCACCACGATAGATACATATGCGTGCGTGTGTGTGACTCTTGGCTCCTTAATTAAGCAAAATCCCCCCTTTATCGCATCCCGGAAGAGACGAGGTTCTCTCTCTCTCTCGCAGGTCCAGAACGCAAGGCTTAATGGACGCTGCTATCGGAACAAACGATCTCGAAGGCGATCATCAAAAGCCATGGACTTTCACTTTCTTCCGATCCCCATCCGAGATTAGGTGAAAGTCTCTCTCCTGAAGGGACAAGGTTAAACGAATCGTTATTTGTGATACGCGGCCGTGTCTCTTCTGGAAAGCTAATGCGAAAGCCGCTGGATGGGCCGGCGAGGGACGGAGCATAGAGGTGAGAAAAAGCTGTTGCTGATCCGGTCGAGATTAAGAAAAAAAACCCGGCGGTACACACGGTAGCGCGATATGTCCTTGTATATCTAGTTTGAAATCTCGTGTAGTTGAGACGCCCAATGTATCATGCATTATGCAGACGTGTCACGCTCATTTAAACCTCGTAGCTATGAAATTTCTTCGTGTGATAGGCATGTATCACTGAGAGATTGCTTTTATGAAAACCGATCAGCGAAGATATGGTTGTCAGTTGTATCTTTCGACGCAAGATTACTAGGAATAAAAGTTTTGCAATTCAAGCTGAAAGATCTGAAGCAATTTCTACCGAGTGCTTAGCTACGCAACGCACGTTTCTCATGCATAATTCCCAACTGTGCATTAAATTTAAATTCTAAAAACCGGCCTGTCTGTCGTGGATATTTTTGTCTCCCGAGGAACTTCATATCACTTGATAACCAAGCCTTCTCTCTTTCGAAAGTGATTTATTCAGTAAACTATACGGAGTTACAGTGACTGATCATGCTGTTGACTGCATAGAGATAACTTTATGTTTGATGTGTCATATGTTCTGGAAAAATGTATCCTGGGAGAGATGGGGAACTCTAACAAAACAGTATTAGCATGCTAGTAATCCATTATGGGTTTTGTTTCTAATTCCGAAAAATTTTACTACAAAAAAAGTAGCAGTATAAAGTTTTTCCAAACAAAAAACTAAATTCAAATTTTAAAGTCTATAAAAAAGAGATGTCACTTATCATCAAATTCAACAAAATTAAAAAAAAAAATTTCTGTTTACCCAAAGAAGACAGCTACAATGTCCTAAAATCTTAGCAACGATTACTTTCAAACGTAGATAATGATATTGAAAAGACATTTAACGTTTTATTTTTTATAAGTGCATGTTATGCCGAATGATGGCCTAATGGTAGAGATTTGCTCTTCGGTAAAGGAGTTATCTGGTTTGAATCCCGCTGCTGGATGTTCGTAGCTATTCCGAATCGGCTTTAAGCAGTAGGTCCAGGTCTCATTAGCCTTCGTGCGTAATACATTAAACCGTAGCTCTCCAAACCAAAATAAACCATATGCATGTGACTCATTTAGTATGAATTGGGTGAGGTTTCGTTAGCTTGATTATGAACGCTAAACTATGTTACTATACTAGAACTAAGGAAACCGGGACATACTGTTTACAAATATCAATGCCAAGAGAGGTATTCAAACCCATGAACTTCTGTAACGAAAAGCAGATCCCTACCATGTGGCCAACGTCCCGAATGGGGTGAACGATTGTTAAGGTGTTTCATACATTTTAATGGAGTCATTCATACATGCTGAAAGTGTATCTCTTCCGGTATATATATATATATATATATATATATATATATATATATATATATATAAGAATATAATGGAACAAATACTATGTTTTCTAATACCGTTGGAGAATTAGGACTCCAGTTTGATCTTAAAACTTTTTGAAGTGAGCACAATCCTAACCCTCGGTGCAAACATAGTAAAAATAGGTTAAATAAACCAAAATCTCTTATGTTGAAGAAATTACAGCAGCATACACATTCTTCAAGATCTTCAAGATGATGGGTCAACTGGATGACCTGGGCCAAGCCCAGAGATTTCTTACAGTAAGCAGAGAAATTGACAACGAGCAGAGCATAAACAAATAAATGAAGATATAGTGGATTCGTGAGTTCATAACACAGTAACTAAAGAATAGAGAGTTTAAGGACAGAAAAACACTTTTTTTTTTTTTGCCAGGGACATTAGAACAGTATTGAAAATAACTAATTTGAAACCTACGCTCCGCCCTCACCAAAGTGAGGAGAGCCAATAAAAGCGAAAATAGAAGGATGAGATAAAAAGCAAAGCTGGTAAAAAAAAATAAAAAAAAAAATAAATAAATAAATAAATAAATAAAAATTACTAAATGATGATGTATGGCCATTTTAATGTTTTAAAGCTTTTTTCTTACATTTAAGCATACACATTGAATAAAGAAAGCTCTTATAAGCAGCAATACCAACAATGAAAGCAATTCACCCGCCCAAATTAGTATTGCACGTCTGAAAGTAATAAAAAAATTAACAATCTCCAAAACCCTATAAATAATTATTACCGTTATATATATATATATATATATATATATATATATATATATATATATATATATATATATATATATATATATATATATATATTATTTATTCAATATAATAAATGAAGAAATTCCATAATTAATAAGAGATGGCACAGATCTTAAATAATTTGTCTGTTTTTTTTTATAATTCTTTTGAGTATACAAAGAATTATGAATGATCAAAAAAACATACTTTCCAGAACGTACCAATGCTTTTTTAGAAAGCATCAAACGTTTTTAAGAGTACATATCAAAATTTTGATTCAAAACAAGAATATATTTAATGATTTGGCTTGGTTTGGTATTGCAGCGTTGCGGTTAAGATTTTTTTCTTTTGCATGACAACCAATTAAACCAATAGTTGTTTCTTAAAACTGATTGCAAACTGTTACAAACATATATATCAGCAGTGATACTTGAACTCACAGACTCTGTTTCTAATAACAAACGCTCACCTGTTCAGTATTGTTACGCTTAGCATACTTATAACTTTGGAAACATGTTAACATACTTGACAACCAAAAATATTATTAGTTTCCAATTGGTAAGATTTTTCTTGCAAAACATAATCAAAACCTTGAACTCACGGACTCTGGTCTTAATAAGAAACGTTCACTTGTTAGACTAAAGTACCATTAGGCATACTTTACAAACAAGTTTACTTTACAACCAAAATATACTATCAGTTTCCATTAAGATTTTTTTGGTAGTACACAATCACAACCAAATATCGGCCGCTCTTCTCTTTAGATTTCAAGAAAGTTATAAGAAGCAATAGTTCTGGCATATACTTTTTTTACAATTTTTTTATTTTCTCCCTTTTCTTCTTCAAAAAGCATTCCTACAACTTCATTATCGGTCGATTGCTATCATAGCTGACAAAACCTGAAAATGAAAATATTAACTTTTAACGGGTAGATATTTTAACCATCTTTCAAATTTATAATTGTTTTTCTCACTCCTTCAGAGAAGAGATTGTCAGAAGTTAATAGGTTTATTGTTATATCCTTGGTTTCAGTTTCACTGGAACAGCTAACTCACTGTACATCAATCCTGAACAATTCTTTGGCTGTTGAAAAGTGATTGTTAGCAAGTTATGGGTATTGTGGTTATAAATAACGATGTTTACACAAGGTTTTTACACCAGAAGGAGAGATTTCGTTTTAGAGAAACCTAGCTGTAATCCATTTAATTAAGCATACCACATCCGTTGGTGAGGAATACTGTTTTTCGGTGAGTCTGTCGGAGAGGAACAACGTATTTCCCCTCCGAAAACCACAGACTTCAAATATTTATTAATGATAGCTATAGGCTAAAGCTGACATACACTGTATTTAGTAAGTTGTCTTTTTTAATTCTGAAAAGTATAAATATGAGAAAATAAGCAACTTTTCTTGGAAGTAGAATTTTTTGTACCACAAAGGTTAGACAAAAAAACAATTAACTTTCCTTTATCAATATATCCTTTTCAATGAAGGACGATTTCTTTAAAATTTCTTTCCATTTTTACAAGAGATTAAACTAAGGATCTTTAGTTCAATTAGTGTCTGTTGAGCATTAAAGACTACAAGAATTTCAAAAATATATTTTGTGAGAACAGTAAGACTTAACCTGACCAGAAATGAAGTGAAATGAAATCTTTACGTTCTTATGTGTTAATAACAGAATGGTTTTGGTTTGGAGCACTACGGTCTACTTTTTGCTAAACTAGTGCTAATGAGATCGGGATCTACTGCTTAAAGCCGATTTCGAACGGCTACGAACATCCATGTCATAGTGTATTCGAGCCACTAACTGAAGTACCGAAAGCCAGCACCCTAACCAATCAGCCATAGTTCGGCTAAATAACAGAATGAGCTTGTTTATTAAGCTTGATTTACCAGTTGTTTAAAATATATTTTTAACTAAGAATTTTTAAGTTGATTGGGATTTCAACTTACTCATTTCAACTTTCTTGTGGAAATAGTAAACATCTTTCCATAAGAAAGTTTTTAAAATACACACCTACTTGTTAAAACCCCTTCGGAAGGATTACAAGCTCCTATGATAAAATTGTACCATAAAGTCTCTAGTATCCACACTCTGATTCTGGCCATTTGGTTAGGGTACTGGCCTTCAGTACCAGAGTTCGTGGTTTCGAGTCCCACAGTGGCATGGATGTTCGTATCCATTCGGAATTGGCTTTAAGCTGTAGGTTTCGGTCTCATTAGCCCTCGTGTTGCAAAAAGTAGACCGTAGCACTCCAAACCAAACCATCCACACTCTAACTATTCAATCCTTATTAGGTCGGAATTAGTTACTTTTAGTCTTTGTTCTATAATTAAATAAATCGCATAGTCCAACAAAGAAACATTTTTTGAATAAATTTGTCTTATCTTTAGTTAATCTAAAGACACAAGAAAGCTGCATCATCCACCATTTTCTCCCATTTCAACAAGTAGCAATAAATTAAACTTTCGAGAAACTGAGCGCTATAACCCGAAACATATTGTAGAAAGATGGCTGAATGGTAGTGCTGTAAGCTTAATAAGACAGACGATGACCCTATATGTTGATAAGAAACTCTACGAGAAGCTTAATCTTCAGTCAGCAGCAAAATTTTACAATTATTTTACAATAAAACAATTTTTATTACATCTGACATCCAAGAAATGTTCCCTAATTTCATCATTAATACAAAAAGGACTTTTGAAAAAAATTAAGTAGCATTCAAGCATGTTGACAAGTTTCTGAAGAACTAGAAGAAAAGAACTCATATTCCTATTCTAAAAATATGCAGACAAAATTTAAAAGTTAGGATATTTATGAATCTACAAACTACCTTTTGTTTAAAATCCGTTTTAAGCCATAGGTCCCGGTCTCTTGTACAAAAATATGAACTATAGTGCTCCGAATCAAAATAAAAAATTACAAATAAATTCATCAAGATTCACAGGACAAAAAGCTCGATCAATAGCTTTAAGAAGAAAAGGAAAAGAGATATAATTAGTTGAAAAAAATAATATATATATATATATATATATATATATATAATAAAGAGGTTTTATCTCTTTATATTTCAATAAAAATTTGTATTTTAACATTAAATTATTTTTTAACCTTATTCTATGTTCTGGTGAGTACCAAAATCACATTGGGTCACACACAATGGATAGTAGAAATAAAACTAAGGTCAAATACAGATTCATCACTAAAATTATTAACACATTGTATGCGGGACACGTGCAAGTTCGTTTTCTGACGATTAATACTTGAGCGCGGGTCACGTACTAGTACGGGCTAGTGTAACAACATGGTTTGTTTGTGGGTACAAAAATGACAGTATATACAGAAAAACGAAGCCGAATGTTCTTGTCTTTCATTTTCATAGTGTAAAAATGTTTATGTATAACATAATTCGAAAAAATTAAAACTATATACTACTATTTCTATTTGATTTTTCATATTTACGATACAATTATAAATTTATCCACTCAAAAATATATTTTTTGTTTACAAAAATCTTATGGTTGTTATTTATGTATTTCTGTTTATATATTTGTGTATATATTTCAATATAAAATACGAAAAGTTGGTTAAAAATTAAATAATTTTCGATCTATTGAGATTTAAATGAATAACTAAATTTACGAGCAAAACGCCCGTTCCCAGTACAATTCCGCTGCGAAATATACCCGCACACACTGCGTTTTATTAGAATTAAATTTAAAAAGGTATGTTTCATGTTGGTATACGTTACTGCTTAAATACACTAACTATTTTTTAAATCTATTAAAAAAGCAATAACAAATGTCTAACCTTGTTTAATCCCATATATCGTTTAGTAATTTAAAAAATCATAAACTAAATCTCCACCTATTTTCCAGTTTGAAACAAGGTGTGAAAATCTATGTGTGGTTCCTGCTCCGGTAGACAATAGCTACTAACTAATGATTGCCTAGACAGAAACAATACTGAGTATGATTGAAAGGCTGAAATCTTCAATGCACCATTATTGTATTCTGCTAACCGATACGTGTATATTTTATTACCTTGACTGGAGTTCAACCTTACAATAACCGAATCTTCTAATTGCTGCTTCGTCATAAGAAGCGTCTTTCCATCTACCAAAGTGTTATGTTATTTTAACGATTTCACAGGTGCTAATCTCTAATAGTGCCGACCCTATCATTCCCAACAATCAAGAAGATCGTGATTGGCATTGCAAATCTTCGTCACTCTTCCCATAAGTGTAATTTGGAGGACTCTATGAACATACACTGTGTGACGTTATGATCTCCTATTACATCCGCTTCAGAGTCCGTTAGAAAGAAGAAATCAATTTGCCACTAAATGATACCTAAGTGATATTGCATTTCTCACTCGACTGATATCGCTGGAGTGAAACATCAACGAAATATTGTCCAGACGAATGATTTTGCATAAATGTTTCTTAGGCATTAAGTATACTTTATATACGTTTTACATTTTCTGAAGCATTTGGAGAAAATTTGCACAGATCTCCTAAATTCTTTTTCTCGCGAGCTCGAGATTGATTTGGCTGTTTTCAGTTTTCCGCGATTGGCAATGTAAAAAGAAGTTAAGTTGAAAACAAACTGGAGCGGAGGTTGTCGCCAACGATGTCGAATACAATTATTTTTTAAGAATAAAAGCCTTTAGAATGGAAATTGACCCCACCTTCTGGTTTAAGATTCGAAATATATATGTGTGTGTGTACGTCATGTGAATAAACTCTAAAAAAAGCTCTCCCAAAGACTATTTCAGTTAGATAATAGAACACTTTTTATTGCTGTCCTACACTGTTATTTAAAGTGTTTATTTTATTAATAACCTTAAATATTCTATCATCATTCTTTAGATTAAAACTCGCGTAACATTCTTTAGATTAAACATTAAAAATTCTACTATGTTTTTCCAGATATTTTTGTATATTTCTATGTCATTACAGATATTTTTAAATATATCTATGTTATTTAAGATATTTCTAAATCTATAGCAAAAAACTATTCTGGAGCCAGTTTCACAAGAAAGATAAAATTGTACAAAATGAAGATGGATATACTCACTAAAAAGTTAAAAAGGAGCTATAACATTTTGTAAGCGTAAAATGATCAATTTGAAGACATCGATTTTGATTACGATTCATTTATTTGAGAACTTAGAGGTAATAAGTATTCAGACTCCAACTGGGATCTTATATAGTTGTTAAGCCTATTAAGTTAAATTTAGATGTTGACGAGTAATAACGTTATGTGAACATCAAAAAATAACTAAATTAAGAATTATTTTCTTAATTGAACTTTTAAAATATCCACTGAATTATAAGTAATTTTACTTCATGAAGCATCTGAAACTTTAGCCTCTTCCTTCCACGTTTTTTAACCACTTTGCATTTTTAGAATCGTATTTTCATACTAAAGTTTAATTTTCTCCCAGATGAAGTTTAATTATAGAAGTAATTAAGAAAACAAAACTTAAATGCTAAAACAACCGAATGATCTCTATTGGAAACAGTATTGGTGAGTCCTTTAAAAAAAGTCAAATCCAAGTAAACGAATTTTGTTCAAATACGCTTATAAAATTATTAATTGTATTCCACACAGAACACAAACTACCATAGTAAAACTAAATATACAAGTAGGGTATATATATATTAGATTTAAATCTCAAAGTTCGGAAGAACATGGTATACATCTCCGGAGTATACCGTTACCTCCAACATTATCTTTAGTATCACTTACCTTCTCCACAGATGGCGCTCTCTCGCCGATTATTATAACTTGCCAGCCTCTACAACGTAATTATAAATTTTCCATTTGGTTGGCTTAGTTTTGAGTGATGCATTTAATTATCATCATGAGGTGTAATTAGAAGACTGATGCATAGAGTCGGTTTTAAGCGTCTATGAAAATCTATGACATAGGTTTTAAAACTCTAAAAGTAGATAAATTTGCCACAAGAGTGATAATTAGACTAATTAGATTAAAACCTACTCCTTAAAAAGGGTTTCGAAGGGCTATGAAGGTTCATGTCAGCAATTCAAACCTCGGTATTCGAACCTGTGCCCTCCGGTACAAAAAGGCAGCGTCTTACAGATTTCGGTATTGTCTAGTAATAGCAGCAGTTATATATGAACCCAAAACTCCCTATCCAAAGACAGTGTTGCATGCAAGTTTCTCTAGCATCTAATAAAGGGTGTAAGCCTTTTTCAACTGGTTTTAAATTAACACAAGTTTTAACATACAATGAAAATTTTAGGCAATTTGTTTCGGTTTAAATTACAGATCAGTAGACTTTTTACTTGCAATCATGTTGTGGAGATGTAGAACATATTCTTTGGCAATGCACACTGTGTGCCAATGCCCGAAGTACTTGCCGAATGATAGATGAGTGTGTAGGATTTAAATGTGGATGTATATATGAATTTGAATCCCACTACTGTCATAGATTTTCTTAGACGTTCGGAATCGGCTATAAGCAATACAAGCCGATCTCATTAGCTTCATATAGAAAAACAGTAGACCGCAGTAATCCAAACCAAACAAACAACCCGAATTACTTTTAAGATGGGTTTAAGGCATCTATCAATTTGTTCGCTTCTTATTTTTTTTCTATTAATTCATTAAAAATGTTCACAATTTTACGGTCTTATGTAGTTTTCCTTTTTATTAATTTTTATTTTTTTTTCTTGCTTGGTATTTTATTAGATCCAATAAGCCTTGTATTATTCTTTGGAGAAAAAGGAGTCTTGTTTCTTTTAAATAAATTTAAATACAAAAGATACTTTTCTTCCAGCTTTTGTCTATAAACATAAAAGCAGTAACTTTTTAGACAATTAATAAAAATGGTTTTCCCATCTAGATTAAGGCACGACAAGTCTATTTTGGTTAAATATCACTCCTTATATGATTCTGCTTAATCAGATGTGGAAGTAGTAAGAAATGATTGTACAGCATGAAATAAAACATCCGTCGCCAAAATTCTTCTCAAACTGGATTCCCCTTCCGCTTGACATTATCTACCATGCTCATCTGTTATCTTCAACCCACTCTTTCAGACATACTCATTTTCAGGGATGTATTTTGTTCGGGAAATTATCCTAGAGGAGTGTTATCGTGGCCACGTGTGATTAAAATCCAGCTAAATAATCTAAAGCTCCCCTTAGCACTCTGTCACGTTTTTTAACTGCATAGAGGCCTTCTTTCTCCAACAAAAATGCTGTTTCCTTTCACTCAACAAGGAAACAGCATGAATCAAGTTGAGCAGCCGCTAACATTTGAGTTGAAAAGAAAAGCGTTAAGGCGGGAAAGAGCACCTGCAACACTTATTCTCACCTTCACTCAAATTACAATATGCCATCTTATATTTTGACATATTCGTGAATTCACTTCACTGGTTGAATTGGTAGACGTTACACTGTGAAATGATGTTTTTATGTTATAAAATGTTCGGCCTTAAATACTATCTTTTCTTCAGTACTTAACACATTGTAGGTGGGACACGTACTAGTACGTTTTCTGACGATTGATACTTGAGTGGGTCACGTACTAGTATGGGTTAGTGTAACAACATGGCTTCTTTGTGGGTACAAAAATAACAGTATATACAAAAATATCAATTACTTGTACAGATATTACTTTAAAATTTAAAATGGTTTTTTTATTTCATCTATACGCTACTATTGAAAGCATCTTCTAGTTTTGCTATTATATAATTGTATAGAGATGTTTCACCTTGGGACAATGACAAGACGTTTGTTCTCAGAAGTTTTCTGTGGGCAAGAACGCTCTAAAAATCATGTTCTCTCTGGGTAACCATCTTTTTTGTTAAAAAATAAATAAAAATTTAAAAAAAAACTATTAAAAGTAGCCTCTTAAAACAACCATGTTAAATTTTTTAGAAGCTATCAGATACACCAAATATTCCGAAGCATACAGCATATGATAATTTAAAGAATATTAACACATTGCATGTAGGAGACGTACTAGTACGTTTTCTGACGACTGATACTTGAGCGCGAGTTACGTACTAGTACGGGTTAGTGTAACAACATGGTTTGCTTGAGGGTACTAAAATAACGGTATATACAGGAAAACGAAGCCGAATGTTCTTGTCTACTACATAGATTCTGGAAAAATTTAAACAAATAAAAACTAGTTTTTACATCAGTCGATGTGGAACCACAGAAAGGGAAGGTTGATTAAAAAAAATCAATTTAGATTTAAAATTAACCTTTTATTTACCCTTGCGAAAATATTATATATATGTATATTTATATATTATATATATATATATATTTGTATTTATGTATATATATATATATATATATATATATATATATATATATATATATATATTTGTTTATTTGTCTATTTATATATTTTTTTTATATATTTCAATATAAAATACGAAAAGTTGGTTAAAAATTAAATGACTTTCGATCTATTCAGATTTAACTGAATAACAAAATTTACGCTCAAAACGCCGGCTCCCGGTACAATTCCGCTGCTAAATGTACCCGCACATAATGTGTTAAAAAATAAAGGGCACTGTTTTTCTAATAAATGTATAATTTGCAAGGCAAGATTGATTATGAATAAATAATTCTGTGTGAATATAATTTAAAGGTTTAACAAACAAACAGCCAACAGTTGAAGCCATGAATTTAAATCTTTACTTAATTGAGAGCGTTACGGTCTTCAAAAAAATTGCAAGGTCTAAGAAGACAACTATTGCTATACAACTATAAAGCTGAGTTCAAATGACTATGAAAATTTAAATCAGCAGCCAACAGCAACAAGAGTATAAATTATGTTATATATATTTTAAAAACAACAAAATATTTATGTATCTATAGGTTAGTATATGCACCTGGAGGGAGAAATGTTTTAAAATAAGAATGTTTTAAAATAAGTTTCTTGTTCTATATGATATGAAACTCACTCAAATTTAGTATAGTACGTAGCTAAAAACAAAAATCTCATCATTTTAATATTACGTTCCGATAAGATTAACCGAACCACGAACGATTAATTATGGATAAATAATTGTGTGTTTGGATAGAATTTAAAGGTTTGACAAATAAATAGCCAACAGTGGAAACCAAGTATTTAAATCTTTACTTAATTTCGAATGTTACGGTCATCAAAAAAAATTCCAAGGTCTAAGTAGAGAATTATTGCTATACAACTATAGACCTAATTTCAAACGACTATGAAAATCCAAGTCAGCAGCCAACAACAAGAGTGTAAATTATGTTATATATTTTTAAAAAGAATAAATATTTTATGTATCTATGGGTTAGTATATGCATTTGGAGGGAGAAATGTTTTAAAATCAGTTTCTTGTTCTATATGATATGAAACTCACTCAAATTTAGTATAGTACGAAGCTCAAAACAAAAATTTCATCGTTTTAATATTACATTCCGATTAAGATTAACCAAATTACTAACGATATTCTTAGGTTTGCAAATATTTTGTAAGTAAAGTAAGCTGATTTCAAACGACTATGAAAATTCAAGTCAGCAGCCAATAACAAAAGTGTAAATTATGTTATATATATTTTTTTTAAAAAGAACAAATTTTTTTACGTATCTATGGGTTAGCACTGTATTTGGACGGAGAAATGTTTTAAAATCAATTTCTTGTTCTCTATGATATGAAACTCACTCAAAGTTATATTACGAAGCTCAAAACAAAAATCTCACTGTTTTAATGATATTACATTCCGATTAAGATTAACCGAACCACGGACTATATTCTTAGGTTTGCAAATATTTTGTAGGTAAAGTAATAAATTGTTAAACCAAATATTACTGTCATGTGCAAAGATATCTTTTTGTCCTCAATGTTCGACAAAACTATAGTAACATTCTAGGGTTAAAGACAGTATCTAATATAGATTTTAAAAATTTCTTAGAATGAAAATAAAGAAAATTATACATTCTGTAACGATAACTCATATGTCGCACATGTCGTGTCGTTATATATTTTATAAGTAGTCCTGAGAGACCAGAAATACAGGAGAAATTATGGCGGTCCATTACTTATTCATCCCCCTAATAAGGCTATTTATCTTCGATTGCCCGGTAGCAACAGAAATTGGTCTTACGGTAACGACCGTCAACAAGGCCGAAAGAGAGAAAAATGTTTTAGATAAGACAAACTAAGCACGTAAAGAGACAATCAGGTAGTTGACCCAGTCGTAAAAGACCATTTTTCTGGAAGAATGCAGAAATGTGCGCTTAACTTTTTCGGCCCATTCTCGAAAGCCATTCATTTATCTCTCTATAAATTTACGGAGCCGACTCGCTGCCGGGGTGCTTAAGATTCCCTGCTCGTTTCGTATTTGTCTTTCCTACGAGGTAAAAGTCAACCCGTTAATCACACAGTCGTTTGTCACAAGAGACAGAAAACGCGAACTAAACCAAAACAGGCTGTCAGCCACCTGTTGCACCGAGAAACTTCCAAAATGAAAAAAGGTTTTCAGATTATTAACGAGTCTCGTTCAGCTTCAGAGACAGATTAAGTCTCTTAAAGCCTTAAAGGTTTAAAACAGTTTTTTATTCCTAATTTAAAACGAACGAAAAAACATTTATTTTTATTTTTCCAAAATTAAACGTGTTTAATTATGTAATCGCACTAATACTTGGCGACTTGGCTGATTATTGTTGTATATAAGTAATAGCTTTCTCGGACGTACGAGGTTTTCTTTAGTTGATCCTTTTGTGTTTTGATTGGCTGTATTTAATTAGTTTTGTTTGTGCTTGTAATTTGATTGGCTGGACGCAGGATCTTCTTAAAACTATAAAAGCCCAATGTACCTCGTATTTTATTATTATACAGACGAGGACTCCATCTGGTGCCATATTCTTATACATCGCTAAGGCCTTTGATCACATCTCTCCCGAAGGACATATTTTCAAACTCATTCAGCTCCAGTTGTCTGATGCACTCATTCATCTATTACACAATTATCTTAGCGATCATCATTTCACGGTCCGTGTCATAAACAAATTTTCTTTTCTCAAAAATATTACTGCTGATGTCCAACAAGGTTCCCTTCTAGGCCCCATTCTCTTCAACCTATATATTAACGATATTCCAAAATCTGAATACACCAATATCGCCCTGTACGCGGATGACACGGCCATCTACACACAGGCTCCGTATATTAATTCCGTCGCGTCCTACACTCAACATCATCTTGATGCTCTGGAACCGTGGCTCATTAAATGGAAAATCAAAATTAATACTTCCAAATGCCATGCTATATTTTTCTCCCGGACCTATAGCCACGGCTATATCTTAATAACTACCCTTTCTGCTAGGAGGACTCAGTAAAGTACTTGGATGTGTACATCGACAAGCGGCTTACCTGGAAGCCACACATAAAATACATTGAAAATCTCATGATCGGAAATCTCCATGATCTTCGTTTTCTGATTTATTCTCCTCACTTGAGTGTTCGGCTTAAGACTCTTCTCTATAAAACAGTAATACTGCCACGCGCGTGCTATGGCGCGCCAGTATGGTCATATGCTTTTCCCTCAAACATCAAAATTCTCGAGGTAGCTCAAAATAAAATTCTACGACGTATTGTCAAGGTACCTCGCTACCTTCGTAATAACATAATCAGGCGAGATCTTAACTTACCAACCATTAAAGAGCATTTTCTTAAACTCTCACAAAGATTTTTTAATACTTTAAATAATATTCCTAATGAAATTGTTGCTGAGCTGCAGGACTATGATTTCGTGGATCCGGAGAAGCAGACCTAGGGCTTCTTTACTCATTTAAATTCTTTCTTTCTTCAAATACTTTTTCATATCTCTTTTATTTCATGACTATTTTTAGGCACTTGTATGCTTTAAACACATTAATATCTAGATTAATACTTTTGTCTACCCATCACTATAGTTCTCTATGTTTTGGAATAGTCTCGCTGCATAATAATACTACTTTTATATGCAACTCTTTCTTACTGTATTATTTTCTTATGCCAAATTTTTAATTTTTTTTCTGTACGATTCTCTTATTATTGTTTTTTCATTACTTTAGACATTTTTATTTCTTTTTAATCATATTTTCTCACATTTTCTCATATTTAACCACTTTTGATATTTTTACTTAACGGCCTTCTTTAACTTCTTTTTTAATTTATATTTACTTTATATGTATATATGTATATATTTTCCTTTTTACTATTGTATTATAACGTTACTGTAACTGGCATCACTGTAACTGGATACACTCTCTGACTCCGATCAATACAAGTTGTTTGCCAGAATCCTGTGCAGACTTTTTCTATGTTTTAGTATTATATTCACTACATTTACTTCTATTTACTCGTATTTAACCGGATCTTTTCTTATTTTAACCTCATGTAATCTTTATTTATTCGCATATAATCTCATTTTAATCAATTTTTATCCATTATTTAATATAATATTATTTAAAATTATATAATTTTCATACAATTTAGAGCTCTTATTCTATATTTTATTAATTTATCATTCTAAACTGGCATTTTTATATTGAACATATCTGAATGAACCGATCCCTCACATAACTTACTATCTTACTTACTGGAGATATGCCCTGCCGGGCCAGGTGCTCCACAAATACCGTTCAATGGAGAACGATTTTATTATTATCATCTTTTCATTATTATTATTATTTTGGTATTTTCAATAAAAGGTGTTTGTGATCTGCGGCTTTTCATTATGCTTCAACAAAACGAAGTGTAAAATACAATGAAGAATATTTACACTTTACAGTCTCGTCAGATCATAAATAATAATCTTACATGACGCGTTTCATTTTGTACTTAAATATTTTTGTAAATTATTTACGTTAAAGTTAGTAAATTTTGTATACATATACACTGAACTATTATGAAATCAATAACATTTTCTAAATTCTAAATGAGATAACTTTTTAAAAATAAATTTTAGAAAGTTTTTCGGGGAGTTATTGTTATAAAAATTATTATATAAATTTTTGTTATAAAAATTAATTTTAAAAATCGTTTGTATTATTTTGTTGATAAACTGATTAACTAATTTATAAGAAACATTTCCAGTCTACGCGTTGAATTTTCTTGAAGAATTCAGACTTTTTTAAAGTTAGAGTTTAACAATCGTAACACTTTGTGTGTGGGTACATTTCGCAGCGGAATTGTACCGGGAGCGGGGGTTTTGTGAGTTAATTTAGTTATTCAGTTAAATCTCAATAGATCGAAAATTATTTAATTTTTTAACCAATTTTTAGTATTTCGTATTGAATTATATAAACAAATGCATAAATATAAATATAAATATATAAATAACAACCATAAGATTTTTGTAAGCAAAAAATATATTTTTTAGTGAATAAATTTATAATAGTACCACAAATATGAAAAATCAAATAGAAATAGTAGTATATAGCTTTATTTTTTTTAATTATATATATAAACATTTTTACATTATATAAAAAATGAAAAGAGCAATCATAAAACTAATAATCTAATAACTAGGTTTTATTTGTCTAAATTTTTCCAGAATCTTTGTAGTAGACAAGAACATTCGGCTTCGTTTTGCTACACATACTATTATTTTTGTACCCACAAACAAACCATGTTGTTACACTAACCCGTACTAGTACGTGTCCCGCATACAATGTGTTAATAAAATGGAAATATAAAACAGATACCGCCGATTTATTTTTATGGATACGAATGTTTTGGTAAATACTTTCTGTGAGCGTATGAAAATTAAATCACAAGGATTTTTTTTCTTAAATTACCCCCTAACTGCTTTAATTTTATTTGTTTTCCTATCTCTCTCTGTTTTGATTCTGGTGGTATTTAAAAGGCTGAAAGTAAATTCAGAAAAAGTAATATATGTAATATTACGTTAAAAACAGGGTGCAGAAAATACCTTATCATGTATCATTACTTCAAAAAGGGTAACTGTTAAAATAAAATAATTCCTAAACAAATTTTTCAAGAATATTATTATATTAAAATTTAAAGGGGTTAATTTATTTACACTTCAATTTATATACGTATAAAACTTCATAACTAAGTTAATAATTTACAAAAATGCTTTGTAACGTCCACTATCTGCTTAACCCGGAGGACTCAGTAAAGTACTTGGGTGTGTACATCGACAAGCGGCTTACCTGGAAGCCACACATAAAATACATTGAAAAGCTCATGATCGGAAATCTCCATGATCTTCGTTTTCTGATTTATTCTCCTCACTTGAGTGTTCGGCTTAAGACTCTTCTCTATAAAACAGTAATACTGCCACGCGCGTGCTATGGCGCGCCAGTATGGTCATATGCTTTTCCCTCAAACATCAAAATTCTCGAGGTAGCTCAAAATAAAATTCTACGACGTATTGTCAAGGCACCTCGCTACCTTCGTAATGACATAATCAGGCGATATCTTAACTTACCAACCATTAAAGAGCATTTTCTTAAACTCTCACAAAGGTTTTTTAATACTTTAAATAATATTCCTAATGAAATTGTTGCTGAGCTGCCGGACTATGATTTCGCGGATCCGGAGTTCAGAAGCAGACCTAGGGCTTCTTTACTCATTTAAATTCTTTCTTTCTTCAAATACTTTTTCATTTTTCTTTTATTTTATGACTATTTTTAGGCACTTGTATGCTTTAAACACATTAATATCTAAGCTAAATACTTTTGTCTACCCATCACTACAGTTCTCTATGTTTTGGAATAGTCCCGCTGCATAACAATGTTACTTTTATATGCCACTCTTTCTTACTGTATTATTTTCTTATGCCAAATTTTTAATTTTTTTTCTGTACGATTCTCTTATTATTATTGTTTTTTCATTACTTTAGACATTTTTATTTCTTTTTAATCATATTTTCTCACATTTTATCATATTTAACCACTTTTGATATTTTTACTTAACGGCCTTCTTTAACTTCTTTTTTAATTTATATTTACTTTATATGTATATATGTATATATTTTCCTTTTTACTATTGTATTATAACGTTACTGTAACTGGCATCTTGATATACAAAATATTCATTATGAACCGCTCCCTTGTTAAATATCTTACCTTGCTTACTGGAGATATGCCCAACCGGGCGAGGTGCTCCGAAGATTACCCTTTATACGGAAAGATGATTTTATTATTATCATCTTTTCATTATTATTATTTTGGTGTTTTCAATAAAAGGTTTTTGCGATCTGCGGCTTTTCATTATGCTTCAACAAAACGAAGTGTAAAATACAATGAAGAATATTTACACTTTACAGACTCGTCAGATCATAAATATTAATCTTACATGACAAGTTCCATTTTTTACTTAAACATTTTTGTAAATTATTTAAGTTAAAATTAGTAAATTTCGTACACATATACACTGAACTATTACGAAATCAATAACATTTTCTAAATTCTAAATGAGATAACTTTTTAAAAATGAATTTCTGAAAGTTTTTCGGGGAGTTATTGTTATAAAAATTACTATATAAATTTTTGTTATAAAAATTAATTTTAAAAATCTTTTGTATTATTTTGTTGATAAACTGATTAACTAATTTATAAGAAATATTTCCGGTCTATGCGTTGAATTTTCTTGGAGAATTCAGACTTTTTTAAAGTTAGAGTTTGACAATCATAACATATTGTGTGCGGGTACGTTTCGCAGCGGAATTGTACCGGGAGCGGGCGTTTTGCGAGTAAATTTAGTTATTCAGTTAAATCTCAATAGATCGAAAATTATTTAATTTTTAACCAACTTTTCGTATTTTATATTGAAATATATAAACAAATACATAAATATTAATATATAAATAACAACCAACCATAAGATTTTTGTAAGCAAAAAATATATTTTTTAGTGGATAAATTTATAATAGTACCGCAAGTATGAAAAATCAAATAGAAATAGTAGTATATAGTTTATTTTTTTTTTAATTATACTATATATAAACATTTTACATTATAAAAAATGAAAAGAGCAATCATAAAACTAATAATCTAAAATATAGTTTTTATTCGTCTAAATTTTTCCAGAATCTCTGTAGTAAACAAGAACATTCGTCTTCGTTTTCTTGTATATACCGTTATTTTTGTACCCACAAACAAACCATGTTGTTACACTAACCCGTACTAGTACGTGTCTCGCGGTCAAGTATCAATCGTCAGAAAACGTACTGGTACGTGTCCCGCATACAATGTGTTAATAAAATAGAAATATAAAACAGATAACGCCGATTTATTTTTATGGATGAGTGCTTTGGTAAATACTTTGTGTGAGCGTATGAAAAATTAAATCACAAGGAATTTTTTAATTACTCCTTTACCTGCTTTTTTTTTAACCTTTTTGTTTCGATTCTGGTGATACTTAAAAGGCTGAAAGTAAATTCAGAAAAAGTAATATATGTAATATTACGTTAAACACAGGGTACAGAAAATATCTTATCACGTAATATTACGTCAAAAAAAGGTAACTGGTTAATAAAATAATTCATAAACAAATTTTTCGAAAATATTATTCAATTAAAAAATTAAAGTGGTTAATTTACTTACACTTCAATTTATATACGTAAAAAAGTTATAAAAAGTTCATAACTAAGTTAATAATTTACAAAAATGCTTTGTAACTTCCACTATCTGCTTTATAAAGATAATGTATAATTGTATTATTTGTCTTGTTCATATTACTATGATAATTTTAAATATGTAGCTCCCATACTTTATTCCTAGAACTTGTTTTCCTCTGTGAAACGTTTGCGGTTTCTTTGGAAGATGGACAAGGATAACTTATTGGTTAGTTAACACGTTGTGTGCGGGTACATTTCGCAGCGGAATTGTACCGGGAGGTAGCGTTTTGCACATAAATTTAATTATTCAGTAGAACTCAATAGATCGAAAATTATTTAATTTTTAACCAACTTTTTCTATTTTATATTGAAATATATAAACAAATATATAAATTGAAACAAAATATTCTAAAATTTGTAAACATGTAAATATTTTCTGTTTACTACGAAATCGAAATTTTTTATAACATAGACCAGCAAAATGTAGTTGTACTATAGTTATTACAAAAATAATAAATAGGATATAGGTACAACATTTACTCATATTATTCTACTTTTATGTATTCTCCTGTTGCAATGATATCTGCCGAAATTTATCCAGATTTGGCACCTTTACCAGAAAAGGAAATTTTGCACTGATTGTTTCCCAAAGAGATTAAAAGCAATTTTCTACCATCCCCTATATAAAAATAGCCTAAGTTATCTGTCCGTCTGTCCTCGAATTTATGAAGCGGTTGGACCTGGAATGGATAGA
>CM063501.1:109096294-109146294 GCA_032207245.1 Pardosa pseudoannulata | reverse complement strand
TTTACTTCTTTTATTTACCTCTTTTATTTACCTGTTTTATTAATTTACCCGATTTTCATACATAAGCGTATGCTTATGTATGAAAATTGCAAGCATAATATAAATAAGTTAAAAATATTAAAAGTTCTTAAATATATCTTAATAGTTTTGAGTTCTAAAGGCTGTTGCATTAGAAAATTGTTCATTTATTAGTATTTTCTTAAACTGAAAATAAAAACCTCGAAGCTTCTGATATCCACTTTGAACAGTCTTCACTGATACTGAACCATATATGGCAACCATAAATATTTTCTAAAGTTCCCTCAGGAAATAAATGCAAGATTATTCATGAACTTACATTAAACGGACTTCGACGTCAAGAAAAGCAACAGCTAAAGATCAGAAGCAAAATTACAGCAATTTATTAAAAATTACATAGAATTTTAATCAAACAAGTGGCCGGCAAAATAAATTTCCATTTCAAACTAGTTTCAAAGATTTCTTCGGGGAAAATGTTAAAAACAAGAAAATTAATTAAAAATTAAACTTATTTTCTACCCTATTATACCCCCAAACAATTTTGAAAACGGTTAATCTACAGTCTCATCTTATTTGGATTAATATTAACTAAAGGCCAGAAGAAAAATAACATAAACGTGAACTTAAGACCTTATCAACCTGGTCACGTTGAAAAAAAAACAGGATTCAATTTAGGATTCCTGTTCCCAATGAAGATTTATCGTGTCATAACGACAAATTAATAATTGATTTTTTTATTCAAGTTGATATGTGACAAGACCATTAAATTGGTTGAAAATTTTTTGCTATTGTAGAAAAATTCGCGTATTCTTCCTCGGGAAAAAAAAGTCGTAGACTAAATCTGTTGTCTTTACAATACGTACTGGTTTATGTGTTATAAGTCTAAAATCCATAATATAATCAAAATAAAATTTAAATCAGTAAAATTAAGTGGGATTATTGTGGAAAATTACCTGCATCAACCAAAAAACGGGTGTCCACCATCCGCTGTGTTAATGCTTATCTATAGTATAAAGCAAGAATAAGCATATTAAGTTCTGTACTGATTTTTAATAAATTTTAAACTACAAGAGTTTCGAAATAGGCTTTTCTTTTCAAAAATTTTCGTTGACCGCAAGTTGGAAACTACTAAATTTTAAAAATTAAGCAGAACAGAGAGGTCATCATTGATGCCTAGGGGTCTTCTGCTTAGTCTCTGATTCTAAATTATGAAGACTCAGTCCTAGAAATCCATCCTCTCGAGGCAATGTCATCCATCTTTCCATGAGAAGTCATATGACTTCTAAATGGGCATGACGCCATTCAGCCAACTAAGTGCATCATAGATATCTTAAACATTTGATATAAATGCGTTTTTGTGTTTGGTACTTGACCAGCTTATAAGTTTCAATACCAATGAATATCCAATTATAATGGTTAGCTCAAAGCTAAGATGAATATTTCAATTTTGGATTCATTATCTTTCATTATAATGCGGAATTGTATTTTATGACTTATCCCCTATATAATAATAGCCTAAGTTATCTCTCCGACAGTCCTCGAATTTATATATATAAAATATATATAAAGTATTCATATTTTCCGGCTTTAGCAAAGAGACTACAAAGAGGCAAATATGTGGATAAAATTTTAGAAGTGTAGCATAATTACTTTTCAAGCAACAGTGTGCATAAATTTAAAAATTATTAAGTTCAGAAAATCTAGTATAAAATGCTAGTATCAGCCAGAGTGTTATATAAATAGCCATATAAAAATTACTATAACTCAACAAAAAGTTCGAGATTTTAATGCGGTTTCTTGATAAATATACTGAAAAGTTTAAATATTTAAAATAAATTAAAATTGAAATTTTCGAAAGTTTAGAATTTCTGTAGCAGGAAAATATAATTTCTCATGCTGAATTTGTATGTTTTACCACCAATTTCGTTATGCATTTTATAGTTAGAAAGAATTCTGTGAGGTTTAAGAGAGGTTTTTTTCATAACGTTTTCAAGAACTTTATAGTATGTAAAAATATTGAAAACATATAACTTTTTCGAAATGGCTTAACTGTTCAACTACTGAAAGGATCAACTAAAAGGGATTTTCAGTTTAGTCTGCATATAGACTTTATGTCATAGATACTTGGCACAGACATATATATATATATATATATATATATATATATATATATATATATATATATATATATATATATATATATATATATATATAATTTATATATATATATATATATATATGTATATATATATATGTGTGTATATATATATATGTACATAGGCATCCATATTGTATATATATATGTATATGTATATATATATGTATATATATGTTCGAAATCCACCCCCTCCTCTTATTCTATATATTTATATATATATATATAATAGCCTAAGTTTTTTCTAAGTCTGTCCTCGAATTTATGAAGCAGTTGGACCTGGAATGGATAGAGGCATTCATATTGGGTTCTTCATGAGTTAGGGTTAGCAGCGTTCGAAATCCACCCCTTTCTGCCTTTTCTAGCATTTATTGCCATTATTTCAAGCCCTATTTTCCCCAGTTAAGAGCAGGCAATTAAATTTATCAATTTGTCACATAATAAATAGGTAAAAATAACATTTTTCTAGCATTATGACGTCATTCCTTTAACCATCTCATTTAATCATTTCTTATTTTAAATTACTTAAATATCGTCTGTATTATCGTCTGTATTATTTTCTTACGTTTCATCACTGAATTTCGATATTACGTAAATAATTTTCTTTTATATATGGCTTAAATCATAGATTAGGTACATATGTGATAATTTTAAATTTAATCACCGATTATTTTTTGTTACAATGAAAATTTTATCACCAGTATTAACAATAAATTTTATCTACCCCGAGGGTGTAGGGGAAATAACAGTTTTATTCCTTTACTTCCATTAATTGTTGTGGCAAAAAAAAATGGGAAGAACTTAACGATAATTTCGACGTAGCTACGAAAACTTTGAAGTATCTCTCTAAATGAATTCAACGTGATTCTAAACTGCATTGACAGTATCGGAAGACTTTAGAAAAGTATGAAGATCAACAAATTATTAAGCGTGTACCAGATAATCCTCAGCCAAAAAACAAACCATTTTTTACCAGCCTCTTAGGATACTTTACAATTCTGGAAAATTAAAAATTTTATTGATCCCGTCATATGACTGGCTATATGATAGTTTTGTATATGATAAAAACAGACATAAGTGCCTTAAAGAATTGAATTAACTCCCCTTTTTTTCCTGTGTTCTTAGGATGTAATTGCTTGGTTGCTCATGTATGTATTTCATGCATTACCAATTATTAAATAGAAGAAAATAAAAAAAAATCCTATTTGTGTTAACAATGAGCAACCTTTCGTTTACAAATCGTAGGAGGAAAACAGATAATAATTTGGTTTGTACGCAGTAAGTTAATGTTTTTGATACCCATTATAATTACCGATCCATTATACTTCTAAACTTTATATTGATTTTAAGCAAAATAATATTACAATGCTAGTTATCGTTCTCAAAATATAAATTAAATTCACTTCAGTGTATGAATGACATTTCATTTTAAAATCCTATAATTTTATATGAATGGATTTTATTACTTGAATGCAATTTATAGTATCTCAGTTAAAGATTTGAAGATGCATAATATGTCTGAATTGGGGGGATTGCAAACGGGGAACATTAAGTAAGGGTAATTTTGAAGTTATACTCATTAAATAACTCATTAAAATCTCTATAGTAAATATACCCTTTTTTATTACAGAAAACAATTTTTTTATATAGGCAATGTAAAGTATTTCATTGTTTTCAAACTTCCGGTAATGGTATGCAAATTTAAAAAATGTGGTACCTATTATCATGAAGCGAATATTTATTGTAATATAGATTAAAATACTTTCTTTAATTTAGTTTAAAAATAAACAAAAAATTCAAGGAATTCCTTCATAAGAAGATGATTGCATTTACCTCTATGGGCAAAGTTTTGTGATACGAGTTCAGAAATGAATTCCAAACAGTTGCGAACACCCATGCTACATATGATGTTCTAATTCCGTTACCAAAAGAACCATGCACTATGTAGTCGGCATAGCCGTCGCCAAGTGAATCTTCCAAACATTTTTAGAGGATTTTGGAATCTTACCTCCCCCGCTTTTAGCCAAAAATGTTGATGGACATTTTTATTATTTGGGGATGCTTGCAGGAGAAGATGATGGCAGAAACTGGAATCTGTAGAAAATAAATGAAAAAAATTGCCAAGAAGAACAGAAAAAGCTATTATTTTAATGACTTTTTTACAGTTTAGGACAGAGAACATTCCTCCTAAATCTTTCTCATTGCTACATATGTTCATGTTTTTGTACTTTTCATTACTCTAGCCCCTCAAAGGAAATTTTATGGTAAAAATAATCCTTTAGCTCCCTATAAATTGAATTCAAAGCCATAAAATATCGAAAATTATGATAACACAAGGGGAGGGGCATTCACAGAAAATGGTGGATGATGGGAGAATTATTTTACTTTCTGACAATTTAAGGGAGAACATTCCTCCTAAATCATCCTCATTGCTACTTATGTTCATATTTTTGTACTCTTCATTACTCTAGCCCCTCAAAAGAAATTTTATGGTAAAAATAATCCTTTATCTCCCTGTAAGTTGAATTCAGAACCATAAAATATCGAAAAGTAAGAATACAAGGGGGAAGGACGTTTACAGATAACGTTGGGTGATGGGAGAATTACTTTACTTGCTGACAATTTAAAGGAGAACATCCCTCCTAAATCTTCCTCATTGCTACATATGTTCATGTTTTAGTACTTTTCATTACTCTTGCCCCTAAAAGGAAATTTTATGGTAAAAATAATCCTTTACTTCCCTGTAAATCGAATTCAGAGCTGTAAAATATTGAAAAGTAATACAACACAAGGAGGAGGGAAGTTCACAGATAACGTTGGGGAATGGGAGAAAACTTTAAGATGGGAGAATTACTTTACTGTCTGAAAATTTAAGGGAGAACATCCCTCCTAAATCTTCCTCATTGCTACATATGTTCATTTTTTCGTACTTTTCATTACTCTAGCCTCCCTAAAAGGAAATTTTGTGGTAAAAATAATCCTTTACCTCTCTCTAAACCGAATTCAGAGCCATAAAATATCGAAAGGGGGGGTTCGCAGAAAATGGTGGGTGATGGGAAGAAACAAGGGTCATGTTCGGATTCAAGAGGTCATTTTGCATAAGAATCAACAGAAGTAGTGCCGTTTGTGATTATTATGAAAAGCAGCTTAATTGGCTGATAACATATTTGTTAACACGAACATATTTATTCACTTATTGTTTAAAATAGAAGAAAATTGTGATTGTATATCAAAACAGGGCAATTTACCATAATGAGAACTGATTTTCGTAAGGCACTACTCGATAGGTAAAATTTTTTTTATTTATGACTGATATCTTCTTTTGTCTTATATATGCTGCAATTTTAGCAATCTGTTTTATTATGGGAACTTTAGCTAAGAATTAAATTTATCGTTTTTAATATAAACAGGTAAAATCATTCTAAAGAAAGAAAAATATTTCTTACCGCTAAAAGTACACTTTCAGTTAATCCAAATTTAAACGCAATGCAACCTCATGAATGCATTCCGTATGAGCATGCAATTCATACGAAATGAATTACATGTAAAATTTTCGAAGCTCTATGATTACAGTGGCAAAATATAGAAATAACTTCAATCTATCATCTAAACCTTTACCCAGGTTTAACATAATTGTGAGAAATTTATTTGGAAGAAATGTACAAATAAAGCAATAGATTCTTAATCAAAAAATAAGTTACTCTTTAAATTACTCTTGTGTTACGGCAAAAGTTTTTACTTAAATCGATTCATTTTAGTCCAGGTTCTCTTGTAATAAGGATTTTAATCTGTTAAAAAAATTTGTTTCGAGAAAACCGCGTATTCTTCAACAATCGTAAGCTGAATCTGCTACTTTTTCAACATGTACATATTGACATGTCACACAGCCTTAAATTACCAAGACATTCTTAAAAATAACATATTTCAATCTAAAATCGTTTATGAAAATTACTTTCATCTTCTTAGCCTCGAAATTAACATGAAGTAATATCTCTAAACACAGTTTTTAAATGATTGAAGTTATTATATTAACAGAAATAATAAGCAGAAACATTGAAGTCACAATGCAAAAAATAAATCTCATTAAAATCACACGCAATTCAAAATAGTGAAAAGCCCAACAAAGTTGGCAACAATAAAGAGACAGGACTTTCTTTCAAAATAAAAAGTTTTCTATGTTTTACTGAATAATGCCAAAATGAAGGCTCGACTTACTCTCTTTAAATAAGTTCGTCATTTTTCTCTCGAAACGAGCAAAAAGAGAAGCTTTTCTTTTTGCTTGAGGTCACAAGCGAATGAATAGTAAGTTCTTCCTGCTTCGAGACGACAAACTAAATTTGGGTGAGGATGCGAGAGGCTTTCTCCCTTTTCAAGTCTTCAATTGTTCGGGTGTTTAGCAGAGTCACTGTGACAGAAAATAACCGCATCCGGCAAATAACCGTTATTTTAGCCGTATTTGTGGACATTTCTTATTGTTGACTGTAGATTGTCTCAAGGACAGAAAGTGCTAAGAATTGTCGAGATTCTGCACTGGGATAAACTGGAAAGTAAAAAGAGACCACGGACAATTCGAGGGGATATCTAAAGACATTGGATAGTGTTGTCATCGGAGGCTTTTGTGTCACAGGTCACTAAACCTAACTCATACATTGTACTAATCTCAATTTATTACTCACTGTGGTCAAGAGTCCAGATTTTACGAGAGTCAATTTAGACATCTTCATTTTTATATCGGAAAAATAAGGTGGCTGTAAACTTTACTCTATCTGCTCTTTTCATATTCTTACAAAGATTACGGATGAAAAGTTCTAAAGTGGGAACGTGTTATTTGTGTGAGCGAGCCCTATGGTCAACATGTATGGCTTTATATTTTTTTCTACAACTAGGTTTCATTACGTTGGACATACTGCTTTAAAACCGAAGAAAGATATAAATATTTATACTAAATTATTCTGGTCCACATTTCCTCATTCCCAGTAGTCTGATATAAATCCATTTTTGATTTATGTAAATTTACTGCCGGCCTGTAAGTTTTAATTGAGTTAAACAACTGCCAACAGTAATTCTTAAATTTGAAAATTCTGTCGAGCCACACTCGACAATGGAATTTTTGCAAAGAAAGATGATGGCTCGAGTCAGATCCAGTGTTGGACCACAGAGGTTTAGCAACAACATTCAATATCAATAACCTTGGTAACTGATCAATAGCAATTTCCCTTTTGGTTGGGCCAAATGGTTATGGCTCTAATCTTCAGAATAGAAGTTCGTGGGTTCGAATCCCACTGTGGCATAAGTGTTCGTAGCCGTTTGGACTTGGCTTTAAGCAGTAGGTCCCGGTCTCATTATCCTTCATGTTGCATAATCAGGTCGTAGTTCTCCAAACAAAACACCTTTCTGTTCCGTTCTAAACTCTATAGAACAAAAAATTTCAGTATAATGAGAAGCTACGCTATGAAGCATTACAGAAAAATAATTAGCAGCAATAGGTCGGAAACTTGTATTTAACACTAGTATAACATGTAGTTGTGTTTTTGCTCTCTTTTGATTGCAATCTTATCTCCGTATAACGAATATTAACGCTTTAGGACATTTAGGACTCAAAAAATGACTAGCCGTACAATGGTTTAATGGTAGTAAAGTCTTATATTGGAGACTGTTATAACGTTAAATTGTGCATCTCGCCGTTTTTTGCAATTTACGCTGTATATAACGAAAAATTTTAATATAATACGTATTAACTTGGCTACTTTTTTCCGCCATCTAGTTTCGCCAAGAACGAGTCTTGGCTTAAACACACTTGGCACAATTTAAAACTTTTCGCAGAAATTTAAAATTAAAAGTGTTAAAAATAAATGAACGACTACTGCTTCGGGTGCATCACAATGTTAAATGTAAAGTTGTTTATACATTATAAACAAAGTTAGAATTTTAAAAAATTGCATTATTCTTTGGTGAGTACTGCTGTTTTTCTAACAACAACAAGCCATTCAAAAATTAATGAATGGGGTAGAATCCCAGTTCCGGGGGCCGGCCGCTATGTTTTTGGCTCTATTTTTGTACAAGTGATAGCCAAATTGTCGCCAAGTGATGTTTACAATTTGTGTTTCATTTTGTATTAAGTTTATTCCCAATTTCAAAGCATATTTTGAACAAAAAAAGGTTTGAAATTTTGTTAAGGGGAATACAAATTAAAAAAAAAAATAGAAAATGAAAAATAGAGCAAGGTTTTTCCCTAAAACTAGGTTCTAGAATTTGACCACATCGCCCACGTTTGGCGTGCTTGTTGAACTTGGCTCGGCGAGCCCCCTGAAATAGGATTTAGCCATGAAGGGAAGAAAGTGTTTTAAATTCTGGATACTAATAAAGAATAGGGTGCCGATTGGCAAATTTCATGAAATTATTGGCGATGTTTACAAAAACACAAAGGTTTCATCCGAGGAACGTTGTATCCCTTGCTATTTGGGCAACTATCAAGTGATGTAGATTGCGCCATTGTAATAGAATTATATAAATTTTCTTAACCAAAACCACTAAGAAATCGGGCATTTACATTTAAGAGCAATTAATTCCTTGAGCGTTTACAAAGCCAACAGCTCCAAATTATTAAAAATTAGTCACAGTGAACCTTTAATGGTTCACTATATCTAATATTTTTAACCATTACGCGCATTCAATATACAAGAAAAGGGCTGCACAAGAAGAGCTGGATACAAATATAATATGAATCAAAATATAGATACAGATTGTTTGGACACGGCAAGATCAGGAGAAAATGTTAGATTACCATGCTCAGATCTTTATTGCCAAGTTGGCGGAGGCATCCTGTTCTTCTCTTCTTCAAGCCAAACTCTGATATCGTACCTTGAGGAAAGAAATCTTCTTCAAATGATGGTAGAATCCCAGTTCCGGGGGCCGGCCGTCATGTTTTTGGCTCTATTTTTATACAAGTGATCACCAAATTGTCGCCAAGTGATATTTACAATTTGTTCTTCGTTTTGTATTAAGGTTATACCCAATTTCAAAGCATAATTTAAACAAAAAAAGGTTTGAAATTTTGATAAGAAGAATACAAATTTAAATTTTAGTTTAAAATATAAATTTGCCAGAAAACTGGGTTCTAGAATCTGGCGACATCGCCCACGCTTGGCGTGCTCATTGAACTGTGCTCGGCGGCCCCCCGAACTGGGATACGGCCCGAATGATAAAGATAATGTGCAAATGATAAGTGTAATGCCCCATCATATAAAACATTGATTCCCTTTGTAATCAATGGGATTCAGTTCTATTTGGCGAACTTACCTCCGATTTAGCCAGTAAAAACTACCGTACTCTGTTCGCCAGTCAACCTTTGTGTCCACATAAGGTTTTTATAAGTTTATCAAAAAAGTTAAAATAAAGTGTGTTATTCGTTTAATGAAATTGTGTTATCTGATTTTTTAAAAATTTTAAATTTGCTTGTGTAATGTATTTTAAAACTTAATTTAAGTTTTGAAATGAAAGCTATCTTTTATTTGTAAACCTTAAATATTCAAACCGAAAGCTAAGCGAGAAGCTGCTTGTACTTAATATCTATTTCGCCTCGGTAAATCGAGTTTTATGCAATAAAAGTGAGCTGTAACTTTACGCAGATTTTTCGCTGCTCTTTAATGCTAAATGTTCAGTCAAGTGACCTGAATGATAAGAGAAAATAATCGTTCTTGAGGAATAAGATTATCTTTCATGAAATATCACAGACTTACTAAAATTTATTAAAGGACGAATAGAAAATATTACGCATCTAAGAACAACTCTAGCAAATTCGAAATAGAAAGCTGCGGAAGAATTTTTGTATCTTTTCCCTATGGGATAAGAGAGTACGTCACCTGTTTAATGGTTAAAGTAGTAGATTCGTCGAGTGTCTTAAATCTTCGCCACTTTCTTATGGTTCGCAGAGCAGGAAAATTTATAGTTTGGAAGATAATATAATGTCAGGGTAATAACTCTAGAGGTTGTACCAATATTCCCAGCAAGTGACATTTGTCGTAGAGACTCTAAATGTTTCACTTAAATTTATGACTAGATTTCAGTCTAAATTAGCGTACGTGACCTATCAAATATTTATGCTGATGAAACATCCCGAATTTCAACTCCAAGTGTTATAGTCATTTGCAAAGAATTACTTTTAGTAAACATATGCATGTTTTTTTAGTGAATATAACATATTTAAAATACGTTTCAGCATGGGAACGAAAAATTTAGATTGATTTTGCAAAATACAACAAAATACTTCTCGATTCCCAGAATTCCCAGCAAGTGACATTTGTCGTAGAGACTCTAAATGTTTCACTTAAATTTATGACTAGATTTCAGTCTAAATTAGCGTACGTGACCTATCAAATACTTATGCTGATGAAACATCCCGAATTCCAACTCCAAATGTTACAGTTATTTGCAAAGAATTACTTTTAGTAAATATAAGCTTATTTTTTAGTATATGTGACATATTTAAAATGCGTTTCAGCATGGGAGAGAAAATTTAGATTAATTTTGCAAAATACAACAAAATACTTCTCGATTCCCAGAATTCCCAGCAAGTGACATTTGTCGTAGAGACTCTAAATGTTTCACTTAAATTTATGACTCGATTTAAGTCTAAATTAGCGTACGTGACCTATCAAATATTTATGCTGATGAAAAATCCCGAATATCAACTCCAAATGTTATAGTCATTTTCAAAGAATTACTTTTAGTAAACATATGCTTGTTTTTTTAGTATACATGACATATTTAAAATGTGTTTCAGCATGGGAACGAAAAATTTAGAAAAATACAACAAAATACTTCTCGATCCACATTATAAATGGCAGAAAGCTTTTTAAAGATATTGCTACAATATTTCAGGAAAATATGAATATTTCCTTAACGTGGAATCAGCTGTGAAGAATTTATGAATTTCAAGAAAATATTATTAGATTACAGTTTTCTCCATCAATTTGGAAAGATTGGAGTGTCATTCACAAGAATGATTTTGTTAATTCCATATTCCATCATGATCTGGCGTTGTCTTTCAGAACGAGTTCATGAGTTCAAATCCTACTATTAGTAAGGTACTTCGTAGCCATTGGGATTCAGCTTTAAGCAGAAGAAACCCGGAAACATCTTTGACAAAAATTCAATTTCGGAAAAAAAAATAGTTTTTATTTCCAAAAAGCGAAATGTCACATGTTGCTCAAATTATATCTTTCTAACAATACCACTTTCTTTTAAATGAGGGGATTCCACCTTGTAGAGTCTTTAGGTCCACATTCGAAACCATATGTATAATTGTGAACTTCACTTTTATAATAAGCTAATTTTCTCAAAATTCTGCAAATAGAGTTACTAGTACGAAATAATATGCATAGTTAAATTAAAAACTAAAATTTAGACATTTTTCGCTGTAAACTAAACTGAAACCTACTACAGATCGTAAAAACGTTTAAAAAGTGAATCTCAAAAAGAACACTTTACTGGAATTTTAAATCTATATACAGGTTAGTAATTTATATGTGTGCTTGTGTGTGTATGTATACTTTATGAAAAATGAGTAAAAATACATTAAAATATTAATGCAATAGATACATTAGAATTAATATATTTTTTCTTATTTTTTTTTTTTAAGGGAAACATATCATCCTAGAAAATTTTCTGTTCTCTCACGTGGTATAATTTTTTAAAGGATTCTTTAAATGCTAGTCAACCAAAAGAAAATTTATCTTTACCATTAGTCAGCATTGAGAAAGAAGTATACAAGATGGCAGTTACAGACTCACCTTAAAAGTTAATTCCTCCCCAAGTTCAACTTTATTGAAATGTAAAATATTGGAATCATTAGCCTCAAATTTCAGTATAACTGAATAAAAATCTGGAGAATTCGTCAATTAATCTATATATCGGGAACTTCTTCAGTTCTTAAAGTTACAGAGCTTCTAAAATCCTCATTTGTCAACTCTCGTCATAATCCATTAATTTAGCTCTTCAACGTCAAAATTAGGAGCATCGGGCAGTCAGCAGTTCTTTAAATTAATCATTTTGTTTAAAATTGCCAAGTAATTCAATATTGTTTGCAAAAATTTTCATGCATTTTAAAGATTTGTTGCATATTTGTCACTTCGTCTCAAACCGAATTAATTTTTTTAATGTAATTTAAAATACTGTACTTTGGTGATTCCCCAAACTGCAAGTAAAAACCCGATTGGTCGTAAGGTTTGGTTTGGTTTGGAGTGCCACGTTCTATTATTTTGCAACAATAAGCTAATGAGCCCGGACATGCAGTTTAAAGCCGATTCCGAACGGCTAAGAACATTCATGTCACACTAGGGTTGGAACCCATGGACTTCGGTTTCGAAGGCTAGCATCCTAACTATTCGTCCATCTTTCCACTGACTAGTCGTAAGTTTGAGTGTTATCTTTAAGGTTTGTTTTGGAGTGCTACGGTTAACAGTTTGGCTGCATGAGGGCTAAAGAGACCAGGACCTGCTGCTTAAAGTCGATTCCAAACGGCTACTAACAACCATGCCAGCAGCGAGAATCGAACCCTCGAACTCCGGTACCGAAGAACAGTGCCTTAACAGTTGGCGATAGTTTGACGAGTGGTCGTTAAGCGAATAGGTCGTAAACTAAGGAGTACCTATACTATTATTTAATCTATAATAGTATTTTTAAACCTTAATTACCAAAATCGAAGACTGAACGCGAAGCAACTAGTAGCATATTAAATTTGCAAATAGGTTTGATCAAAAGCAAAATAAGTTAATTCTGATGGTCTATAATTTTTACATCATTTGCTTCTGAAATAAAACTTATGTACTTCTCATTTGAAATTCACAATCGATTTTTTTAAACTTTCATCGATTTTGATCTCGTGTACAATTAACCTTGCTACTTTTTTTGTAAACGCTTTCTTTTCTATAGCAATCCAGTTGTCCCGAATGCGTGGTATGCAAGAAAAGAAAAACTGCTCCAGACGCAAAAATGGGAGGAAAAGGGTAATTCGGTCTTTATCTGAGAGGTCGGCTGCATGTAAATCGACTGGTAAAGTTCTGACCACATCCGTGGGCAGTTTCGCGTGTCGAGTTTTTCCGCATCTCTTAATCTATTCGAACTGCCCTTTTGAACGCGTTTTACTCGCTGGTAGGCAGAAATGGAATATTTTCGTTTTTTCAGTGGCGCGACTTCCCACAGCTCTATTTTGCGTGTCAAGGAGAAGGAATATTTTGGTGACTGCTGAAAGGATCCGGTAGCTCCATCTAGGAGAGCAACTGATAACTAATGAATATCGGGACCTGCTTCAGTAGGAACTTACCAGATATTTGTCCACTTTAGGTCTTTAACATTTTCTTCTTACCCGGCCCTTTCCCTCTTCCAAATGAAATAGAAAATATAAAAAAATAAATAAAAAGAATCTTAGTAATATGAAAAACTAAAACAAATATTCTATTTTTATTAATAAAATATAAAATAATAAATAAAGCTAAACTAAATAATGGGAAAAACTAAAACAAATCTTTTTTTATTAACAAAATATAAAACAATAAATAAAGTGAAACTAAGTAATGGGAAAAACTAAAACAAATCTTCTATTTTTATTAATAATATATAAAATAATAGATAAAACAAAACTAGAAAATGTGAAAAACTGAAACAAATCTTCTATTTTTATTAATAAAATATTTTTAATATGCAACAGTAATTTTAGTTTTTCTAAAAAAACATGAACAGTTTATAAATTTTGAAGTACTATAGTACTATATTTTTGTTTATTTGTTGATTATGCACAATTGTCTAATAGAACAACTATCGTATTTGAAAATCTTTTCAAAAGAGCTGTTTGATCGGGCATTTCAAAAACTGGACAATAGACATTTGTTTGATTTGTCTATGCTATGATCCGGCCCTATTTGTCTGGAGCACAAAAATTCGGAAGTAACATTTTGGCTGAATTCTCCGAAAAATATCGATATTTTAAATACCCAATTTAATCAAATTTATATATATGGATTTTTTGTTTCTCTAAAATTTTATAGTTTGTATTTATACTGTTAATATCTAAAAGTTAAAAGCACACTTTGATTATTATGTAACAGGGTGGCTAAATCCCTAAAAAAAATCACTATATGGAAAATTCGTTAAATAGAAATTCCCCTTTTAATATACATAAAACATATTTTATATTCATAAGCACTAAAAAATATTAAAAAATGTCATCTTTTTGTATAAATTAATATCCATAAATTTGATTTATTATCCTCCTTTAAAAAGAAATCTGCGATAAAAACAATACTAAAACAAACAGTACATAATGCAAGAATACACTATTGAAAAGAAAATTTATATAAAAAATTCATTTTAATAACATTATCGAATGTGTTATAACAAGCAAATGCTCTAAAAGAAATAATAAGTTTGAAATGTTTATAAATATTTTGAGATATAGTGAGAAAAATAATTATATCACAGAATAAAGTTCGTTAAATAAAGAATATATTTCGCTCTTTGGAGGTTATTTTACGAAAAATTTGCAAAATGTTCTTCGCAAAAGAGAAGTTACGCTAAACAGACATTCAACAAATAGAAGTTAAACTCTGTTTACACTCTTTAATTCTAAACAAAACTCTATAGTGTTATACTTATAATATAACAAGTATATTTAATTAAATAATGAAAAAAATATTTTGTGATATTCACCATCAAATTACTGGTCTAATATACTTAAAAGTTGTGATAAAAAAGATTGTAGAACTTAAAAGTGAAAAGTTGGCATTACTATAGTTAGATTGTGTAATAATATATTTCTTTTAAATAGCACAAAAAAGTGAAAAATGTATGAGGTTAAAATTTTTCCATTATGTACAGGCATTTCTAAATAAATTTCTTCCGCTTTGCACTTCTTGATTACCAGTTTTATGTTTTATGCTACTTTCTTTCTAAATATATGTTGCTTATAATTTATATAGTTTGGTTTGGTTTGATTTCGAGTGCTACAGTCTACTTTTTTGCAACACGAAGGCTAATGAAACCGCTTATAATTGAAAACTATTTCACTTTTATTTAAATAAAATAATGTTATACATTTATAAAAATTGTATGTTTAAGGAATAGCAATTATTCTTTTTATATGGGGTGATGTAAATTATCAGTTTATTTCTCACTTATGAGAAGACGCAACAAAATCTGTGTGCTCGCCAAATGGGTAGATCACTTCCATTTGGTATCAGACTTCATTGGTTCTAATCCCATGTTGGCATGAATTTTTGTAGCCGTTCGGAATCGGCCTTAAGAAGTAGGTCTCGGTTTCATTAGGCCATTGGTATCGGAGAAAAAACCCTAGATTGTAGCACTTTAAATCAACCAACCAATGTATGGATTATAGTATTAAAAAAATTCTACAGAACAATTATAGAAAACAAGTACCTCTCAAACCGTTCTTTCCTTATATATGAAAAATCACACTAAAAAATTTTTTCGTTTTGAAAATATATTTTGGAAACTTTCAAAGATTATGTATAAAAGTTTATAAAAAAGAAAATCGCAAAAGGAAAACATTCTAGATTTCCGAATCTGCCGTCATTCAAGTAATGCACCCAGAATAACATAAATATCATCTTTTTTTAAATAATCTTTCTTCCTGTTTTATATCCAGTTGAAAACTTAACCAGGAAACATTTCAGAATAACAGTAAAAGATCCAGCGTCTTAAAGCGTGTTTTATGATATATCGCATACAACGTAATTTTTGTATCGGCGCTAAAGCGTAAAGGCATATCCGCCGAATAGAAAAGGATGAATTCATCTAAACTCGATTTTGTCCTTATTTTAAGTCCATTGAGGTAAGTTTTTTAACTCTAATTGGGAAACAACAAAAAACTTTTAAAAATAAAAACAGATGATATATTATTTTTTTATTCCATAATTTTTTTTTCAGTGTAAGCGAAAGCCGGCTCTCTCCTTTCTTAAACTCTACTCGCTGATCCGTAGCGAATGAAAAGACCCATTAAGTGAAGAAACGTGTAACTCAGCACATGGCAAGGAAAAAACCAACAGAGAGTCTCCAGCTATGCCGCGACCTCTGAGAGCAACGCTGCAGGCATACTATTGCGGAAAGGCTGATTCTTACATGCTGGGATATGCTCCTCACCCCCTTTGAAATCTCCACTAAACTCCATTTAGTATTCAAAATGGGTCTTTTCAAGAAGGTGAGCAGGTAGCTGCAGGGAGAAACTTTTAATACCTTTTGCCCCGTTCGCAAAAAGAATGAAAATAAAAAAGGAGGGCGAAATTCCTGTGCCAGATATGGATAAAAAACAAACTGTTTCTCGTCGCTAAATCCGCAACCTCTAAACAGTTGCAAACATTTTGCAGATAGTCAGATAAAAGTGAGATTCGCGCTTTCAACAAAGCTGACGACCTAGAGTGATAAGGGAATTTTTCCCAGATGGTACTGATTGCGGGGGAAATTGTAGTTTATCGGGAATTAAAGAAACTGGATTTCGAATTCCAGCACCATGCAAACTTCTAGCACACAGCTGGAAGCTAACAGTAGTGGGAGAAAGGAAATTACAAGTAAAAATAGAGTAGTCCATCCACGTCAATCTACTATATCAATGAAAAGCATGCGGGTAACGCATATTTTATTAAATATCTCCAAATTATTACCATTCCAAAAATTTTTCATCAGTTTATAAGAGAAACGTGGACTTTCCTTAGATTACAAGAAATAAATTACATAATAGCGTAAAATGTTTCTTGGGAGAAAAAAAAGAATCAGAAAATAATTCAACTGAGGCGCATTTTCTCATGCGAAAAAAGAAATTCATAATAATCATAGTTACGTTACCTCTAACAAATATATTTAATATAACAGTATAACTAATAGTTAACCATAAATAAATTTGGATTTTTTTCTGACACTTGTGCTTACGAATTATCTAGTGTACAGTGAATTACAGAAATTGGGTTTCGAATTCCAGCATATGCGAACTTGTAAGACACAGCTGAAAATTAATAGTAGTGAGAGAAATTAGATTCAGTGGGAAATTAAAAGTAGTTCATTCACGTAAATCTGCTATATCTATGAAAAAATACAAATAATACTGCTGGTTACATTTTGTTAAATATCTGCCAAATTTCTATTTGGGAGATATTTAATAAAATATGTGGTAACGCATATTTTTTTAAGAACTCCAAATTATTATTATCATTCCTAAAAATTTTCACCAGTTTATAAAAGAAACGAATATTTTCCTTAGATTACGTAAAATAAAATACAGAATAGAGTAAAACGTTTTCTTGAGGAAAAAACAAGAATCAAAAAATAACTCAACAGAAAAATGGATCATTTTCTCACGCGAAAAAATAAATTCATAATGAGCATAATAACTTTATTTCTAACAAATATATTTAATATAACAGTAGAATTAATGGTTAGCCGTAAGTAGATTTAGATTTTTTTCTGACACTTGTGCTTAAAAATTATCTAGTGTACATTGAATTACAGGAATTGGGTTTGGAATTCCAGCATATGCGATCTTGTAATACAAGGCTGAAAATTAATAGTAATTGGAGAAATGCAATTCAGTGCGAAAATAAAGAAGTTCATTCACATGAATCTGCTATATCTATGAAAAATACAAATAGTAATGCAGGAAACGCTTATTTTGTTAAATAACTAACTTAATTTATATTTGGGAGAATTAATATTTGGGATATATTTAATAAAATATGAGGTCCGCATATTTTATTAAAAACCTCCAAATTATTACCATTTCTAAAATTTTTCATCAGTTTAAAAGAGAAAAGAGGGCTTTCCTTAGATTACATAAAATAAATTACATAATAGCGTAAAATGTTTTCTTGGAAAAAAAGGGGAATCAAAAAATAATTCAACAAAAAAAAATGGCTCATTTTATCATGCTAAAAAAGAATTTCGTAATGAACGTAATAACGTTATCTCTAACAAATATATTTAATATAACAGTATAATTAATAGTTAACCATAAGAAAACTTAGATTTTTTCTGACACTTGTGATTAAAAATTATCTAGTTTACAGTGAATTACAGAAATCGGGTTCAGAATTCAAGAACATGCGAACTTGTAATACACAGCTGAAAATTAATAGTAATGGGAGAAATGAAATTCAGTGCGAAAATAAAGTAGTTCATCCACGTGAATCTGCTATATCTATGAAATAATTACAAATAATAATACTGGTAAAGCGTATTTTGTTAAATATCTCCCAAATTTATATTTGAATGATATTTAATAAAATATGCATTACAGCATAATTTATTAAAAATCTCCAAATAATTACCATTTCTAAAATTTTTCATCAGTCTATAACAGAAACGAGGATTTTCCTTAGATTACACAAAATAAATTACATAATATTATAAAATATTTTCTTGGAAAAAAACAGATTAGAAAAAAACTCAACTAAAAAAATGGCTGATTTCTCATGCGAAAAAGGAAATTCACAATGAAAATAATAACGATATCTTAAGCAAATATATTTAATATAACAGTATAATTAATAGTTAACCATAAGAAAATTTAGATTTTTTTCTGACACTTGTGCTTACAAATTATCTAGTGTACAGTGAATTACAAAAATTGGGTTTCGAATTCCAGCATATGCGAACTTCTAGCACACAGCTAAAAGCTAACAGTAGTGAGAGAAAAGAAATTTCAAATAAAAATAGAGTAGTCAATCCACGTCAAACTACTATATCAATGAAAAGCATGCGGTAAAGCATATTTTATTAAAAATCTCCAAATTATTACCACTCCCAAAATTTTTTATCAGCTTTTAACAGAAACGAGGACTTTCCTTAGATTACATAAAATAATTTACATAATAGAGTAAAATGTTACTTGGAAAAAAAAATCAGAAAATAATTCCACAAAAAAATGGCTCATTTTATCATGCGAAAAAAGAAATTCGCAATGAATATAATAACGTTATCTGTAACAAATATATTTAATATACCAGTATAACTAATAGTTAACCATAAGAAAATTTAGATTTTTTTCTGACACTTGTGCTTAAAATTTATCTAGTGTAGAGTGAATTACAAAAATTGGGTTTCGAATTCCAATGAATGAAAACTTGTAATACACATCTGAAAAATTAATAGTAATGGGAGAAATGAAATTCAGTAGGAAAATAAAGAAGTTCATTCACGCGAATCTGCTATATCTATGAATAAAATAAAAAGAATAATGCGGGTAACGCGTATTTTGTTAAATATCTCAATCAATATTTGCTAGATATTTAATAAAATATGCTGTAACGCATATTTTATTAAAAATCTCTAAGTACCATTTCTAAAATTTTTTATCGGTTTATCAGAGAAACGAGGACTTTCTTTAGATGACATAAAATAAATTACATAATAGCGTAAAACGTTTTCTTGGGGGAAAAAAAGAATCAGAATATAACTCAACAGAAAAATGGCTCATTTTCTAGTGCGAAAAAGAAATTCGTAATGAACATAATAACGATATCTATAACAAATATATTTAATATAACAGTATAATTATAGTTAACCATAAGAAAATTTAGATTTTTTTCTGACACTTGTGATTAAAAATTATCTAGTGTAGGGTAAATTACAAAAATTCTGTTTCGATTTCTAGCATACACGAACTCATAATACACAGCTGAAAATTAATAATAATGGGAGAAATGAAATTCAGTGCGAAAATAAAGTAGTTCCTTCACGTGAATCTGCTATATCTATGAAAAATACAAATAGTAATGCAGGAAACGCTTATTTTGTTAAATAACTCCCTTAATTTATATTTGGGAGAATTAATATTTGGGATATATTTAATAAAATATGAGGTCCGCATATTTTATTAAAAATCTCCAATTTATTACCGTTCCTAAAATTTTTCCTCAGTTTATAAGAGAAACGAGGACTTTCCTTAGATTACATAAAATAAATTACATAACAGCGTAAAATGTTTCTTGGAAAAAAAATCAGAAAATAATTCAACAAAAAAATGGCTCATTTTATCATGCGAAAAAAGAAATTCGCAATGAATATAATAACGTTATCTGTAACAAATATATTTAATATAACAGTATAACTAATAGTTAACCATAAGAAAATTTAGATTTTTTTTCTGACACTTGTGCTTAAAAATTATCTAGTGTAGAGTGAATTACAGGAATTGGGTTTGGAATTCCAGTATATGCGAACTTGTAATACACAGCTGAAAATTAATAGTAATGGGAGCAATGAAATTCAGTGGGAAATTAGAGTAGTTCATTTACGTGAATCTGCTATATCTATGAAAAAAATACAAATGATAATGCTTGTAAAGTGTATTTTGTTAAATATCTATTACAGTTCCTACACTTTTCATCAGTTTATGTCTAAAGCAAGAGCTTTTATTGGATTACATAAAATATATTTCATAATACCGTAAAAATGTTTCCTTAACCCTTTAAATTTCAAAATTAGAAATTCTTTGGCATGTAATGGAAATCGTTTATAATGTTATCTGTGAACCTTATAAATGCGAAATTATTGATAAATTTCCTTCAGTGATTGTAGATGTGAGAAGTAATTTAACTGTAACCTCTCCCCCCCCTTGTACGGCGTGAAAATAATACTTCCCTAAAATTTCAATTATATTGGAAAAAATAATGAATAATTATCAATAATATGATGCAATAAATAAATACATAAACAATTTATAAGTGTTGTTTCAGTTAAGTCCTTTTATTTGAGATTATAAAAGACGAAAATAAAATTCCTGATTTTTTCATGCAAAGCAAGTTTAAAATTGTATATTTGAAACTGAAAAATAAATTATCTACAGTTCTACCATCTATTGATAGTTTAAAGTGTCAAAAACATAGAAAATCCATAAAGTCATTCATATATCTTTAAACAGAAGAGAAAAAATAATTTTAACAGCTGGTTTTGCTGCGAAACCACTGTCCTTTAAAGGGTTAAAAAGATAATCAGAAACTAGCTTAACTGAAAAATCTCTCATACAAGAAAATAAAGTGGTAAAGTGCTTGATAGCATTATCTCTAACAAATATCTTTCTTTTAAGGGGGTAATTAATATTTAACCATAAGGAAATAAAGATTTTTCTTACACCTTGTGCTGAAAAATTATCTAGTTTATCGACAGTTGCAAAAACTGTATTTCAAATTCTGTCATATACGAATTTCTTACACACAGCTGGAAACTAATAGTACTGAGTTTTTAAGTGAAAGTATATCATCCACCTCACTCTATATCAATAAAAGAATTCGGGTAACGTGTATCCCTACTAGAAATAATCTCAAGATTTTCTCAAAATAAAATCTTAAAAATATCTTAAGTTATTTGGCTCACATCTTAAGCCTACAATCTTAAGATTTTCTTGAGAATATAAAATGAAGAAAATCTTAAGAAGGTAATCTATAGAAAATATTAAGATTATAATCTGAAAATTTTCTTGAGAATTTAGACTTATGTGAGTCAAATAACTTAAGATATTTTAAAGAATTATAGAAATTGGATACATTAAAATATTATTAAGATATTGAGAAGAAGAATAAATATTTGGAAATTTTTTTCCCTGAAGAAAAGCTTTAAAACTGCTTTTTTATGCCCTTTTCTCCCTTACACATAATCATCAAATTTTTATAACAGTATTAATACCTAAGCCATTTCATAATAAAGCACTTTTCTATATTTGTCAACTGCAAATACAGTAGATGTTTACATTTGATAGGTAATTGAATCTTTATTAAGATGTAATATAAAAGGCAAACCATTTTTAATGTAAAAATGTTTAGTTTTTTCTTTTTCTTATTTTAAATTGTCAGTTCATATTCTTATATACATAAACAGTAAAATTTGAAAATGTAATAATTGTTTTGAGAAATTTTGCTTATGAGTAATGCAGCATTACTCAAAAATTACTTAGGATAAAACTAATACAGACTGTAAAACATCTCTATATTGCTACAATTACCATTTTTTATTTTTAGTTTATGAAAAACCATGTCAAAACCGAAAATTTTTCTCAAAAGGCATAAAATGAATTTCAAAATAACGTGAGGTCTTAAACTTTAAAAAAAAAGTTAATCAGAAAATAATTCAATTGAAAAAGAATCTCATTTATGCATATTGGGAAAGGACATAATAACATTATCTCTAACACATTTTCTCAACTTCTTAAGATAATAAACATTTAGTCACAAGAAAACATAGATTTGTCAGATACCTGCGCATAATATTTCATGCCCTAAATGGTTCAGTTGTTTTTGTTAGATCTAATCAGGAGAAAGATAACTTAATAGTCCTGTGTCACGGCGTTATCTTTATTGTTCCTTAAAATAAGATAATCGTTAATACCCTTAAAATAAGCTAATATTGTTTGCACTGCTTAAATTATTTATCTTGTTAAACATTAACATAGCAAGAAAGTTCATAATGCAGATTCAAGATAATGCTACCCCTTCAAATGTTACCCAAGAATAGCCCAAAGAATAAAGAGGTAATACAAAGAAAAATAAAAATTCAATAATCATAAAAACCTCACGTAAGTCTTACATTCAAAGTACTAATGCCTTTTTTAAGATCGCTTGAAGTAGTCCTTTTTACCGTATCGCTTACAGTACATCGATGAGAAAAAAAATGTTAAAAGGTCGTTGAACGTACATGGTAAAGGACAAACAGCGTTAATATACCTTGCTTTAAATTAAATACTTTCTCATATAAAATATTGCTTATTATAGCAGCAAAATGGTTGGTATAAGTATCATCTACTGTATAAACTCTGAATATATAATTACTTGAAGAATATTTAAGAAATCCTTTTTAATTTATTTCTTAAAATATAAGTCTAGCATAATCTGCTGTAGTTATGAAAATATGATAGCACTGATCCACCCCCATCTACTCGGTTCGGTCCTCGGGAAATCAACAATGGTTTACAGTGGTAATTGCGGGGATTTTTTAAAACTCTGTACACGATATAAAAAGCCTTTTTAATGGCATGGGTGTAAAGTTTCCAGTCTTAAATGCTTGTCTATCATACACCACTACGATTAGATTCTCGCTTGATAATAAAATGGTTTAGGGATTACGGAGGATCAAATTCAACGCTTTTGTCTGAATGAAAAACGACTTAAAAAATGTTCTAGACGTTTTTAAAATGAAACTACTTCCCCTTTAGATTTTTTATGGCATTTCTACAGCGCAATTTATGGATTCAGCTTTGTTACCTATGTTATCGCAGAATACCAACACATCTCTAAGGGTTACTCGTGATATATTCGCTGTGAAAGAAAAGCAAAAATTCATTCGCATTGGGTTTGGAAAATTTTAGTTATTTTTCAATATTTTACTGTTTATAGCAGGATTCGATGAGTCTTCAGATCATATACAGGAGTTGGATAGAGAAGAGATACATGGTGAGGACGGTTGATGAACTAAGAATACTATCTAGTCTCAAGTCTTAAAAAGTTTGGGTTACATTACAGAAAATAAAAAATATAATTTTGTCAAGGTTATCGAGTTTTTCAAGAGACCACTAGTTTCTTGATTATATTATATTTTGAGAGTAAGGTTTATAATTCCAATTCAGTCATCCGAGATGAACAAGCAATAATATTCATTCTAAAGCCTTATATTTCTTGTATTACAGAAAAATAATTGTAAATGTTCAAGGTTATCGAGCTCTTCAAGAAACCACTAGTTTCTGATTATGAGATATTTTGAGAGTAAGGTTGATAATTCCAATTTATTCATCAGAGATGAACAAGCAATAATATCTCTTCTCAAGCCTTATATTGTTTGGGTCTTGTATAACAGAAAAATAATTGTAATTTTTGTCAATGTTATTGAGTTCTCCAAGAAACCACTAGTTTCTGATTATGAGATATTTTGAGAGTAAGGTTGATAATTCCAATTTAGTCATCCGAGATGAACAAGCAATAATATCTCTTCTCAAGCCTTATATTGTTTGGGTCTTGTATAACAGAAAAATAATTGTAATTTTTGTCAATGTTATTGAGTTCTCCAAGAAACCACTAGTTTCTGATTATGAGATATTTTGAGAGTAAGGCTGATAATTCCAATTTAGTCATCCGAGATGAACAAGCAATAATATCTCTTCTCAAGCCTTATATTGTTTGGGTCTTGTATAACAGAAAAATAATTGTAATTTTTGTCAATGTTATTGAGTTCTCCAAGAAACCACTAGTTTCTGATTATGAAATATTTTGAGAGTAAGGCTGATAATTCCAATTTAGTCATCCGAGATGAACAAGCAATAATATCTCTTCTCAAGCCTTATATTGTTTGGGTCTTGTATAACAGAAAAATAATTGTAATTTTTGTCAATGTTATTGAGTTCTCCAAGAAACCACTAGTTTCTGATTATGAGATATTTTGAGAGTAAGGCTGATAATTCCAATTTAGTCATCCGAGATGAACAAGCAATAATATCTCTCAAGCCTTATATTGTTTGGGTCTTGTATAACAGAAAAATAATTGTAATTTTTGTCAATGTTATTGAGTTCTCCAAGAAACCACTAGTTTCTGATTATGAAATATTTTGAGAGTAAGGCTGATAATTCCAATTTAGTCATCCGAGATGAACAAGCAATAATATCTCTTCTCAAGCCTTATATTGTTTGGGTCTTGTATAACAGAAAAATAATTGTAATTTTTGTCAATGTTATTGAGTTCTCCAAGAAACCACTAGTTTCTGATTATGAGATATTTTGAGAGTAAGGCTGATAATTCCAATTTAGTAATCCGAGATGAACAAGCAATAATATCTCTTTTCAAGCCTTATATTGTTTGGGTCTTGTATAACAGAAAAATAATTGTAATTTTTGTCAATGTTATTGAGTTCTCCAAGAAACCACTAGTTTCTGATTATGAGATATTTTGAGAGTAAGGCTGATAATTCCAATTTAGTCATCCGAGATGAACAAGCAATAATATCTCTTCTCAAGCCTTATATTGTTTGGGTCTTGTATAACAGAAAAATAATTGTAATTTTTGTCAATGTTATTGAGTTCTCCAAGAAACCACTAGTTTCTGATTATGAGATATTTTGAGAGTAAGGCTGATAATTCCAATTTAGTCATCCAAGATTAACAAGCAATAATATCTCTTCTCAAGCCTTATATTGTTTGGGTCTTGTATAACAGAAAAATAATTGTAATTTTTGTCAATGTTATTGAGTTCTCCAAGAAACCACTAGTTTCTGATTATGAGATATTTTGAGAGTAAGGCTGATAATTCCAATTTAGTCATCCGAGATGAACAAGCAATAATATCTCTTCTCAAGCCTTATATTGTTTGGGTCTTGTATAACAGAAAAATAATTGTAATTTTTGTCAATGTTATTGAGTTCTCCAAGAAACCACTAGTTTCTGATTATGAGATATTTTGAGAGTAAGGCTGATAATTCCAATTTATTCATCCGAGATGAACAAGCAATAATATCTCTTCTCAAGCCTTATATTGTTTGGGTCTTGTATAACAGAAAAATAATTGTAATTTTTGTCAATGTTATTGAGTTCTCCAAGAAACCACTAGTTTCTGATTATGAGATATTTTGAGAGTAAGGTTGATAATTCCAATTTAGTCATCCGAGATGAACAAGCAATAATATCTCTTCTCAAGCCTTATATTGTTTGGGTCTTGTATAACAGAAAAATAATTGTAATTTTTGTCAATGTTATTGAGTTCTCCAAGAAACCACTAGTTTCTGATTATGAGATATTTTGAGAGTAAGGCTGATAATTCCAATTTAGTCATCCGAGATGAACAAGCAATAATATCTCTTCTCAAGCCTTATATTGTTTGGGTCTTGTATAACAGAAAAATAATTGTAATTTTTGTCAATGTTATTGAGTTCTCCAAGAAACCACTAGTTTCTGATTATGAGATATTTTGAGAGTAAGGTGATAATTCCAATTTAGTCATCCGAGATGAACAAGCAATAATATCTCTTCTCAAGCCTTATATTGTTTGGGTCTTGTATAACAGAAAAATAATTGTAATTTTTGTCAATGTTATTGAGTTCTCCAAGAAACCACTAGTTTCTGATTATGAGATATTTTGAGAGTAAGGCTGATAATTCCAATTTAGTCATCCGAGATGAACAAGCAATAATATCTCTTCTCAAGCCTTATATTGTTTGGGTCTTGTATAACAGAAAAATAATTGTAATTTTTGTCAATGTTATTGAGTTCTCCAAGAAACCACTAGTTTCTGATTATGAGATATTTTGAGAGTAAGGCTGATAATTCCAATTTAGTCATCCGAGATGAACAAGCAATAATATCTCTTCTCAAGCCTTATATTGTTTGGGTCTTGTATAACAGAAAAATAATTGTAATTTTTGTCAATGTTATTGAGTTCTCCAAGAAACCACTAGTTTCTGATTATGAGATATTTTGAGAGTAAGGCTGATAATTCCAATTTAGTCATCCAAGATGAACAAGCAATAATATCTCTTCTCAAGCCTTATATTGTTTGGGTCTTGTATAACAGAAAAATAATTGTAATTTTTGTCAATGTTATTGAGTTCTCCAAGAAACCACTAGTTTCTGATTATGAGATATTTTGAGAGTAAGGCTGATAATTCCAATTTATTCATCAGAGATGAACAAGCAATAATATCTCTTCTCAAGCCTTATATTGTTTGGGTCTTGTATAACAGAAAAATAATTGTAATTTTTGTCAATGTTATTGAGTTCTCCAAGAAACCACTAGTTTCTGATTATGAGATATTTTGAGAGTAAGGCTGATAATTCCAATTTATTCATCAGAGATGAACAAGCAATAATATCTCTTCTCAAGCCTTATATTGTTTGGGTCTTGTATAACAGAAAAATAATTGTAATTTTTGTCAATGTTATTGAGTTCTCCAAGAAACCACTAGTTTCTGATTATGAGATATTTTGAGAGTAAGGCTGATAATTCCAATTTATTCATCAGAGATGAACAAGCAATAATATCTCTTCTCAAGCCTTATATTGTTTGGGTCTTGTATAACAGAAAAATAATTGTAATTTTTGTCAATGTTATTGAGTTCTCCAAGAAACCACTAGTTTCTGATTATGAGATATTTTGAGAGTAAGGCTGATAATTCCAATTTATTCATCCGAGATGAACAAGCAATAATATCTCTTCTCAAGCCTTATATTGTTTGGGTCTTGTATAACAGAAAAATAATTGTAATTTTTGTCAATGTTATTGAGTTCTCCAAGAAACCACTAGTTTCTGATTATGAGATATTTTGAGAGTAAGGCTGATAATTCCAATTTAGTCATCCGAGATGAACAAGCAATAATATCTCTTCTCAAGCCTTATATTGTTTGGGTCTTGTATAACAGAAAAATAATTGTAATTTTTGTCAATGTTATTGAGTTCTCCAAGAAACCACTAGTTTCTGATTATGAGATATTTTGAGAGTAAGGCTGATAATTCCAATTTAGTCATCCGAGATGAACAAGCAATAATATCTCTTCTCAAGCCTTATATTGTTTGGGTCTTGTATAACAGAAAAATAATTGTAATTTTTGTCAATGTTATTGAGTTCTCCAAGAAACCACTAGTTTCTGATTATGAGATATTTTGAGAGTAAGGCTGATAATTCCAATTTAGTAATCCGAGATGAACAAGCAATAATATCTCTTCTCAAGCCTTATATTGTTTGGGTCTTGTATAACAGAAAAATAATTGTAATTTTTGTCAATGTTATTGAGTTCTCCAAGAAACCACTAGTTTCTGATTATGAGATATTTTGAGAGTAAGGCTGATAATTCCAATTTAGTCATCCGAGATGAACAAGCAATAATATCTCTTCTCAAGCCTTATATTGTTTGGGTCTTGTATAACAGAAAAATAATTGTAATTTTTGTCAATGTTATTGAGTTCTCCAAGAAACCACTAGTTTCTGATTATGAATATTTTGAGAGTAAGGCTGATAATTCCAATTTAGTCATCCGAGATGAACAAGCAATAATATCTCTTCTCAAGCCTTATATTGTTTGGGTCTTGTATAACAGAAAAATAATTGTAATTTTTGTCAATGTTATTGAGTTCTCCAAGAAACCACTAGTTTCTGATTATGAGATATTTTGAGAGTAAGGCTGATAATTCCAATTTAGTAATCCGAGATGAACAAGCAATAATATCTCTTTTCAAGCCTTATATTGTTTGGGTCTTGTATAACAGAAAAATAATTGTAATTTTTGTCAATGTTATTGAGTTCTCCAAGAAACCACTAGTTTCTGATTATGAGATATTTTGAGAGTAAGGCTGATAATTCCAATTTAGTCATCCGAGATGAACAAGCAATAATATCTCTTCTCAAGCCTTATATTGTTTGGGTCTTGTATAACAGAAAAATAATTGTAATTTTTGTCAATGTTATTGAGTTCTCCAAGAAACCACTAGTTTCTGATTATGAGATATTTTGAGAGTAAGGCTGATAATTCCAATTTATTCATCAGAGATGAACAAGCAATAATATCTCTTCTCAAGCCTTATATTGTTTGGGTCTTGTATAACAGAAAAATAATTGTAATTTTTGTCAATGTTATTGAGTTCTCCAAGAAACCACTAGTTTCTGATTATGAGATATTTTGAGAGTAAGGTTGATAATTCCAATTTATTCATCAGAGATGAACAAGCAATAATATCTCTTCTCAAGCCTTATATTGTTTGGGTCTTGTATAACAGAAAAATAATTGTAATTTTTGTCAATGTTATTGAGTTCTCCAAGAAACCACTAGTTTCTGATTATGAGATATTTTGAGAGTAAGGCTGATAATTCCAATTTAGTCATCCGAGATGAACAAGCAATAATATCTCTTCTCAAGCCTTATATTGTTTGGGTCTTGTATAACAGAAAAATAATTGTAATTTTTGTCAATGTTATTGAGTTCTCCAAGAAACCACTAGTTTCTGATTATGAGATATTTTGAGAGTAAGGCTGATAATTCCAATTTATTCATCAGAATGAACAAGCAATAATATCTCTTCTCAAGCCTTATATTGTTTGGGTCTTGTATAACAGAAAAATAATTGTAATTTTTGTCAATGTTATTGAGTTCTCCAAGAAACCACTAGTTTCTGATTATGAGATATTTTGAGAGTAAGGCTGATAATTCCAATTTAGTCATCCGAGATAAACAAGCAATAATATCTATTCTCAAGCCTTATATTGTTTGGGTCTTGTATAACAGAAAAATAATTGTAATTTTTGTCAATGTTATTGAGTTCTCCAAGAAACCACTAGTTTCTGATTATGAGATATTTTGAGAGTAAGGCTGATAATTCCAATTTAGTCATCCGAGATAAACAAGCAATAATATCTATTCTCAAGCCTTATATTGTTTGGGTCTTGTATTACAGAAAAATAATTGTAATTTCTTTCAAGGGTATAGAGTTACACCTCCCGTTTCTAAATATTAGATATTTTGAGATTAATTTATAATATTCCAATTTATTTAGTCATTCGAGTCTTTTAAATACAACCACTTGCCATATTCATGTGTTATAATTTATTAGATGTAAAACTGTGTAAGAAAAGAATTTCCTGTTCAGGTCAAAGAGTTAAAAGTTCTGTTACTGTCACAAATAAGAAAGTGCGATTTCAGTTTATTTACCGAAAGATGTATCAATTTTACCTGGAAAAAATCTGAGCTTAAAATAAATTATTTCACTGTTATTTTTAACTTTTGCAAGGATAATCAACAGAAAATAATAGTTTTACAATTATTTTTATTGTTTCTTTAGTATTATGGAGATATAGACTTTTTTAGTAGTAAGTAATACTTTGAATATGAATGGAACTGTCATAGAATGAACACAACAGAAGAAATTTCAGTAGCAAAATATCAGAAAACAAGTAATTTTAAGAAGACTCTTAAGGAATCACTTGATCAAATTCATTAGCTGTATTATTTCAAATAGCATATCTTTTATAACAATATAAAACCATGCACGAAATAAAAATATTAAATTAACTTAACTTTAAGATAACTTCTGAAATATGTACATTAGAAACTAAATTGAATTAAAATAACTATTGAATTGTTAAAATAACTGTCAGATTGAAGCAAATATTTGTTTTACTCTGTAAACCAAAACTTTAAGGGTTTCTTACATTTTAAGATTTAAAAAAATTAAAAACATTTTCGAATTCGCTTTGAATTTTGCTAACCCTAACTCATCAAGAATCCAATATGGATACAGATAGCTTATACAGATAGCTTAGGCTTATTATATAAGGGATTATATAAGGGATAATATAAGTGATTATATTATATAAGGGATTATTATATAAGGGATTGAAACTATACAAGTGCAGAAATATAACCTTGAGTTAATGAGCTGCTATTTTATAATCTGAAATTTCTAATTAATATTTCATCAATACATATTTTTCCTGGTAGCGTGAAAAAACGTATAACTGGTACTCCAATGTATGTTTTAGTTTTACTTTATTTATTTATTTATTTATTGTCGAAAAAACGTATAAATGGGGATCCACTTTATGTGACAAACAACCTAGATTCCTTTAAATGACTATTAAATTAAGAGTAATATAATTCTAAAGTTAACAGACTATAATCCGTGAAGAAATTTTTTAGACAAGAATTTTCTAGAACGTGTGTCAGGGAAAATGCTCCTGTCCAAAAGATTTCGAGCTTCTCTGCCTGTCATCTCAAAACTTTCTCTAATACGCCTGCATTTACTTTTAAAAGGTCAAGGTTTCCATTTCATCGTATCATTTTACTATCATTCTATAGGCGTATAATCTCTTTTTCTATTTCGCGTATGGATAACTAACTGTCATTCGAAATTACAGCGTTCCGCGGAGGGCGGGAACTGCGGCAGAATTCGAAATCGTGCCTCAACCCTAAGAACTCTGCAGTGGATTTCGCTTTTCTGGAAGCAATAATAACAATAATACGAATGACACAATGATAATAAAATATGTAATAAAAGCAACCCCCAGGCCTCTGTGAGATATGAAACGTTCGGAAACTCTTGTTTCATCTCTCAGTGGAATTTTCACTCTTCGTGCCGCTGAAAAGTTAAAGACGGGTTATAGAATACCAGCATGGAATTTACAAAGAGAGAGGGGGTTTTATTCTTATTTTTATCGGAACTGTGAACAGAAAATAATATGCAAGTGCCCTATCTTTCAATTGAATAGATCTAAAGGAACTCGAATTGTTATATAGACCGTACATCTCGGCTGAAAAATGGAATTAGTAGGTATCTAGGGAATCATCTGATATAAATATAGTAGCAGATACATGGGAACGAGAGTTGAGAAGAATGAGTGCTATACATCCTTTTGTGCCTCTTGTAAATAGTATACAGCAATAAATATTATTTGGTCTAGAGGGATACTGTGAACTTTTTTTCTATCCTAGAAGTAGGTTATACCAGCTACATATGCCATTAAAATGTTTACCAGTAAATAAAAATATTTTACCATCAATTTTCAAGTAGAAAATCTTCATCCAAAGTTTTTATATACAATATTCATACCATATTGTTTATTAATATGCTTTGTAGGTTCATAAATTTCTGATAGCTTTGTTTTTGCATCTGTTTTTGATAATTATATAATGTAAATATTTTAGCTGGAACAATCATTCCTCTTTTATACACAAAGAAAGAGTCATGTTTTGGCAACAGTGTTTATTTTACCATCAAGTAGAAAATCTCCATCCAAAGTTTGAATGTACAATATTCGTACTGTATTGTTTATTAACATGTTTTGTTGTGTCATAAATTTCTGATCGCGTTTTTTGCGTCTGTTTTTGATATATGTAAATATTCTAGGTAGAGCAATCATTCATCTTTTATACACGAAGAAAGAGTCATATGTTTTTACAACAACGTTTCTTTTACCATTGATTTTCAAGTAGAAAATCTTCATCCAAAGATTTTATGTACAATATTCGTACTATATTGTTTATTAATATGTTTTGTTGTGTCATAAATTTTTGATTGCGTTGTTTTGCGTCTGTTTTTTATAATTGTAAAATGTAAATATTCTAGCTGGAGTAACCATTCATATTTTATACATAAAGAAAGAGTCATATGTTTTTACAACAGCGTTTATTTTACCATTGATTTTCAAATAGAAAATCTTCATCCAAATTTTTTATGTACAATATTCGTATTATATTGTTTATTAAGATATTTTATTGCCTCATAAATTTCTGATCGCGTTGTTTTGAATCTGTTTTCAATAACTGTAAAACAGCGTTTATTTTACTATTAATTTCCAAGTAGAAAATCTTCATCTAACGTTTTTATATACAATATTCATACCATATTGTTTATTAATATGCTTTGTAGGCTCATAAATATCTGATAGCGATGTTTTTGCATCTGTTTTTGATAATTATACAATATAAATATTTTAGCTGGAACAAACATTCCTCTTTTATACACAAAGAAAGAGTCATGTGTTTGCAACAGTGTTTATTTTACCATCAAGTAGAAAATCTCCATCCAAAGTTTGAATGTACAATATTCGTACTGTATTGTTTATTAACATGTTTTGTTGTGTCATAAATTTCTGATCGCGTTTTTTGCGTCTGTTTTTGATATATGTAAATATTCTAGGTAGAGCAATCATTCATCTTTTATACACGAAGAAAGAGTCATATGTTTTTACAACAACGTTTCTTTTACCATTGATTTTCAAGTAGAAAATCTTCATCCAAAGATTTTATGTACAATATTCGTACTATATTGTTTATTAATATGTTTTGTTGTGTCATAAATTTTTGATTGCGTTGTTTTGCGTCTGTTTTTTATAATTGTAAAATGTAAATATTCTAACTGGAGTAACCATTCATATTTTATACATAAAGAAAGAGTCATATGTTTTTACAACAGCGTTTATTTTACCATTGATTTTCAAATAGAAAATCTTCATCCAAATTTTTTATGTACAATATTCGTATTATATTGTTTATTAAGATATTTTATTGCCTCATAAATTTCTGATCGCGTTGTTTTGAATCTGTTTTCAATAACTGTAAAACAGCGTTTATTTTACTATTAATTTCCAAGTAGAAAATCTTCATCTAACGTTTTTATATACAATATTCATACCATATTGTTTATTAATATGCTTTGTAGGCTCATAAATATCTGATAGCGATGTTTTTGCATCTGTTTTTGATAATTATAAAATGTAAATATTCTAGCTGGAGTAACCATTCATCTTTTATACACAAAGAAAGAGTCATGTGTTTGCAACAGTGTTTATTTTACCATCAAGTAGAAAATCTTCATCTAACGTTTTTATATACAATATTCATACCATATTGTTTATTAATATGCTTTGTAGGCTCATAAATATCTGATAGCGATGTTTTTGCATCTGTTTTTGATAATTATAAAATGTAAATATTCTAGCTGGAGTAACCATTCATCTTTTATACACAAAGAAAGAGACATGCTTTTGCAACAGCGTTTATTTTACCACCAAGTAGAAAATCTTCATCCAAAGTTTTTATATGCAATATTCGTACTATATTGTTTATTAATATGTTTTGTTGCTTCATAAATTTCTGATTCCGTTGTTTTGCGTCTGTTTTTGATAATTGTAAAATGTAAATATTCTATCTGGAGCAATCATTCACCTTTTTATACACGAAGAGAGAGTCATATTTTTTACGACAGCGTTTATTTTACCACCAAGTAGAAAATCTTCATCCAAAGTTTTTATATGCAATATTCGTACTATATTGTTTATTAATATGTTTTGTTGCTTCATAAATTTCTGATTCCGTTGTTTTGCGTCTGTTTTTGATAATTGTAAAATGTAAATATTCTATTTGGAGGAATCATTCATATTTTATACACGAAGAAAGAGTCATATGTTTTTACAACAACGTTTGTTTTACGATTGATTTTCAAATAGAAAATCTTCATCCAAATTGTTATGTACAATATTCGTATTATATTGTTTATTAATATATTTTATTGCCTCATAAATTTCTGATCGCGTTGTTTTGAATCTGTTTTCAATAACTGTAAAATGTAAATATTCTAGCTGGAACAATCATTCTTCTTTTATACCAGAAGAAAGAGTCATATAATTTTATAACAGCGTTTCTTTTACTATTAATTTTCAAGTAGAAAATCTTCATCCAAAGTTTTCATATACAATATTCGTACTATATTGTTTATTAATATGCTTTGTAACTTCATAAATTTCTGATTGCGTTGTTTTGCGTCTGTTTTGGATAATTATAAAATGTAAATATTCTAGCTGGAGCAACCATTCATCTTTTTATACAGAAAGAAAGAATCATATGTTTTTACAACAGCTTTTATTTTACCACTATCATATAGCCCGTCATATGACGGGATCAGTAAAATTTTTAATTTTCTAGAATTGTAAAGTACCCTAAAAGGCAGGTAAAAAAATAGTTTGTTTTTTGGCTGAGAATTATCTGGTGCATGCTCAATAATTTGTTTATCTTTACTGACCGCATGTTAATTGCCAACTTTAATTTATCTTGTCATATTATGTGATAGGTTTTAATATTGACAGTGATTATTTGGTGGTATATATGATGTCCAAAATTTAGCGAATCGATTGCAAACCGTGTGGTTATGTATAAAAGACAAACACACAAACGAACAAACGTCTTAATTTTCAAAGATATATAACTCAACGATAGATATTTTATGAGTCCGTGAAGTAGACTCCTAGACTTTCATGAAAAGAATTCGTTGCTAATACCGGTGATAAAATTTTCATTGCAACAAAAAATAATCGATGATTAAATTTAATATTAGCACATATGTACCTAATCTATTATTTAAGACAAATATAAAAGAAAATTATTTATGTTATACCCAAATTCAGTGATAAAACGTGCGAAAATAATGTCAACGATATTTAAATAATTTAAAATAAGAAACGATTAAAGGAGATGGTTAAAGGAATGACGTCATAAGGTTAGAAAAAAATGTTACCTTTACCTATCTATTATGTGATAAATTGATAAATGTATTGTTCTGCTCATAACTGAGACAACAGTTCTTGAAATAATGGCATTAAACACTCGAAAAGGAGGGAAATGGTGGATTTCGAACATTTTCGAACTCGCTTTGAATTGTACTAACCCTAACTCATCAAAAATGCAATATGGATGCCTCTATCCATTCCAGATACAACCGCTTTTCCAGTTCGCGGACAGACGGACAAATGGACAGACAACTTAGGGTATTATTATATAGGGGATGATTTTCAAGTAGAAAATCAGCATCCAAAGTTTTTATATACAATATTCCTACCATATTGTTTGTTAAAGTTTTTGTAGCATCATTAGTTTCTGATGAAGCTGGTCTGCTTGAGATCTTAAGGTTTATAAAATGTCATAGCTTTAGCAACTTTCTCCTTTTATATACGAAGAAAAAGCCATCTTTTTACAAGAGTATTTATTTTGTTGACATGTGCATTGCTTACAACTATTCGCAGAGATTGTTGCACATGTCAGGTTTGATTTGGTTTGGAGTGCTACGGTCTACTTTTTGCAACACGAGGGCTAATGAGACCGGGACCTACAGCTTAAAGCCGATTCCGAACGGCTACGAACATCCATGCCATAGTGGGATTCGAACCCACGAACTCCGGTACCAAAGGCCAGCACCCTAACCAATCGGCCATCGTTCGGCGTTGCACATGTCAGAGCGCACGAAAATTATATCCCAAATTTGATGATTGAATATTGGATCTATAAATAGTTTTAAGAACCATAAAGTTAAAAAAATTAAGTTGCAACAAATATTTATAATATTTATTTTATTTTTTGTATACTCATATTTCAATTTTATCATTTAAAAAATATTTTTCTTTAATATAACTATATTATTGTACATTTGGAGGAAGTTAAAATGTTTACAAATTACTTTAATTACTACCCAGTATTTTGTCTCCGAAAAAAAGTCTCACAATCTAAAAACTGTTATATGTACTTAATACATATTGCATTCATTTTGTTATATTTCGGGAAAAAATAAACTGTAAAATGGTATTCAAATTTTTTGCCGAATCATCTGTAAATAAAGAAGATGGAAAATTTACAACCCTGGCTTGGCTTCATTGGATTGGGCCTGAATAAATACTGAACATCTACAAACACACAAACTAAAAATGCATCTCAAAGCCAATGAGGCCAGGTTCCAAAATGTAAATCGTTATACTTATTTGGATATTAAACAAGCAAAGAATTTCAGATGTAATGCTCTTTTCAATGAAGACGCGAATAATTATAAATAACGAAAAGGGAAAGAAAAGGGAAAGAAAAGAACTGTCTTCTCACACAATTTTCAATATAAAAGCTACTATTTAAACGGGTTAAAAAAACGCCTTGGCTTTCAAATATTAAACAAAAACCTTATTTATGTAAAATTCATCTTGACTCAAAAATGAAATTGCTTAGTACCAAACATAAATAGTCAGGAAACCAAAACTAACTGTTACTGCAACTATAGTTACAGTGTAGAAAAAAAAATGTATACATAGGAGAATGTCGCTTACCATCACTCTCCAGTTGTATATAGTGATTTTCTTATAGCTCTTCTAAATATTTCCTGTTATAATAAATTCTTATTTCTAGTAAAATATCGAGCCTTTAAATGGAAAAAAAAGATTTTACAGGACTAGGAGACTAGTAAGAAAATAGCCCAACCTGAATAACTGGGCAAGAAGCTTCTTAATCAGGAAGGACGGTACGGTTTTCTCTTTATTGTATAATATAGAAGCTTTCTTGGTTTAATAAATATAGTAACAGATACATGGAAACAGTAGTTGAAAATGTATGTAGTATATAATACAATCTTTGCCAAAACATGTATTCGAATTGGTAAGATGAAGTTCTTGCGAATCTAAAACTTCTTAGTCTGGTCCTAAACAAAGAAATTCTCGAAATGCAAACGAAGAATATATCTGGAACCCATTGACTCCGTTTCCAAAATGCAGTGCCTTATCTATTTGGCTCTCATCCAGATAAAGAATTTTATATTTATATTCAGAAGTAAAACTGTAATCAATGACGACAAATAATGACAAATAACTAAAAAAGACTGGGAGAAAAGAACTACTTTTTCTTTGGAATTTCAAAAAGAGACTAGTTAAATGCATAAGAAAAAACTTCAAAGGACATTGTTTAGGGCTAAAAATGCACTCTAAATATTATTCAAAAGGCCCTTTATGGAAGCTTACTAACCGTGCAACGACTTGAGTCCAGCATAGTTCTGGGTTATTAAACGCCTCTATGCCCTTGGGGATAAATAAATACCAAATGAATTAAATTTCAATAGAAATTAAAAAGTGGAAAGAGAAAATTATCAAAACACTTTAAGAAGTCAGTAGATCAATAAAAAGAAACTATTGAAACTAAATTTCCTTACCTGCCACCCACATACTGAAATTCCATCTTTTCGGGAGGAGAATTTGCGTGCAGTTCTAGTGTGCTATTGATTTAAAAAATAACCTTGTTCTTGAAAAACCTGGATTTATTCTAAAAATAAACTAAGGCTCTGAAAAAGTATTTAAAACATAAATACATAAAATATTTTTAAAAAATATTAAATATGGTAATGTTAGCTTGGGAAAGCGATGTTTTAACTGCACTTGAAAATAAAAGCTTCAAACTATTAAACATTTTGGGTGTGGGTGAATTAGGAATCAACTATTCAACGGATCTTATGAAGTAGAGAATACCTCAGGGGATATTTTTTCTATTCCAAGATACAGTGGCTTGAAAGATGCTTTGGAAATATCTCCTCATCCAGTTAGATCATCTGATAAAGTGTCTATGGTATGAGGTCTGGAGACGAGAGATTTACTTTCTCAAATCACAGAATCCGAAACTGAATTGGTCTCCAATATTATTGCAGGCGATGAAATATGAGGTGAAGGAGAATTCTGAAAAAGCATTTGCTATTTTTGAAATAAACATTTATGAAAGGTAACGAACGTTATTTCAAAGATGTCCTTAGAGTTGGTGATTTTGAGATGGATTTATTGCGTTCTTTATCGTATTCCTCTTCTCACCCAAAATTTATAAAGGTAGTGGAATGCAGTTTATCATAAGTTTCCTTAAAATATTTTAAGCGGGTAATCTAAGGTAAACTATTTTAATGAAGTGGAATATTTGGAAGGGGACAAGATTGTACTTTGTCACCTTCCAAATATTTACATTGACAATAAATAATTTAAAGCCGTTAATTATTTAATATGTGGTAAATAGCAATATTTCTGTCTAATATCTAACAGAATGGAAAGTTCTAGCCCAGGACGAAGAGGCAAATTTTCTTTAGAGGATTTCTCTTACTTTAATATCTTAAAATTGATACAGCAATCTAAGTATAATATACAGTCATCTTTATGGAGGATTACAACCCTTACATCTTTTCCTTCATTAAGCCACTCTCCCTAGAAGACTATCTGACAAGCAAATTAGAAAACATATCTCTGCAGATCTAAGACTGGGTGTTTTGTACCTTAATTGATTGTTTTTTTTGGGGGGGGTAAACATCATAAGTACTATTTATACGATATTTTTGTTGTTTTGTTAATTTTGTACCAGCTTTCTAAGTGTATTGCTTACCATCCTTTCCTAAGCTTCTTTCCTAAGCATGTACCAGTTTTGTAAATATCGTATTTTTGAATAGTCTCTGTTATATTAGTACTCTTCATTTTAAGCTATCGTGTTAATGCAGTCATGAACAGTTACGAAAGAAGAATTTTGTATTTACTGTATGGATAAAAAGACATCTTAATTACTTATGATGGTGAAGCTTTCTACTGTTCAGTACATAAGTATACTATATAATCCTTCCTTGGGAAAAGTATTAAAGTATGAGGTCTTCCTGCCCTGCAAGTTTTGACGGTTTTATTACCTTGACAGTGGCTTTGTTATTACCGGTTATAGTCTCTGTGAGAGTGCAGCTATGTTTTACATAAGGTTTGAGAAACTAATCTCCTCGCCGCACTCACACATTGTGGGTTGCATGCCCAAGTATTTTTTCGCGACTGCAAGAGGCGTGTGGTGTGGCCAGTGGAAACGATTGCACTTAAACTTCACCAAGTTTGGAGAGTTGTGATTGGTCGCCAGGAGGGAATTCAGGACCATGCCTGGAGTCCCGGTCAATCCGGGCAGAGCCGGGAAAGGACGCATCGCGCACAGGACAATGGAACAACGGACGCATCAGCACAGGATAATGGAAAAAGTATAGGGTTGCTGGAGTAGTTGAGAAGGAAGGAAAAGAATGTAGCGTGCTCTTGGACTTTGGAAATTTTACTTTTAGGTAAAACAAGTGGAGTGCTTTTACTTTTTATTTTTTTATATTTTTTTAGCATTTTTCCTTATTTTTCCTCCTTACTGATATATTTGTATATTGTAATATAGATCAGTGGCATTTTGCTATAATCAATATTAAAGACAATATAAAGCAAACTTTGGTTATTAATGGATTTCAAGTAACAACAGCAATGAACTACACCACGGCAGTGTCCTTATCCCACCTTGGACCAACGGTAACTAAAAATCCTGCAAGGTTGGTTGGGGACAACACAATTATCTATGTATTTGTATTGTTTATACAAAAAATCTGTTACAATAAATAACAAAAGACAAATTTTTAAACTAAACTTCAATGTCGAATAATAACAGTCCGGATACATTATATCCTGCGTCAATTCTCGAGGATATAAGGCAAAAAACTTTTTCTACAAGGGTTGGTTAACACTTTCTTAATGATCACAATTACATAGATTATCTAATTTATGCATATATATAAATACAGTGGACTCCACTTAATGTGATCGCGGTTAATGTTATCAATAGCTTAATGTTATCGAAATCACTTGGTCCCGATTTTCTCTATTCATTTGTATGTTAAAATTATCGTTTTATGTGATCATTACATCGGTTAATGTTATCAGTTTTCGAAACTCATTTTAACTACCAAAGGAATATTCAATGTATTCAGGAACCCATTTTTTTCTTTCCCTTCGCTGTTATTTGAATTTCCGAGAATTCTCCCTCTTCCACCGAGGGAAATGGGGAATGAACAAAAGAGTGGGATATTATACGTTCCCGGAAATTTTTCAGAAATACACACACTCTGCTGGTGTTCAATGGTTGTCAGATAAGCAGAAGGCAACACATTCTTTTTGGAAATTTTACAGGTAGATTCCCAGGATCCGATTTACGATTTGGATCGAGCTTTTTCAATGTTATATTACATTTTACTCATATGTTACTGTATTCTACTCATATTTAATAGCATTTACTCATTTTAAACTCTATTTAATCGCATTTATGTCATATTTAATCATTATTATCATATTATTTTTTAGCCTTTTTTTAATTGTTATTCATTTATTATTAATTTGCTTAACTTTTATTATTTTTACAATATATTTAATGGAACTGGCATCTATATCACATGTATTATTCATCAAGAACCGCTCCCTTTACCAATTTTGCATCTTAATTACTGGAGATATGCCCTCATGGGCCAGGGACTCCGACAACTACCATCAAATGGAAGCGAGAGAGAGCTTGTCGATATGGAAGCCAGAAAACGAAATGATTTAACATTAAAACAAAAGATCGAAATTTTAAATCATTATGACAGGTTGATGGAACTAATGAGTCAGATAGAGAATCTCTTGATATTGAGCCACCTCCTACAAGTGCTGAAATGAGAAATGCATTGAAAGTGTTGAAACGTGGAGTACAACACCGCTCCGATGACTTTAAAAAACGTTATGATTACGAACAATTTATCAATGAGCTTCTTAGAAAAACTGTAAACAGTCAACAATTGATCAATTTTTTATTATGTATACAATTCTTTTGTTTTAAAGGGTAATATACAGTACATAAATATAAGATGAGTTTTTTCATTTTATTTTGAAATTTAGTACGTGTAAATTAAAGGGGAGTACATTTATATAATTTGCATATTGTTTATTGTTATCAAAACCATGGTGTCCCAAACTGATCACATTAAGCTGAGTCCACCGTATATACAAGTGGTATATGTAATGGAACTGAAACATTTCAGTTCTTTAATAACTGCCTTATTAACAAATTCAACCAACACAGAACAATTCAAAATTTTTACAAGGACAAATGACGGGAGACTTGAAATACAGCAGAAAAATACATAAAACGGCTACATAATTTAATAACTATGTAATTACTTGACAAGTACGACAAAGAACAAATATTTGAAACATTTTCGGTACACAATTTTTAACCTTCGTGATAAAGGCAGAAGACCAATTTCTAATTTTTCAAGCACCTATGAGTAGGTAGAACAATACTTGCATCTGATTTACAAGGTAACGTCTTGGTAACGATTCATCTCGAAAACATTATTTTGGGCTGAGATGAGATTAATCTAGTTTAATCTCCCTTATTTGTTTTTGGTAGAATAGTGTACCAAAAAATACACAGCCATTAAGAGGGGCGGGAACAACATTTTCCGCTCGTTCAGGTAATTTATTATGCTTCGCAAAAGTTAGCAGCGATAGCACCTTATTTTAAATACAGCAGGGTAAATATTAGCAGGCTCTTACCTCACCTTTACCCCCAGGACGCCATCTTTCAATCTCGATAAATAAAACACAATGAATCAAAGCCAGTAAAAAAAACGCCCACCATCAATTTCATTTTTTCTCCTATTTTCTCGCTCAAACTCTCACCAAGAGCTTCCAAAGCCAGGAAAAGGTTGTGCTTTTAATCTTCATTCACCATCAGTTTCCGCCTACAGTTTAAATTCACCTCTTCCTGGAAACTAAAAGGCCTGCCAAACGCGGTATTTCAAAATTCGTAAGTGAAGTGCAGGAATGATGCGCTGTCAGTCTCCAGCAGGCTTCATTTCAATAAAAAATAAACAAGTAAAATGAATCTCTAACGAAAGAGTTTTCTAAATTCCGTCTCCTAAGACTACCCTGCATATGAAAGTCTCTGTTTTTGAATAAATGTGTTAAAAGCATAAATATATTTTACAAAATATCAATTTCTAGAGATTTTATTTATAAAGTCATAGAAAAGAATTTCAAGTGCAAGGGGTTGTATGATATGCAATGGTAAAAAATTGTTGTAATGGTAAATTAAAACGATTTCCACGGTACTAAATTCAATTCCTATAACATACCTGGGGGATAAGTATCAAATTTATGTAGCAGCCACTAGTGACGTATACAATGGAGTGTTTTGTGGTTAAAAAATCCTGTGGAATTAGCGAATTATAACAAGTTAATCTGTACATTCGAAAAAGGCTAAAGATTCAGTTTAGAATTCCTGTTCCCTATGAAGAATATGGGGATTTCTCTTGCGATAAAGAAAATTATTAGACATGTTTTTTGTTTTCTCAATGTCCCGATTCAACATACTGGTTATAAGTTTAGTTTTCAGTACTCTTAGCTGAGTCAGAAACGGTCGTGATGTTTGGATCAGAGATCTGGCAACGCCGTTTTCTGGAATATGCAAAGTTTGTCTGCAGCTCCTCGTACGGAAGCTCGTACTTTTTATTTTTTCCCTTCGCTCTTAAGACAGTTTTTTGTTTCGGTACTCTTCAGCATGAAGGAGCGCAGTCGATGAACGATGCTTCTTATGTAAATGTTTCATTTCATTTTTTTTATTAAATGTTAAAAGTACTATTTAAGTTTTTCTTAAGTCTTTCTAGCCACTTACATTACTACACTCCACTGTGTGTTATACAATATTATAGTTTTTAAGCATTCAAACGCTGTCAAAAACGTTTCAACCGATTAAAGGCTTTATCCACACCAAACAGAACCAAAAGAAATCGGAAAATTTTTCTAGTACACGAGAAATCTCGGGAAAAGAAATTCTAAACTTAATGCGTTGCTTTTTTAACGCGTACAAGTTAATGTGCGATAAGGCCTTAATAGACCGAAAAAGTGGACATGAACTTTTAATTTTAACAAATACCTCCCCTATTATTAATGAACAATTAGGCGCTCCTTAGCCTGATGGCCTTATCAAGGATCCTAAAGATAAAAAGTTATTAAAGTGGAAGTCTCAAATTTAAGTTAAGTTTAAAAATTGTGATAAGGAGTAATTTTGAATATGCCGGTCATGAAAAACAGATAAAAGAATGGAAATCCCCTGAGGACTGGGCAAAGTTCTTGTATCTATAAATATGCAAAAAAAAATTATCAGTAACCTAAAAGACAAAAAAAAATTACAAGTGCAAAACACTATTATTTGATTTCTTGATACACGGTGTATATTACAATATAAATCCATACAATTTTTTTAATTACACAAACACAATATTATAAAAACAATGAGAGGTTATTGGATGTAGAAAATTTAAGGCTATTGATGTCAGCTTAGCAGTTGGGCGTGTGGACGCCTAGAATTAGATGGGCTATTGTTGATGTAATATAGAATTGAGGCTATTATTTCGTTAGGGATACTTTTTAAGTTATTGTAAAAAATTTTGGATACTTTAATGCAAGCATATTAAAGTATCGTCTTATTACTTCAGAGGATAGAATTTTTAACAAAGTTAATGCCTCGGCTTTCTCAATTTTTTGTGTGGCAAAAAGATATTAAGCGTCTTTAATATTGAGAGCTTGTTAAAAAATAGGAGTTATGTACATATTTGTTTTCTTAGAAAAATAAATTAAAAGAGATTTGCACAACAAAATTTTAAGCGTTAAATAATTTTCAGATAAACTGGTAAGTGTTTTGATAACATTTCGAAGGAAAATTTTAATAATTACATGAATCATCAGATATTACAGTTGTGATGTTGCTATCGTCACAGTATTAGATATTAATTTAAATGCCTTTTAAGACAGTCTAGTCAATAGGGTGACTAACGACAGCGCACTTACTCATGACCTTGTCCAAGTGTATCGGTGAGCGTCAATTATTTACAAGCCCAATCCAAGTTCCGTACTTGAACTTACACTTAACACCTTAATTTTGTCAACATTATTCACCCTTTTAATTTGTCAACATATCAGCTGATTGCAATGTTTGAGAACTTTTTCATAAATCCTTGATTAGCTTGGAGGCGATAATCATATGACCTTTGGTTTGGTTCGGAGTGCTACAGTCTACTTTTTTGCAACACGAGGGCTAATGAGACCGGAACCTACAGTTTAAAGCCGATTCCGAACGGCTACAAACATCCATGCCACTGTGGGATTTGAACCCACGAACCCCCGCAGGCCAGCACACTAACCAATCGGCCATCGTTCGGCCATATGACCTTTGAATACTAATCTTCAGTCATGAGCTAAAATATCCCTGCAATTCTCGACCCAAAAAGCCATATGAATACCCTGACCACAGGCAAAACAAAAGCATGGAATCATTGAAATTTTAAAAAATCCACATTACCTAAGTTCGTTCTAATCACGAACTCGGGTAATGTGGTCTCTTAGAATGTCCCACGCAACTCCCAAAAGTACTCCATTTAGGTTCCTTTCGCCTTAAGCTCATTCTGTTTTAATTTAATATCTCATTTTAAATTCATCTCAAAATGATCATACTATTGATAATAAAATTTGAATAATATCTTTCTTATATTTTTAATAAATGTATTTGTTCTTATGTTAACTATGGGTGTCTTTAAGAGAACCTCAGGTTCATGTAAGCACGATTATTGTACTACTAACCCCATAACTTTAAAATTCTAATCTCTAAATCGTAATACACAACGAGTATAACACAGTGCAGGAAAAAGCAATGAGCGTTTATATGTTCCATGAAAGCAAATCCGTCTCAACTGTTTAGAGATATTTTCGTGTAGAATACTTAAGTCGCCGTCCTCCAAGTAAGGCCACTATTAAATGTTCATAACAAAATTTAAGGGTATGGGAAATGCGGAACACAGAAAAGAAACATTTTACGTGACACCCCTTCATATTTTTTTCGGGAGGATATAAGACCGAATATGCGTAGCTCCAGTTCCGGATATCAATGACGTAAGCTGATAAATCCCTGAAATCATTAGAGGAATACCTGCTGAAATGTAGAAAACATTTGGTATGAAAGTCAGTATAGGCATACATTAGAAAAGAGGGTATTTTTCCTACAAACTCAAACTTTTCCATAATTAGTATTTCGAGATGATGCACCTTGTAATACAGCTTCTATGGTAAGTTTAATTTCATTTCCCTTGTTAAGTTTACGCACACATGTACATGAACACCTATAAAGCAGAAAATAATCACTAATATTTTCTCCTTAAATCTTATAAAGAATATATCGAAACTTCTTCTTTACTATGGCCTGGGCCTACAGATCGTAATACCAAAAGAAAATGCTTGGTCTCTAAAGGGAAAAATTCAAAATTTGAAGTCTACAACTTTTATAGAACTAGAAAAAGATTATAGGTGACCCCGCTTAATGTAATCAGTTTGGGACACCATGATTTTGATAACAATAAGCGATTGGTAACAATAAACGATATGCAAAATTAGATAAATTGACTCCCCCCACCTTGTATTCACACGTACTAAATTTCAAAACAAAATGAAAAAACACACCTTATATTATCCTGCATTTATGTATATTATCCTTTAAAATATAAGAATTGTATGCATAATTAAAAAAATTGATGAATTGTCGACTGTCTACAATTTTTTCATTGATAAATTTTTCGTAATCATAATCAACCATAACGATTTAAAATTTCGATCTTTTGTTTTAACGTTAAATCATTTCGCTTTCTGGCTTCCATATCGACAAGCTGCATGTAAGCGAGAAAGGCATAAAATGTGAATACGTTCCTTCTCAGTTCCGATAAGAATGTGTTGCTTTCTGCTTATCTGACAACCACTGACCACCAGCAGGGTGTGCGTATTTCTGAAAAATTTCAGGAACTAGTAATTTCCCACTCCTTTGTTCATTCCCCATTTCCCTAGGCGGAAGAGGGAGAATTTTCAAAAATTCAAACAACAGAGAAGGAAAAGAAACGATGGGTTCCTTCTGAATATATTGTGAATATTCCTTTGCCAGTTAAAATGAGGTTCGAAAACTGATAACATTAACCGATGTAATGATCACATAAAACGATAATTTTAACATACAAATGAATAGAGAAAATCGGTACCAAGGGATTTCGATAACAATAAGCGATTGATAACATTAACCGTGATCACATTAAGCGGAGTCCACTATATATTATATATGGATTAATGAAATTTCTGAAAATTACCTTTATAACCTTATAATACTATGAAGTTTCACTTTAAATCTGTAATTTTGAAGAAAGGTGGAATAACTAGTATCTAATATTTTTTATTTCATGCATTAAACCATAATTTTTCATGCATGAATCATAAGTTCTGTTTAATATACTATTTTCATTAAAAAAAAATTAGTTTATTTAGTAAACTGTTTTGAAGATAACTTTAGAATTTGAAAAGTACATAGGTAATTTTTGTCTTATTTGTTACATTGCAAGTTAATTAAACATCTAAAAATTGATTAAAATTATTCATATAGTAAGTATAGTCCACTATTATGTAAAGGTTTTTTTACACTATTTTATATTTAAATTGTTTAAAATAAAATAGCTATGAGTATATAATATACATATCACCAAAGAATTTCTCTTCTTTCGGGTAACATTTTCTCTTCAAACTATTTTCATTTCGTTCACTGTACTTCAATTACTTCATTGCCTTTATTTTAGTTCACAGATCTTTTTCACAAAACTTAATTAGCTTCCATTTATTATGCCTTTCCAGATTAATCTTCCTCTGCCATTTCTAGACCATTTTTCACTTTTCCATTATGAGAAACATGAGTTGCGGTACTCGTCTTGGGTGGGAGAGGAAAGAAATAATTCCTTGCAAGCGAGTATTGAAAAAAATTTAGACATTCGAGGTGGCAACCATGGAAAACATTATAATAATAATAATAATAATAAAAACTTCCACAATAGGCAACAGATTCAATTAATATGTCCCTATTGTTAAGATTTTTTTTCTATATCAGTTAAAAGAACGATTATCTTTAAGAAAGACAGGGTTTCCAGAGGTCAAACCAAGCCTTGTAAGAATACCGAAAGGTGAGAGAAAAACAATCGAAAATCCGTGCGATTTAGAGGTCAAGGCCCAGGGCCTGGCACCTTCATAAATCAAAATAACCCTTCCGGTCACGATTATCAGATTAGAAATGGATCAGATTCTTTATGTTGTTAAACATCAAGATCTTTACGAGCGCATTTCGAGGCAAGGGTTTTAATTTAAAATTAAAAGGATGATTGATACCTGGAAAGTGTTGACGGCTGAAGCCAATTATAACGATCGCTCACATTCAATTTTGCTTATCGAGATTTGACCATTTATTATTCTTAGAGAGATTAGCTGTTTCGCGTAAGCTATTCCTAGATCTAATTGAGAATTAGATTACGGGAAGAAATCTTGTATGAAAGGGGGAGAAAATTTACCATGGTGGTCAGATAAAAGATTTAATAATTTTACGACATAAACACTAAAAAAAACCCAGATTAACCAATAAGTTCTGTGAACTGTGAAATTCATTAAGTTTTACGGTTAAACAAGTCGTTAAAATGATTCAGTTTCAAACACTCTGTGCGTGACATTAAAGCAATTGGAGTTTTCAATTGAATTCGCTGAATTACAGTCATTATCTCTTTTGTAATGGTTATCTATTCTAGAACTGAAATCGCCACCTTATGATTTGCTGTTGTATAACAAAGGTAAAATTCTCAGAAGCTGACATCTTTATAAATGGATGCTCTTTCTATGTATGACTAATCTTGATCTTTTGTTATCGTAACATAACTATGTACCTATGCTGAGGGAAAATAAAATTGAAAGGAATTATACTTGTCACAGCATATGTAGATGAAGCAAAATTGAATAAAAGCTGAGGAAGTTACGGCTGTTTACTAATTTTATTTCTCAAGGTTCATCTCAAGGATTTTTTTTCAAGGATATTGATCAAACACGTAATTTCCATACAAATAAAAAATTCAAAATACAAAAAAAGACCAATAATTGAAAAAAAATATTAGGAATTTATATTTGTTTTATTTTAGTGTGGTTTCCGATCAAATCTGTGGGATGTAATTCCTGCAAATACGCTAATTTGTGCAGAAAATACTGAGATATGACGCATGGTTAAATGAATAAAAATGTAAAGGATTATCATAAAAAATGTAATATTTAATAAACGGTTAAAAAGCATAAAATTCAGCCTTCCTAATGAGCGTATGTATTTTAAATTGAAATTTCACTGCAAAAAAAAATAACTTTTGCAACAAACAAGGTTAAACATGTGTATGCAATATATCAAAATTATTAACACTTAACACTTGCCATGTGGGTATACTTCACCGCCAACTTACGCGTGCAGCGGGCGTTTTTTCGTGAATCGCGCGAAAGTTTAGTTATTCAGAATAAGAGATTTGAAAAAAATTTTTCAATTTTACAACTCCTCTTCAACCTCCACTCAAAATACAGTTTCTTTTAAGTCAAAGAGTTTTTTGCTGGATGAGATCCCGCCTACCCTCCCTCATCCCTTTGGACTAACTTTCTCTTGGTATTTTCCAATTTTTTTTGTGAATTTATTTCTATTAACAATTAAATTTCGTTATTATCGATGTTATTTTCATTTCTCATTCGTTCCATTTCCTCTTTCGCTGCAAGATTACATGGTCTTGTACCAACTAATTCAATTGGTTACGATCCCCTCGCCAGATTTCAAACGCCACGCTGCAAGCACGCCACGCACGCAAGCTGCAAGCACGCCAATTTCGCCAAATGTGGTTGAAGCACCAACAAGATCCATGATTAGAAACAGGAGAGTGGGCTAAGAAGAGGAGTTGAAAAATCGCAGTAAATCGAAAACTACTTTGTTTTTATGAACGAAACTTTTTTTTAATTTACACTTTAATATATACTGTATGATTATTTAACAAAAAAAAACAATATTTTTACGAAATCACAAAAATAAACGATTTTTAAAATTAAAGACCGATAATCTGTCAGCGCATATTTCTTCATCACTATCTTTGTCACAGCGGCTCATTTTATCAATTTTGTATTCAACAATAAAAAACCAAACTTCAAATTGACAAAACACGACTTGTACGTTCTGGAGCTAGGAATTCGACTGAAGACGAAATAGCGCAACAAAAGACCGAGTAGCTTGAAAATCATAACTTGTGGAAAGAAAAAATGCAAAGCGTTGCATAGCAACGCACACAAAACGCATATAATATCACATATACATATAATTATACGTATTTAGTACATTTGTGGGGATTAGAGGGTATCCACCACAAATCTACTAAATACGTATTTTTACGTGACCCGCGTTGTTCCAGTGACAAACTGCAAAAAAGTAAAAATCCGTTGCTTGCACTCGAAGTGTTTATCTAAGATTCTCTTTTTACTTTCTCATTCTTTCATATCTATTTTCCCAGTCACAAAATCTCAGAATAGAAAGAAGTGCTCCCTGCTTAATTTCTTTTAAACCAGTCTTCGAAAGCTATCTCTGAAATAAATGCTAATTTTTGTCTACCACCACATTTTCCGGCTGTCCCAATAAAATGGTTTACTTTTCCAATGATCAAAGCTCCTTTCTAACGATTAATATCGCTGACTAGGCTGCTCTCTCTTGGGAATATCTTCGCGTCAACTCTCGCTGTGGAGCCAACTTTGTAATTGAAAAGTGTTTTTGTGATCACTAATTACTCTGCTCTTGTAGGAGAAAGATGTCTTTTCTTA
>CM063501.1:109078794-109091294 GCA_032207245.1 Pardosa pseudoannulata | reverse complement strand
GAATTTTGCTAACCCTAACTTATCAAGAATCCAATATGGATGCCTCTATCCATTCCAGGTCCAACCGCTTCATAAATTCAAAGATAGACGGACAGATAACTTAGGCTATTATTATATAGGGGATATTTTGTCTGTAAAATTGTTATATCTCGAAATTCGAACTTCGTTACTCACAAATTTGAAGCATGGCAATATATAAAACGTATACTTTATCATTTCTAATAATGCATTCGATAGAAGACAAACTTAGTAATTCGTAAACGTAGATAATTACCTTGCAACTTCTGGAGCTTAAACAACAAAGAGATAATCCAAAATGTACAAGTTGATTTTTATGTTAACGATGATGAAACATAGAAGAAAACAAATCCAAAAGTCACAACAAAGATGTAGAGAAAGATAAGGAAGAAAAACACTAAGAAAAAATTATGGGTCCACAGAAGGGCGTTAAGATCGCTTTTCTACCATTGCCAAAATAAAAATAATTGTAGATGTAACAAGAAACAGCTGTCATAAATTTGTCATGATTTTTAAAAAAAAAATATCTGTCACGTATTATTAAAAGTGAAAAAGTATAAAATATGGCACATCACTGTACTTCAAAATCAAATATTCCAAATGTCACAACAAAACATGCAGAGAATCAAGAATTAAGAAATCTAACACTAAGAAAAATAAAAGATTTTTCCGGGAGGCGTTGATTAGAATGGTGTTTTACTGTTATTGCCAAATTAAAAACAGTTTTAGATGAAACAAAGAAATATCTTACATGAATTTGAACCGAGACTTTTCATTTAGTTATAAGTAATTTATGTTGTATTGGATTTGTTACATTACGTAAGTTAGGGTTTTACAATAAAAAATTTAGTTATTGCATGAAATATTTGTATGTCTGGAATAAAATACCACTTAAAATTATAAAACCTACATCTTTCAAACATTGTTTTCCTCTAATTTTTCACCGCCATGATATTCGATATAAACAGGTTTAAATGTGCAAAGGATACTTTAAGATTATATGGTAAATAATATATAAAAAATAATAATTGCTTTCAAATTAATGATTTTTTATTGATGGCGTCGCTAAATTTTTAAAAGAAACTAAAAAACAGAACCATATGACCTTCTATGCTTGAAATTCACAAATTAGTAACTGTCAGTTCTCATGTCATGTAAATTCATTGTAACTATTTAAAGGGAAGTATACAATATTGCTTAATCATCTTACTCATACATATTTATATCAACATTTGTATCCTTCGGCTTGTCTCATTTTATTTTTAACAGCATCACCATTTTGTCAGCTAAAACGGTGAAATTGTGTTTTGGTCATTTGTTTTTCTTTGTATTTTATAAGCCTAAAAATATTAACTCTAAACTATTCTTTTCACCTTACATTTCTAATTTTAATTCTACGATGAAAGTGGAGTTTTAAAACTAATTTATCTCATTTTTAATCAGTCATTCTACTTATGGAAGTAGTGAATGAAAGAAGTGTTTTTGTAAATTATTCATTTAGAATTATGCAACTTTAAAGTCATATATATTGAATTATAACTGAACTTATCAAGTTAGAAATTTTAGTTAAATCTAGACTGATTCTAATTGATTATAGTTTTTAAAATTCGGTGTTAATTTTTAAAATGTTCCTAGTGATAAACATTTCAAAGCACGTTGTACACATTTGTGTCTTCTGATATAGATTGGATTGGATTTATGTTATGAAAGTCCATCAATGTATTGCAAATACTTTAGGAAAGCTACATAATTCATCTTTACACAAGATACGCTTTGACTTACTTAATGACTTTAATATATCCCCAGAAGTTAAGTTTGGAGTACCAGGGTTTATTTTTTGCAACTTAAGAGCTTAGACTGAAATTTGCTAATTACAGATTTCAAACACCTGCAAACATCCATACTAACAACGTATTAAAATACAGAGATTTACCAAAAGACAACACCAAATCGTGTTCAATTGTTATCTGGCTAATTATCTTGATTTGGTTTGGTTTGGAGAGCTACGGTCTACTTTTTTTGCAACACGAGACTAAATATCTTGAAGCACAGCTAAAAGGGTCTTGATAATTTTTTGTCAATCAGCAACTAAGTCATTGCCGATTTCAAATAAGAAAGAAAATTCAGAGTTTTTGTTAAAAAAATATAACTTTATTCAATTAGATATTGCCCGTTATTGTCGATGACCTTTTTCCATCGTTCTGACAGTGTAAAAATTCCTCGTTCATAAAATATCTGGTCTTTGCTATTAAAAAACTGAATTAGGTGTGATCTGACATCATCCGCGTTATTAAAAATTTTACCATTTAAAGAGTTTTGCATGGAAAGAAACAAATGGTAATCCGAAGGCATAAGATTAGGGCTATATGGTGGGTGAGACAAAACATCCCAACCCAGTTCAATAATTTTTGCCGAGTGAAAAATGTTTGGGTCCTTGTGTTATCATGATGGAAAACAACACCCATCCGATTTGACAATACCGGCCGTTTCCCTTCAATTGCATAGTTCAGTTTGTCGAGTTGTTCAACATACACATGTGAATTGATCGTTTGGTTCTGTGGTATGAGTTCAAAATACAAAATTCTTTTGTAATCCCACCAGACTGACAGCATAATCTTTTTTTGGTGAATATCTGCTTTTGATGTTGTTTGGGTTGGTTGATTTTGTTTCACCCACGATCTCTTGCGAGTAATATTTTTATAAACTGTCCACTTTTCTTCGCCAGTAACTAGGTTTTTCAGAAGTGGATCATTTTCATTGCGTTTCAGAAGCGAATCACAGATGCTAATCCGTTGCGTCAAATTAATTTACTTCAGCTGGTTAGGGATCCATAAATCAAGTTTCTTGCCATAACCAAGGGTTTTTAATTTTTTTTCATTGCATGTATGCAATACATTGAGCCTCTCTGCAATGTCTCGTGTTTTGCTGTGACGATCTGGATCGATAATGGCCTTGATATGGGTTTCATCCACTTCGACTGGGCGGTCAGATCGTTGTGCATTTTTCATGAAAAATCACCAGAATGAAATCTTTCAAACCAATTTCGACACTGCCTTTCTTTTAAGGCTTCATCTCCATATAAGACACAAAACTTCTTTTGTGCTTGCGATGCGTTCTTGCCTTTTTGGAAGTAATACAGAAAAATGTGTCGGAAGTGCACTTCCTGTTTTTCCATTTTTAAATTGGAATAAAAAAAAACTAAAGAACTAATAGATATAATTTTTTTACTAATTAAAAGCAGAAGTCCACACAGTAAGAAAAGATATAGGTTAGATGCTCTGATCACGTTAACAAAACAAAAGAAAGTGTAGAGTGAATCTATCGACAAAAGCGGCAATGACTTAGTTGCCAACCCAATAAAATAACATTTATTAGACAAATGAGTGAAAACTTTAATATGGATCAAATTATTAGATAAAACAGAACTGGAATTAATAGAGAATGACATTTTCTACAGATAAATACATCTAGTACAAATTTACAGTAAACTTATAGTGAGTATAAAGATACATTTTTTCTATAAAACCGTATCAGTAATAAGTTATCTATAGGATATATTTATGATAAAACAAAAATATTGTTGTACCAGAACAGAGTTTTCTCAAAACAATAATCTATAGTGTTGAGACTTCATTAATCATAAAGTTTGAAGTTCTGCAAAAATATACTCCCGGAATCAACAGTATATTTAATCCATTATTTACCATTATATATTATTTTTTATTTTCAAAACTTAGGTTATTACTACTGACAGTCTAAGAATTACTGACTGTTTGTGAAGACGGGAGAAAAATGTCGAGTGCTTTTTAAGTTAGGGGAATGATATTTCTAAAGACGTTATTATAACGTATTTATGAAAATGGTCTACTTAGTGACTTTGGATTTTGTGTACGTTAAGTTTTTATAATCTGTGAAAATAGATGCTCAAAATAGCATGAATTTACTAGCATAATGTGTAAAAGATTGATTACATAGAAGATTAGTCTAAATTTTATTCTACAATACTCCTCAGGTAGTGAAACGGACGATAAAAAGATTTAAAATTCGAGGAACTGAATTTAAAAACCATGTTTGCTATTCCAAAGGCAGAAATTGTATGGACAGCTGAAAATTGTTGGTTATCTTTAGATGAAAGCATTGCATCTCGGCAACCCTCCACTGGAAAAGTGAAATGACCCTTTCCCTCATTATTCCATGCCGAAAGATGACACTGGCAAGCAAAATCAATCTTCTTATCATGAAACATCTGTTTAGCATAAAAGGATGTTTCTTCCCCCAAAACACCAACTTAGGTTATGTAAGAATCAGCTGGTGCCTTAGAATATCGTTTATAAGTGATCACCGTACGCTGTTTCACTACCTGAGGAATATTGCAGAATAAAATTTTGACTAATTACCTATGTAGTCAATCTTTTACACATTATGCTAGTAAATTCATGCTATTTTGAGCATCTATTTCCACAGATTATAAAAACTTAACATCTACAAAATCCAAAGTCACTACGTAGACCATTTTTATAAATACGTCATAAAAACGCCTTTGGAAATATCATTCCCCAAACTGAATAAACACTCGACATTTTTACCAAGGCACTAATTTGCTAACATCACAGTATAAATGTGAATTGCATAAGTAATCAAAACACTAACCATATAATCACCATAGAATCATGATAAGGACAAATCTTTTGCCTTTTGGACATACAGTAATACTAACAAATAAGCGTCAAGCTGCTTGAATGACCCATACCTTACGAAAATTGATTACGGAGTAATCTATCAAGCTTAAGTCGTGGAAGTCACGTTGATTAAATCATTCCACAAAGCTTCGCCATCAAACAAATTACTTATTCAGGGACTAAAAAAAATGTTTGAACAAGAGCCAATTTCTTACAACACCTGAAAAGAAAAATACCAACAACGAAAATTGAAAGTCCACTCTAACCTCGCGCTCAAGAGGTTAAGGTCTACTCACCGCAGATCGATTTATCAGAATAACCAGTTTGGGTTAAAGATATTTTGATATAAAGAGATCCTTTAATAAATGGCGCACGACATAGTTAACATCTGTTAATAAAAGCATAACATGTGCAAGAAGAGGATACAATGAAAATTAATGGTTGACAGGGTCGAATATTGAAGGGCCGGTTGTTTGGAGGGGGGAAGCTGCGGTCATATTTTGGGACCCATGCTGAGATCAAAAACTTATGGCAATTACGAATAGCTACAAACATCCCATATTTCTTCAGAGATTTTTAAAAAAACTACACCTTAACAAAACAATTCTGATAAATAGCTTTCATGCAATCGAGAATAGAATTTTGTTCACTCTATATAAAAAAATAAAAAAATTCTTACTATAAAAAATGAAAACTATTTCATGTTAAATGCCATTTTTAAATTAAATAGTAATTTATTTCATCAGTCATCAGTATTCTAAATTATCTCTAGAAGATTATAGAAGAATTGTAGTACTGAAAATTAAAGTATTAATAGTTCAGGAACGAAAGATGACTTGCAGAATTCAGAGAAATGAAAAATATTATCTTTAACCGTTTGAGTGCAGCTAAGTGCTATCACTCTTCTCATATATTCTGTCAAAATTGAGGGGAAGTGCGATCGTGGTGCTGTATGTTACTATAATTTTCCCATTAATTGAGAGAAAAATAAGACTTAATCTCTAGTGTGAAAATTATAGTAAAATACAACAGTGCGATCACACTTCTATGCATTTTTGACACAGCACAAGACAAGCGCGATAGCTCTTCGTAGCAGTCAGACGGTTAAGATAAATTATAAATGGTATGGTAAAGAGCAAGAAGAAACTGCTCTTTCAAGTTTAAAATTTACGAGCAGAGGGTTGCGTGTTTTATGTGCTAAAAACTGAATACATATTGTGCACATTCACATCAATACAGAAAACTGAAAAATAAAAGTCTTCAGCACATTATGTATAAGAAACAAAAGAGAAAGTGAGGCCTTATTATATGTAATAAGCCAATGGAAGTCTTAGTCCGTTTTTTATAAAGACAATGAAACTGAAATTAAATAATAATAAAATAAATTCATGAATCTGGCAAAGGTGTGACTTGGAGCTCTATTGTCATTTTTTTGCAGCTCTAGACGTAATCATACTAAAACTTAACTAATTATATCCTCCCTTTCTTTTTAAAGATTACAGGCGATAAGTCAGACTCACAATACCTAAAAAATTCAGAGTGAATAAGCCATTTCACTACTTACCAAATCCTACCTAATGATAGTCTAATGAGTAGGACACTGTCTTTCAGTGCTTAAAGCATATTGTGAATAGCTAGGATCATCCATGTCAACAATAGGATTAGAACTCCCGGACTACGGTACTCAGACAGCGCTCAACATATTAGACCTGTGGTTTCCAATCTTTATGCCACCACGCTTCCTTAATTTTTTGTGTGCCTCCGTACCTTTTATTTTTAATAAAAGATATGCTACAATAGGTATGTATAAGTATAATAATATAAACACATTTTAAGCAATGAATTTGTAACTTTTTTACAAAAAAAGTTTTGGTGCCTCAGTTAACAATATTCTACACCTTCCTAGGTTGGATAAAGTTGGGCTAGGATATCGTAAGGCCAAATCTGATAAGGACTGCAGTAGAAAATTCACTACACTCCTTACATGATTGGTCGGATGTTGTAAGATTCACTTAACGAATGTTATCTTCAAACCGAAAGGACTGATATCAAAGAAACTAATATATGTTCAATAACTGCTTGGCCAGAACCAGAATAATTGGTTGAGCAACAAGTTACCTCTTTACATTCCGTTAATGAAATAATCACTAATAAGTTAAGATGGTTGATAAGATAGGAGTAAGTGGGCTAATTGGATCGAAATTTACTGCTGAAAATCTATTTAAAATAAGCCCCAATTCAAATCCAATGACTCAGGTTCTGAACACTAACAGCTTATATCAAAAGAAATCATGCCATCCATATGCATTTAAAACTGCTGTTTAGGTTTCTATGGCCGAATGGGTAGGCGTTGCTCTTTGGTACCAGAATTCATGGGGTCGAATCATGCTTAAGCAGTAGATCTTGGTCTGGTTAGCCCTCGGGTAGCAGAATAGTACACCGAAAAACCAACAAGCCGAATAGCGCACCAAACCAACCAAACTAAAAGGGAATATCCTCCGGTTTACTCCTGATCAAATAAATGTGGTAAATTTAATACAATATAAATGAACCTTTTACGACATTTTATCTGACCACAATAATTTTAGTTGGTAACATATGACATTAAGATTCCACACAAAATGTTTGGTTTGGTTGGAATTGGAGCTCCACAGCCTATACGTTTGCTACACGAGGACTAAGCATAACATATGTTATCATAAAGCTATCTAAACTATAGTGTAGGTTTGATATTTCTAAGACGATTCCTGACGGTAGATTCTTATATAATTTATAAAATGGAAAACAAGCGCAAACAGTATACGGAAGTATAAAAATGACATCTCACTAAATCCACAAAAGAATAGAAAAGCCCGCTGAAAACTATCGAAAAATTCAACACTATCAACCAAAAATATTTATACCTATTGCTAAAAGTTTTGAATACATTCTGACATAACTTTTAAAAAAATCTCCATCTAAAATTACATAGATCAACAAATCAAAATCCAACTTTTTGCTTCTAAAGCAGAAAAAAAATGATAATTACAAATCTATCATGACAAATTATGTTTGCTTTATTAGGAGGAAATATTGAAGTAATTTTCGAGAGCAAAAGGTTACGAGTGTCTTGTGTATTTGATGTAATGCATTAATGCAGCCGTGGAAGGTTGCCCAAGTTTCCTGGATTGTGTTTTTTTTTTCGGAAGAAAGGGAAGAGAAGGGGAGAGTGATGAAAATCGAAAGCTGCATGACCAAAAGGTCAAGGCCCAACATTCTGAACAAGGAAAATCCTCCCCACCCCTTCTCTCCATTCACTTTTTCTTTCTTTCTTTCTTCTGCCGCCATCACAATCTCGTCACGAAATGCGCCAAAACGCGCTTAATCAATTATCAACACCCATGAGCTCTGGTAAGTCCACCACTTTCATTCAAGGGATCATTAACTAAGACTGAAAATAAAAGGTTACCTTTAGACTCTCTCCGTGGGCGCTAAGAAACATTTAAAATGTGGGAGTTTTGTGGTTATCATTTAGTTCCTATTTGAGGTGTCAACACCCTCTCATTTAAGCAATGGACGCTTTGTTCTCGTGGTTAGGTAAGGGCGTAGTTCGGTCCTCTCTCAAAATTGCATAATGGACAGACTTCATTTTAATTTCAATAAATGATAATCCATTCTGGAACGCAACCCGTTGATTGTCCGTATGTAAGAATTGCCTTCTTCCGTATCCCATTTCTGTGATATAATTGTTTGAAGGACTTGTAGTTATTGTAAGAAGTGATATTAGATATTAAACTAAAAATTTAATTGTATGCAATATATGTAAAGGTGCCAACTGTAGCATTTTATCCCCCGATCCCCTTACTCTACAGCATTAATCTCCACATTTTCGACACTCACGACATCTCAGACATTATTTGACCTTCTATCGAAATTCTATGCCTTTCTCCAAAGCCGAATGGGTGGGGGGCTCCTCTTTGGTACCGGAGTTCGTGGGTTCAAAACCCACTGTTGGCATTATGTTGATAGGCATTTGAAATCGCTTTCAGCAGTAGATCCCGGTCTAAGAAACAATTGACCGTAACACTCCCAACCAATCTTTCTCCAAAAGTATAAGCGCCAAACGATGGCCGATTGGTTAGGGTGCTGGCCTTCGGTACCAGAGTTCGTGGGTTCGAATCCCACAGCGGCATGGATGTTCGTAGCCGTTCGGAATCGGCTTTAAGCTGTAGTTCCCGGTCTCATTAGCCCTCGTGTTGCAAAAAGTAGACCGTAGCACTCCAAACCAAACCAAACCAAACCAAAAGTATAAGCAAGTTAGATGTTAGTCAAGTTATATAGGTATTATCAATGGTAAGTATATTTTCATACTCCGACCTAGCTTTACGCCATACGGTTTACTGAATCAAGTCGCCGCAACAGTAACCACAACACCACAGGGTGCTGCTGACCTACGAGAGGCTCCGTCGTGGCTCGAAATTAATGTAGACGACCCCAGTAAGGATACAATACCACTTCGGCAAGATCGGGACTACCAGGGAAGTCGGAAGAGAAGGATCACTCAGGAAACCCCGGGTTCGTGAAACCCAAGTATGCCTAAAGGAGGTATACCCCTTGAGGTTGTCAGACGGCTATCATCAGCCTAGGAGGGACACTCCTAGTTACCAGGGGGAGCCACGAGGAGGCTGATAGCTGTCCTAGGTGAGGTACCGTAGTACAACACCCTGAGGCTCAACTCCTCAGCTGTGCCGAAGCACCGCTGAAGTGTATCACTGCCCCATCCCCCCACCCCTTATCAATGGTAATGAAAATGAGGAAAAACAATTCAGATTAATTTGATATTTTAATGATGTTTGCATAATTCGTGTTACGGATATCACCATTTGGTACACCATGGAAAATGGAATGGGCTTGCATTTATTTACTTAAACAATCAAAATCTATCTTTATAGATGTTATCCCCAGTGGTATCTCGTATCGTGCATTCACCGTATTCCAATATTTATTTCTCATTGTTACATATATTGAAAACAATGTTTACGTAAATAAATTGTTCTGAATGCCATCAAGATAGTAATGGCTTTTCTAGTAACAGATGTTAGAATAGCAGCCATAAGCGTAATATTAGACCATAGCCAGTATAGAATGTTTGTTGCCGGCACACAACCTTATCTCATAGAGTCCAAGATAATTACACGTATCTTATAGATTAAATCTAACTACGGCCTATATAGTATTTGTTTCTATTTTTTAGACCACTCGCGGTACCACAGGGTTCTACAGAACAGGGCTTCGAACCGTAATATTTTTTGTTCCGGTTTTCGTTCCGGTTCAACTAAAAAATTAATATCGGTTCAGTTCCGGTTTTCGCTCCACCAAAAATAACGGTTTTCGGTTCAGTTCCGGTTTTTGCTCCGCCAAAAATAACTGTTTTCGTTTCAGTTCCAAATGAATAATTTCATTTTATGTATATTCTTATTTGTACTAAAAATATAATTCTATCATAAACAAAAAATGTAATTCTATCAAAATTTAGAAGATTTTATTCTTTTTTTAATTGGTACACTATGTGAATTGATACAAACAGCAGGTACGATAAGAGCGGCGAGCATTGGCATTGTTATCCATTATCAAAATCGCATTTGACAACTAGGTTCATGATTACCCACATTCGTCGTTTGACTCTCACATCGTGCACTTGGCCTTGCAATAATTATGTAAAAAATATATTATTTATTTAACATATGAAAATTGCCTCTAATTATTAATATATCTTCTAACGTGGTTTCACTGAGATTACTTCTGTTGTCTCGGAGAATAAATTTCAAACCTGAAAACGCTCTTTCAACACTAACTTGTGTAGCTGGAGCTGCCAAAACCACCATTGCAATCTTATACAAGTGCAGATATGTAATTATAAAGTTGACGTTAAATTAGAAAATATTGATAAGTTGGTAACAGTAACAAAATGACTGAAAGATATATCGAACCGAAATAAACCGATATTTTTTTCGGTTCAGTTACGGTTTTCGTTCCGACCAAAATAACGGTTTTTTTCCGGTTTTCGGTTTTCGGTTCAGTTCCGGTTCGAAGCCCTGCTACAGAACCCACTTTAAAAACCACCTCCATATCAATGAACATCAAATTTTAAGAATCACTTTGTAACTAAATGATTTTTTGGTAGAGCCCCACACCTTTCTCTAAAAGCATATCTAAGCTAGATATTAATTGCATTACATAAGTATTGGAAATAGTAATGAAAATAAAAAAAATGAAGAAGCTGAATTTAAAATTTGCATTATACTGTTTTATTTATCTAAATAATAGCTTAACTTGTACTGCTAGTCAACCAATTCTTACATCATCACGTCTAGTGTAAGGAATGGGCTTACACAAACAATTAAAACCCAGCTCTACAGATGTAATCTTCAGCCGTATTTAGAATTTTAAAATTATATTTTCTAATAAATGAAAATAATTTAAAAATGAATTATGTAAAAGATGAGTTAAATCCAACATTATATAAAAATTTCTATAATGTTAAATTTGGCATTTCAACTATTAATTTCTGCTGTTTATGTCTTTAGCTAAAATGTAGCTTAATAGTAATAACTACGAGAGTTGATTTGCAAAGATATTTAAGATCTTTAATTGAAATAAATATATTACTATTTCTTTTTATAAAGTTAAAAATGCATTACAGAGTTTTAAACCTAATTTTAGTTATAAACACTGAATTTCGTAACACAGGTTAGAAGTCTTCTATCATAAATATGTTGCGTTTATTTCTTGTGATAAAAATGTATTACTTTTTCTTTTTACAAAGTTAAAAAATGCATCCCAGAGATTTAAACCTAATTTTAGTTGTAAACACTGAATTTGGTAACACAGGTTAGAAGTCTTCTATCATAAATATGTTTCGTTTATTTCTTGTGATAAAAATGTATTACTTTTTCTTTTTACAAAGTTAAAAAATGCATCCCAGAAATTTAAACTTAATTTTAGTTGCAAACACTGAATTTGGTAACACAGGTTAGAAGTCTTCTACCATAAATATGTTGCGTTTATTTCTTGTGATAAAAATGTATTACTTTTTCTTTTTACAAAGTTAAAAAATGCATCCCAGAGATTTAAACCTAATTTTAGTTGTAAACACTGAATTTGGTAACACAGGTTAGAAGTCTTCTATCATAAATATGTTTCGTTTATTTCTTGTGATAAAAATGTATTACTTTTTCTTTTTACAAAGTTAAAAAATGCATCCCAGAGATTTAAACATAATTTTAGTTATAAACTCTGAATTTGGTAACACAAGTTAGAAGTCTTCTACCATAAATATGTTGCGTTTATTTCTTGTCAAAAAAAAATCTTTCTTGGTGCTTTAAAGAAATAACCTTTAATCTATTGAAACAAACATTTGGAGGCCGTAGTAAAATTTATTTTAGTAAAAAGAAAAAAACATTTCAAATGATTAGCAATTTTATTTGTCGTAAATTATTTTATTTCTTTCTCATTTATTTTGAAATTGATTGATTAAATTTCAATAAAATACAATATTTACAATATTTAAAATGACTGCTAAAACATTTTATTAAAATAAATTTATTGGTATAAATTTTACTCAAAAGAATTTTAAGTAATTTTTTTTCAATCTACTGATTTGGTATGGAGCAGAACGGTCTATTGTTTTTTACACAAGGTTTAATAAGACCGGTACCTACTGCTTAAATACGATTCCGAATGGGAAGGATCACCCATGCCGTAGTGGGATTCGAACCCGCGAACTCCGATTCCGAAGAGCAGCGCTCTACCATTAGGCCGTCG
>CM063501.1:109058794-109073794 GCA_032207245.1 Pardosa pseudoannulata | reverse complement strand
GTTCAATGTCACTGAATTCGTAGAAAAGTCTGAAAATTTATCAGCTGTATAATTTATTAGTTATATTAACCGATTTTAAGAAGTTTTATTTAATCATATCACAATTTAGAAGCCAGAGCTATCAAATTAATTCAACCAGTAATGTACCCAGAAATTAATTTTGGGTGCATATCGTCACTGTTTTGAAAGAGACAATTTGCCTACTTTAGAATTCACACGTTGTAAAAACTAAAGAGCAAGCTATAGCAATCTTATTTCTCCTATTTAAAATTGTTCAAGTATTGATACAATTTTTATCAAGTTGTAAAAATTAAAAAAATTAAGGTAACTTACCAAAAGATAAAGCTGTTACTGGAGCAGAAAATTCTACATACTAGAATCAGTGGAATTTGACATTACAGAATTTTTTTAAACACTTAATGATCGAAAAAATGTTTGGAAGATTTGGTTTGGAGTGCTACGGTCTACTGTTTTGCAACACGAGGGCTAATGAGACCTGGACCTACAACTTAAAGCCGAATCCGAACGGCTACGAACATCCATGCCACAGTGGGATTCGAACCCACGAACTCCGGTACCGAAGGTCAGCACCCTAATCAATCGGCCATCGTTCAGCAAAATGTTTGGAAGAAGAAAGTGCTTCATCCAGATGAGCAGATAAGCTAGATGACGAAGAATGTTTGACAGGATAATATTGGTTCGAACAGAATTAACCCTTAATTTGACAAGATGTTTTTTCAAATATTTTTTTTAATTTCTGTTATTTTCCCATGTCTGTATAGACATTAGGATCTCTGTAAAATAAACAAAAAAAATATATCATTTTCCATTTTTGAGATAATTAATGTCAGCTGTGGCGAACACTGACAATTATGTTATATAGTAGTTATAAATATACATGTGCGGTGTAGCGGCCAGACTTAGCCAAATTAGGGGTTAACATAATTTATAGGGGGTGAACACCTCTCTTCGACTATTAAGACTAACCCAGACACACTTTTTCCAGACATAGCAAAATGTTTTCTATTCATTTCTGAGGAATTGGCGTATATGGAATCATTTTGCTCTTCCCGATAGTTGGATTGATTTGGAACGCTAGGGGATATTGTTTTCTACACAAGGGATTATAAGATCTGGATTTACTTTTTAACACTAGATTGCCCAAGGCAGTCATTTTGACTGTTTTTTAATTTCAATTAGAAAAACAATTATGAAATATAATGATACAATTTCTTAGAATTTGGTGACTTTTTCTATAACATATAAATGGGTTTATGAATAATTGTAGTTACTTCCGCCCTCCTTTATTATATAATATTAAAAATTAATTTTAAACAAATTTCTTTACATATTTGTTATTTTTTCACAATGCAGTCATTTTGACTGTTTTGGGGCAATATAGGTATACAAGAAATCTCTGGCAATCTAGTGTTAAAGCCTATTACGAACTGAACATCCATGCCAGCAGTGGGATTAGAACACACAAACTCCAGTATCGAAGAGCAGCGTAATACCTATTCGGCCATCGTCCGGCTCTACTGAGAAAAGTGTAAGCATAATGGAAAAAAATACTTAAAGTGTTTTTAAAATTTAAAATACCTAGAATGGGATAAAAGAACTGTTCATTACTACACCTCCCTGGGTAAATCACTAACACAACCCAGTTCAGATCTTCTTTATACTACACTGTAAATACTGTTTAATGAATTTTCATGATGAGACTTTAAATAGATGGAACTTCGTGCTATGGGGATCCCACTACATAGTCATGTAGCTTATAATAAAATATTTTATGTGTTTATATTTTTTCTCAAAGCATTAATTCACTAAGCTGGATTTTCTGTACTTTTTCTTTCGCTTGTCTTCTTTTTTTAGCCTTAACAGCTTAAATAAATAAAGATCATTTGCATCAGGAATAAGCTCTAAGTCTGTGTTAGCTTGTTATTACGATAGTGTTATGTTCATAATTACGTTGATACTAATAAGCATGAACACTAATTAGCATTTTTACGCAAAGGTTTCTTATAAATTTAAAAGTCCAATGGTATTCCTGAATTCAGATCTGCATTATTCAATATCATTAATTTTTATGCTTCTCTATTAAAAAGGGGGAAAATTATCAGCTAAATAGGCAAATTTTACGATAGAGAGAGATAATAAGTATGTTCGGGTTTAAATGCAGGCTTTGAAACTCAAGATTTAATGTTCTCTCAATAGAACTGCATAGTACTGAATATTTATCTAAATGCTCTCGAGTTTTGTTTAACTTTAAATATTTCATCCCTTATATAATAATAGCTTAAGTTATCTGTACGTCTGTCCTCAAATTTATGAAGCGGTTGGACCTGGAATGGATAGAGGCATCCATTCAAAACGAATAAAGTTTATCTTCTCCTAAACTATCGATCCGTTTCTAAAATAAATTTGTATAAATATGCTTCATATCACAGCAAAAAATACTGTCAAAATCCAACCCTTCCCTCCATTTCGAGAGTTTAATGCCATTATTTAATGCCTATTTTCCCCGGTTAAGAGCAGGCGATTAAATTTATCCATTTATCACTTAATAAAGAGGTAAAAATAACAATTTTTCTAGCATTGTGACGTCATTCCTTTAAACATCTCATTTAATCATTTCATATTTTAAAAACTATTTAAATATCATCTACACTATTTTAATATCTTTTATCACTGAACTTAGATATTACGTAAATGATTTTCTATTATATTTGGCTTAAATAATAGATTAGGTACATACGTGATAATTTTAAATTTAATCATCGATTATTTTTTGTTGCAATGAAACTTTTACCACCGGTATTAACAATAAATTCTTTTCATATAAGTCTAGGAGTCTATTTCACGGACTAATAAATATCTTTTTAATTTATATATATTTGAAAATTAAGAAGTTTGTTCTTTTGTGTGTTTGTTTATCACTGAACCACATCACATAACCACACGGTTATCACATAACCACACGGTTTGATTAAATGAATTCAATGTGATTCTAAACTGCATTACAGGATCGGGAGACTCTAGAGGAGTATGACGATAAATAAATTATTGAGAGTGAACCAGATAGTTCTCAGCCAAAAAACAAACCATTTTTTACCTTCCTCATTGGGCACTTAATAGTTCTGGAATATTAAAAATTTTACTAATCCCGTCATATGATGGGCTAGCCGAACGATGGCCGATTGGTTAGGGTGCTGGCCTTCGGAACCGGAGTTCGTGGGTTCGAATCCCACTGTGGCATGGATGTTCGTAGCCGTTCGGATTCGGCTTTAAGCTGTAGGTCCCGGTCTCATTAGCCCTCGTGTTGCAAAACAGTAGACCGTAGCACTCCAAACCAAACCAAACCAAACCATATGATGGGCTATATGCTAGTTATAAATATTTATGCAGTATGAATAAAGATAAATCCAATGCTACGTAGTGATTCAGTATTCCACACGAGGAAAAATTCCATACTTAAAAATTAGTTTCTTTGATAAATACCCCTTAACCTACCAACCAGTGGCTTTTTAAAAGTAGTTGAGCTTTTGGAGTTTTTAAAAGACGATTTTACAATCAAAAGTTTAGTTTTTGTATGTGACCAACATTTAAATTTTTTATTTTTTTTAAACAAGCAAATGATTACACTCTCTACTCTAATAAAAGTAATATTTCAGTTTTTAAAACATTTCTTAAATCATATTTTTGATATTGTACAATGCATTGTGCATGGATGCATAAATGTTCCTCGTGTATAAAGTATTGAGTCTATAGAGAAAGTGCATGTTTGTAAACAAAAACGATTGCTGACTACAACTCAACTCTTCGTTGGCAAAACATTGCTTGTTTTCATTGTAGATTATGAGCTTCGATATGGATCCCGTATACAATAAAACTAAATTTTATTTACGGGAAGAGGAATGAAATATCATAAACTGGCCAAGTAATTCAAAATAAATTTGTTAACACATTTTTAGCACAAAATTATATATTTTTTTTAAATTAAGCATTTTACACAGTACTCTATTAAGTATCATAATCAAAGTATAACTACTTGGATTATGTTAACAAGAACAATAAACTATTACATAAATAAGAATTTAATAAAAATATGCAAAACCTGATCATTTTAACCCTTAATTTGACAAGATGTTTTTTCAAATATCGATTAAAAATATATTTAAATAAATAATAATGACAATAATAATAATAATTTAAATGATAATAATTATTATATTCAATATATTTAATATATTATATATTATGGATAAAAATATATATTTATTATAAAGATTTTATTGATTTGATTGTTCGTTGTAGCGGACTTAGATAAATTAAAGGTTAAGGACAAAAAATAATTACATTTATAGGTACAGTACTTCTCACAAAAGTATAGAAAATACATTAGAAATATGAAAAAAACTTAGTAATAACAAAAAAAATTCTTAAAGCATAATAATTTTGCATAATCTATTACATTACAGTAATGTTAACGTTTTATTACCATTCTGAACATGTTTGCCGCAAATTCTCGAAGAACGCGGAGTCCAGTCTTGCCTTTTCAAAGCTTTTATCCGAAGCATTCGCAATGTAAGATCTATAGGAAAGCAATAAAATTCAATATTTTCGCCTTTTTTGAAACGCTTAGTACAGCTATACGTACAACAGCTTGTTACCCTTTTCAGATAATTGACAAAATTAAAACCCCAATAAAAAGCACAATCCGTAGAAAATTCAGATATTTTGCCAACGAGGACGTTGAGCTGCAATTTTTGTTGAACCTGACAGAAATAGACAGAATAGACAGAAAATTTACATCTATAGGACAGAAAGCTTTGGGAAATGTATCGAAAGAATTTTAAGTTCCTTTGAATAAGACATTTAAAGGCTGGGAAAAAGATTTTAAGGAATTAGAATGGGAGAGCGGAGGTTTTTAAGGAAATATTAAAGTTAAATAATTTTGATATATTACAGATATATATATATATATATATATATATATATATTATATATATATATATATATATATATATATATATATATATACATATATTATATATATATTACTCCTTCATTATTGTAAAAACTTGGTAAATAGCTTAGAAGCCTGCTGTCATAAATCAAGCTTCTATCTGATAGATAGCACAGAAAATTGTGCAAACTTTAGGAATAGGCAGTAGATCTAGCTTCATCATCTCTAGTATACTAAAGCATAAGCCAATCAGTAAACATAACACAACTGCATTTCCTAAATTTAAAAAATGAGTTACAAATTTCTTCAATTTAAACATGTATAGGTTGTTTCTTCGTGCATATTCTTATAATTAATAGGAAACTCTCAAATTTCAATCTGAAACTTAGTATTATCGATATGCATTTCCAGAGTAGCCAACACGGAACACAATTTTGATTTAGATGTTCTCGTAATGCTAGAATTTAAAAAAAAACAAAATCTACGACTATCGTGTCGAAAAACACAAAAACCAAACTTAATACCATAGTTAGTACAAAAACCCTCTAGTAGTTTTTACAAGGCATCTTGGTTACTCAGCGGAAAAACCAACATTGCACCCTGCTGTGGTCACTACTCCGATAACCAACGGACAACGTGGGCGACTATTTTACCCGAGTGTGTTTAACGTGCAGTTTTATTTATCTTCAAGCTCTCTTGTTTTCTCACTGCATTTCTCTAAACGAATTACAAGCTAGGATTACAGAAAGGTAATTTTAAAATCACGTTCCATCAAGGCCAAGGATAAACGTTACAGAGTGTATCCTGTCATCAAACAGTTTACAACCAATATTAGAAGAGCTTTCGGACCCTTTTTTGACTTTTAAGAGTTCATGGTTATTTGCGGTAATGTCTTCACCTGTTGCAGAGATTTAAAACAGTTCATGATTATCTGTGGTTAGTATATGCACCTGTTTGTGAATATTCAAAATTGCTTGTTCTGCTAAAGAGGAAAGATTACTGAAGAGTATCTCCCTATTTAACCATATTTGGATAATTTTTAGACTCTCCTGTGAACATATGTGTTCAGATTTTTTTAGACAGAATTCTAATTTCAAAAGCTACTTCATAAATGCTACAGATACCATAGACAAAAAAAAATAAACCTTGTAAAAATTCCAATAAATTTTAAACACTTGCTTTTTACTTTAATCCGTAAAATGATTGAATTTCATCAATCACTACTATACATAGTACTGAAAAAATTAAGTTCTTCTCAAGAATTCTTTTTCCAGGGGATTAGTCGTAGAAAAGTACGTAGAAGTTCACTGATTTGGTTTCTTTGGTAAATACCATATTTCCAAATCAATGCTTTTAGGACATTGATCATCAAAATTTTCAATTGCCAGCCTTGCCGAATTTAAATTTTTCCCTAAGTGCACTACATAAGATTGTACATTTTACAAAATAGTAAACAAATACACTTTACAAAATAGGCAAAAATGCATTGATTAGGTAAAGTAAATTTTAAAAAAAATACGACTAATTTTTATATCTCCTAAAATTAAGTGAAGAAGTTTGATAATTATAAAATTCTATTTGATAGAATAACATGTTTATTCCTACACATTTTCTCAAACTGAGCAATTAAAAAAGAACAGCAGGTCTGATTTCTTTTTCCACATCGATTTTTTACGCGATGCATTGCTGTTGAGTTTTATATTTAAGGAATTGCCATAGGAAAAGCCAACAAGATGCTTTACTTCTAATGCAGTCAATCCAGGTGGAATAGTGACATTCAGTGCATCTTGAAACTTTTGGGGAAAATGTTATTATTTTTTATTATAGGTTAAGTAAAAATAAATATAGACACCTTTTGGATCACATACAAATTAAAGGAAAAATGTTTAATAAATATATCAGATGAAATTTATGAGTCTGTTGATCCCTACACAATTTTCCAAATCAGGGAATCAAATCGTATACATCTATCGTCATATCAATACCAATTTAACCAAATTTTTATAACTTTTTTAAATTTTTTAAATTTTAAATTTTTTATATTTTGAATAAAATGCAAAATTTACCACTTAAGACTGTGTTATACAAGACTACAATGTCTTTTTTTGTCACCAGTATCATGGTAATCAGAGTGGACAAAACTTATAAATCTCTATGTCTCTATGTGTTAAATATCTATGTGTCCTTGTATCTTTTAGTAAATGCGTTCTAAATAGAATGAATGCATTCATTTAAATGATACAGGTGACTATATAAATAAAATTACAAATTTATGAATAATAATTTATATTAATTTAAAGTAACACAGGAGACCTACAAAAAATACGCTTACTTTCAGAGTTTCCTTTATTTTTGAAATGGTCTACAAAACATATACTATTAATAAATTTACAGTCGAGAATTAATAGTAACAACTTAAAACAACTAAACTTTTACCACTGTTGGCAAATTTAAGTTAGAAATTCTTCAAAACATCAGAAGCAAAATGAAAGGACGCATGGATCTAATATTAAGGACATTTGAAATTACATTATAAAATAAACATAAAGCAAAGTACTTGAATTGAAAACATATGACTAAAATGCTAAGCACCTAGAAATCGAGTTATATTTTATTCTGTTAGTTTTCGTGCAGTATCTTGGTTTCAAATGCTCAGTATTGAAAGAAAAAAAATTAATAATAAATTCCCTTTCGTTCTCGCTAACATTTTTTATACACATCTCTTATAAAAGTTTACTATTACTGATCAGTGAAAGTGGTACTTAACTGCTGGAGAGTCTGAAGAATCATTCTTTCACTTACTTCTGTGTGTCATGGGAAAGGCTGCGGATCTAAGCGATTTTGATAGAGGGCAGATTGTAATGGCTCGAAGGCTCGGAACAAGTATTTCCGAAACTGCATGACTCGTGGGTTGTTCGCAATCTACAGTTGTTAGTACTTATGCAAAGTGGATGAATGATGGTGAAACCAGTAGTAGACTACATGGTGTTGGACATCCACATGCTGTCAAAGAAAAAAGTTGTCGGAGACTGTCTCTATTTCTGCAATGATGAGTGACTCGGCAAGGTGGTTAACATAAGCCGCACCCCAGACCCAAAGGGCGGGACCGCGCAGTGAACCTAAATGGAGCAATCCAAGAGGGGACCACCGCCCATTTTTAGTTCTCCCCCTCATAGGTTGGCGTAAGTCCAGTCGCTCAAGAGAGCCGACACCGCAACCAACCATGTGGTCCTTCGTCCGTTTTTTTTTTTCCCCTCCTCAGCAGGTTTTTTTCTGGGCCCTGTGGTTATGCGAGACCCCAGGTCCCATTTTTCGGGCACGCCGAGTCACGGGGGTTCCGCAGGGTGGGCCTGAGATCCGTTACAATGACTCTCTGAGTGACGGTCCCAAAGGCCCAGGTTTACGCACTCCGCCTCTCTAAATTTCCTGTTCTCCTTTCCTGGCTTCCTCAGGTCTCCCTCCTGGTCGCATGCAACGTACCCCATTCTTTTCCTCCATCTTCTGGCAACGCGTGGTTCGCTCCCTCTCACCCCTCCACTAACCATGAGGCCCGCTGAGCACTCAGTAGTATTCCAATTCCCTCTTTCATCAGCGCAACTCTGCTGCGTTCCCCAGCAGCACGCACCTGCGGCGCGACGGGCGCGGGCCGGGCACTTCGACGGGCTAGCGCGTTTAGAGCTGGCCCCATACTTGCGATCTACCCACCGCAACCGGGATGCGCCTGGAGGGCCTCACGGCTAAATGGGCCCGGCTTGCGCTTGATTGTCTGGTCCGATGAATCACGGTTTGTCATTCATCACGCCGATGGCCATGTCAGGATACGCCGTCTTCCAGGCCAACAGTTGCTCCCTCAATGTACAATAGGTCATACACAGGCCGGTGGTGGTGGTATTATGCTTTGGGGGACGTTCTCTTGGGCGTCTCTGGTACCGTGGTTGTGGTAGAGCAGACCATGAATGCTACAGGGTATCTGAACATCATTGCGGACCAGTTGCACCCTTATATGGCCTCTGTTTTTCCAGGTGGAAATAGAATGTTCTAACAGGACAACGCCCCTTGTCACTAGGCTAAAATTGTGTTGGAGTGGTCCCAGGAACATGATGCTGAATTCCAGTTAATGTCCTGACCGCCTAACTCCTCGGATCTCAATCCGATAGAACACATTTGGAATGTCATGGGACGGCAGCTCAGAGTTCAAAGACCACCAATTCGCAATATCTCATTTGCTTAAAATCTGGTACAATCTGTCTCCGGCCATCAACCTAGGACTTGTGGCATCCATGCTAAGGCGGTTTGAAGCTATGTTGCGTGCCAAAGGTGGGCCAACTCGTTATTGACAGGTGGTCATAATGTTTTGGCTCTTGAGTGTAGATGAAGCATCATAATTCTTTCTATTCATCTGTTTTCTACAATTAAAACTGTGTATTAATTTGAAAAATAAAAATAAAATGAATTAAGATATATCGATAAATCTCAGTTCATGAACTATAAAACAGCAAAGTAAGAATAAATCCTGATACGTAAGCTTCAGGGATGCAGTTCTAGATCTAAATTCCTGATAAAGGAATATTTTCTTGGGCCTGACGCTCTTAAGATTGCAAATTTGAAAAACTTAAAAATTATGTTTGGGGGCAAAAGACAGCTAAAAATGAAAATGTGTTCGTAAAATTTTTCACAGAATGAAAAGGATTTCTAAAGATTTTTCCGAAATAGCCGTAATAAAATGCGGACTAACAACATGCGCGAGATGATGGAAGACCAAACTTTCTAAAGGATAAAATCCGCATCTCGCGCAATCAAAAATTTGATAGGGTGAATCGAGTCAGTCACCCGCTGCGCGGGGGTGTGCCGGCAAAAAATGGGCCAAGATCAGAGGTCGGAGGTCGACCACGTGACCATAACAAGGAATGGAGATACCGAGTTCGCAGACCTTGCTTGCACATCACGGTCGGGAATTAAATGCCAATAAAATAAGGGAGTTTTCTCTTTCTTTCACCTTTAAGACTGCCATGTGACATTTCTGATGTCACCGTATACTTTTTATGCAGCACATGATCTATGCTTACAGCGTTTCATCGGAGAACTTGTCGCGTATGGCACAGGTTTATAAACATAAACAGAACTCTTGATGTCAAAGGCATCTCTAGTAAAATTTACGGTCGTCTTCTAGTGTTTGAAGGTCGGTCATAAAACCGTTTTACGTTGACGTACTATCAATCAAGTGAATGAATGCATTTTAATGGTATAGATGTTGATTCCGGTACTCGATACACGTTTTAAATGAGGTAATGTATCTAAAAATATTTCTTGAACAAAAAAAAGTTTATAAGCTGATACGGGTGTGTTATATAAATTATGTATACTTGGGTCAAGAGTATTAAATATATATGTTTATTATAAGAGAAAATTTATAAAACAGCCTCTGTAACGTCTCAAAACATGAACGTGATAATTAATTAATAAAGAAACAAGTTTTCAGTTGATATAAATTAAGTTTAATATTATGAAAGAAATCATTAGGCTGTATCGCTCGTGTAGAAGACGTTGAGCTTTCAGCTTCACGTACGTGAAAGTAGTCCAAATCGTACTACAGTACTGCATTATTCCTTCATCTAGTACAATAAGATGCAACTCACTAAAATTATATTTCTGTTTGACTTCTATTAACATCACCCATACTCGTATACACTTAAGACCGGTTCAGACCCCAGGCACAGGAAAATTATTGGGTCCCTTATAAAAAAAAGAGTAATTCAAGAGAGTAAAAATAACTACCAACCACAATTTTAAATAAATAAAACATTATACACTATTTGCATATTATTCCAACTAATTTTAATACACTATAATTGTATAGATTTTTATTGGAAATAAAATATTAAAATATTTAAACATTTTTCAATGTACAATTAAAGGTACAATTTGTCTTAAAGAGTAGATGTTTTTATTAGTTCAATATAAAGCTTAAATTTCGAGCTGTTCCGCCTTAATTTTGGAGACCAGAGGAGCTGATAATGAGACACTTTAAAATGCGAAACCAGTTCAGGACAACACTAAAGTCGATTAATGTTAAATTATACTGATAAAATGTATAAAAGATTTTATATCTACTATTATGTAAAATATATATTAACTTAAGCCACATAAAAACATATTCCCAAACACTATGCAAGTCTTAGTATATTTGTTATATCCATATAACAGAAATCATTTTATGGAAATTTATTTTTAAATGGGTGAATTTTTGTATCTTGAGATAAAAGCTATGAATAATGACCGAAAAGTATCTTTAGAATTGCATCTCTTGCATTTTATATCCTCTAAAGAGTTTCACCTTTCATACCCGTAATTTAACAAACTTACAAGATAAAAGATATCTGTCTTCTGTCACGAAACGTTCAAATGCATATCATTAAATAGCGATGATTAATACATTATTTATGGTACAGCATTTCATCTCCGTTGATTCCAGAAAGCTGCAGATGAACAACCTAAGAAAGTAACAACCTAAAAGACATTGTCCTTAGAATTCAAATGAGTTCAATCGAACATTCATATTCCAACTCCAAACAGTGTTATCAATTTTTAAAAAATAAATAAAAAATAGAGTATGCTAATCATAGGAATAGAAAATTAATAGCATAGAGAGAGCGGAAATCGCAAGAGCCAAACAATTTTCAGAGAGGGGCTTGGTCCTCAGCCTTGGTTACCCCAAAGCTTTAGAGGGATGATGACTAATTAAGGCATAAAACCTGGCGTGCAGACTGACGTTACACCATTTTCCTTCCTCATCCATTTACCATCTACGAGATACTCTATTATTTATGGCTGTAGAGAGGAAGCTTTTCTTTTCTTTTTTTAATTTGAAATGTTATTAACCACAATATTAAGAATCTATTTTGGTGTGACTTGGACATGTTTCGTGGAGAACCGGAGGAAATACTGCTTTCGAAGTCATAAACAACTCCGGGTAATAATTTTTCCCTCTGTGGTTTGACTTTTGCCCGGAAGCAATAAATTTTGTTGTGCATACGTTATACCACGCAAGTCAGATATTCTAAAGTCAATTTTTGTATTTTTTTTATTCAAATTCTGCAATCCTTTTTCTATTGATTATCTTCTTATCTACTGGAGGATTAGTAGAGTAAACGAATCATCGTCATGGGTGTTAGGAATTAAGAATGTTAAATTAATAATTAATAATTCTAAAACACAATAGCGTAAACAGAGATTTTATTGACATTATACTCTATATAGTAATATACCATTCAGTAAAATAATAACTCAAGATGTAAAATACGCACTGGGGTACACCCCCCATGGGTTCAAAACCGTTCCTACTGGTATGGTTGTTCCAAGCCGTTCGTAATCGCCTTTAAGTAATAGGTCCCATTCTCATTAGGTCTCGTGTAGAAAAAAAAAAAAAGTAGACCGTAGTTCTCCAAATAATCTCTGCGACGCGATGTCACTGATGCATGCTAGATTTCAGATCTTTTTATTGCATATTAGTGACGCTAACCAGATTAAAAAATAATTTAATTGTATGAAATGAAAGAGGGCGAAGAGTCAGATTAACAATTTAGTTGTATGAAATGAAAGAAGGAAAATAAAGTCGTAATTAATGAAAAAGAGATAAAATAACACTAGGTCAAAAATAGGTTTTTTTTTAAACATTATTTGTTGTATTTATTAAAAAGTTATTAAAAACATATATTTTTCACATTTTTAATGTTGAATACGATGGAAAATTTTCTTCTTAGGATTGTGCTTTACAAGTCTAAACTGTCTCCTGGATCGAGAATATCGTGATAACCACAATGGACAAAACATTATGAAAAATCTATGCTTTCTTGTGTCTTTTAGTAAATGCTTTCTAAATAGCAAGGATATATTTATTTAAATCATACATATAACTAGATAAAATTATAAAATTATAAATAATATTCAATACCAATTTAAACCCATTTCTTAATGTTGATAAGATGCAAAATTTACCATTAAAGATTGTGCTATACGAGACTAAAATGTCTCCTATGTCAGTATGGTTGTTCCAAGCCGTTCGTAATCGGCTTTAATCAATAATTCCCATTCTCATTAGGTCTTGTGTAGGGGAAAAAAATGTAGACAGTAGCTCTCCAAATAATCTCTGCAATGTGATATCACTGATGCATGCTAGATTTTAGGTCTTTTTATTGCATGTTGGTGACGCTAATCACACCATCTGATGTGATTTAAATTTGTTTACCTCTGTCATTTAACTTTTCAAAATTTTCAAGATAAAGATCAGCTAATATCAGTAAGTACTGAAATGGGTAAACACGTCGAAAGAACAGTTCGAAAGTAAAATAGAAATATATGTTCAGTGAATCTTTTGTATCACTTAAAGGCGTGCATCGTGCCGCGTACATATCAAAAAGCCGAAAACCGACTCCTCAGTGACTCTTGCGAGAAATATTTTACCTCTACTTTCACTGATAACTGTGATGAGGCGATTTGGATCAGTTATATAATTGATTCATTCATACAAGAAGTAAAATGCTCGGGATCTAAATCTGACCTCATCACATCTTTGTAAAAAGACAGAGGACCATAAATTTTATATTTTACGGATATTGTTGTCTTGTACGGTGGTCTCGGACGGGGTTCTGATCCCAGTCCCAGATTAGAATCCCGTCTCCGTACTTGACATTAAATAAGAATGTACCTTTGTGGAGTATTTATGAGTCCCTAAGGGACAGTGCCCAATTAGAAGGGATAAGGTTTTTCACGTTGGCGGTCTCAAGGCGGGGTTTAAGCAGACCAATGATATTCTTACAACTATCCCGATTGGACGATAAGAAGGAAGAGGGGACAAGGTTGAAATTAATAAAATAAGAAAAATCTAAAAATTGAGAAGGTGTTCGGAAGTCCCAAAAGAAGGTGTTCGAGAGTCGAGACTAGAGGAGAGTCCGACAGAAAGTGTTCGATAGTCGAGAAGAGGAGAGAGTCCGACAGAAGGTGTTCGATAGTCCAAACGAAGAGACGAGTCCGACGGTACGAGTTCGAGAGTCCAGCCAAGTCCGACAGAAAGTGTTCCTGCATCAAATAGCACGGCTGCACCCCCAAAAACTCAGGAGGAAGCCCCTGACCAGACCGACGAGAGATCCATAGTTACCCATAAACCAGCAGTGTTCCGGGCACACATTTTATCTCTCCAAAGGTACCCCCTTTTACATACATTTTGAAATTAAGATTAGGTCCTCTCTCTATTTACAAAATTACTTAAGTATTAAAAAATTGTCAGAACTAATTTAGAAGATGTTGACAAAGCTTATTTTATGAAAATTAGCATTAGTTTTGTATGTACATAGATGTATATATATATATATATATTATAATAAATTTACTTTTTTTATATTAAGCTAGTTTCGGATGCTGTTAATTTAGTTTTTAGTTTACCTTCATATTTATGTCTGTAGTTTCTCAGAACCTGTGGTTAAGTTTAGTACAAAAATACTTTTACACAACGCAATCAAAATAAAACCACCACTATACATTTGATCACAGGTTAATACTCAAATATAAACGAGGACTACACGACAATAACACATTTTCAATTCTTCAAGATTGGCATTAGCCAGTATCACTGAGATAGATAAAACGTCGTAGAAGCAGTTCCGGACAGAAATAGGAATATATGCTCAGTGAGTCTTAGTATCACGTGGTAGTATACATCATGCCGTATATACCTCCCACTACAATGAGGTAAGAAAGTTCTTAAACATTGATATTAATTCAAATATCCAGTTTAAACAATTCGACAATTTCAACACAATCTCTATGGATATGCAAGAAAGTAATGAAACTAGTATTTTATCCAGTTTTTACCCTGGAACAAAGGAAAAAATAAAATAAAGTTGCGGTTATATTTTTCATTTCTCTTTTAATACTGTGTATGAAAATTCCTCCCACGCTGAGAGGATATATTACGTCAAGGACACAAAAACCTCTTTAGCACTTGTTCTGCGGACTCTCCGACTATAAAATAAATA